>CM075821.1:18160370-18521440 GCA_037975025.1 Excoecaria agallocha | reverse complement strand
GAAAGCTTACATGTTATTATTAATTTCATAAAGTTATGACCATCATGATATGAAAGAAAGAAAGTTGATGCAACTATATGATCATATGATAGCATTCATATGTATTGAAGCCTAGAGCTCAATGTTTGAAGTATGATATGAATGATATGCAATTTTTTTATGAACAGTGGCTTCAATCCAAATGATGTACTAAGTAAAGAAGGATATGTTAAATTAAAGATGTTCTTAAGTGGTTAAGCCTGCAGGTCTTATTTCAGTTGTGGATTAGATAGGCATGCCTAAAGAGATATAATTGCATCTTCCATAGTTGTCCCCATTTGGTTCTTGTTCATAATGGAACCATTGCTCGGCCCCGTTTGGGTCTATCGTTTGTTCCTTGCTAGAACCATTGTTTGACCTCATTTGGGTCCTTTGTTTGATATCTTTGGATATCCATAGTTGATACCTTCGGGTATCCATTGTTCCTATTATCCACCCTTCGAACTAGTACTTAGGCAAGCTATTAAAGATGATAAAAAGTACAAGAAATAAAGTGATATAGATATAAGTATATACACATATATGCATTGATTTCTTTATGTAGTTAACATAAGCATGATGAATGACTTATTGTATTTTGTCCTTTATGAAATGAGATGCAATGTTCAGTATATCTTGATTGTGAGATATTTATATCACCTCGACCATGAGGAAGGTTCTCGTGTGAGTGCTGGTGTGAGTTGAATTCCATCAATGGGTTCCACGGAGAATATATGGACCCTAAAGTGTACACTATTATACTAGAACTTATATGGATTGTAACAGGTACAGTAAGTCTCATTAACTCTGTTAATAAAATGCATACATGTGGCATCGAGAACTTATCTTGAAATCATGATATGTAATGCTTGTTCTTTGTGATCACATGCAACTCTGCCAGTCTGCTTAATTATATATATAAATGTTTGCACACATGTAGGCTTAATGATAACATTCATTTAAGCAAGTGCAATGCTTGACATAGACTGATGATTGTAAAGGAATCAAGTTTCCATGCTAAGATAACATGAAGGATGTAAAGTCTATAAATATAATATGAGAACTGCATGATATATGTGTTGTAATTATGCCTACTAGGACTACTTGTAGATGCTATATGACCTAAGCATATCTCTTATATTTTGAATTAAGGTTGAATGCCTATCTTAGGTGGATAAAGTGATATAATACGGTAAGTAGAAATCTTGTACCATTAATAACTATATTGTCTAGCCTCTTGATAAAAAGGATTATAAGATGTATATGGAGGTTTGCACGCTCATATGCATAATGATAACATTGACCTAACTAAGTGAAACGTGTTATATAAATTGGTGTTGTAAGAGGTATATGGAGTTTGCACCACTACAAGAAAATCCTGAAATAGCAACGGAAAAATAGCAACGGAATAAATTCTGTTGCTAATTTAGCAACGGAAACATTATTCCGTTGCTATTTAGCAACGAAAAATATTTTCCGTTTCTAAAATTGGTTGAACTTTATAAAATTAGCAACGGAAAAATATTTGGTTAGCTTCCGTTGCTAAAAGTGGAGGGAATTTCTGGCGCCATTATTTAGCAACGAAAATTAGCAACGAAATTTTTATTCCGTTGCTAATTAAGGCGGCAACAAATGGCGGACGAAAAATAGCAACGGAATGATATTTCCGTTGCTAATTTAGCAACCGAATTTAATTTTCGTTGCTAATTTAGCAACCGAAATATCATTCCGTTGCTATTTAGCAACGAAAATAGTATTCCGTTGCTAAATTTCACTTTGAAAGAAAAATAGCAACCGAATGATATTCGGTTGCTATTTAGCAACGGAATTTGGTTTCGGTTGCTAAAATAGCAACCGAATTATGATTCCGTTGCTAAATAGCAACCGAATTTATTTCGGTTGCAAAAATAGCAACGGAATATGATTCCGTTGCTAAATTTATTCTAAATATTTACATATTTGCCATCGTGTATAAATACCCAATTAAAAACCCTAGGCTCTCATTCTTTCATTTCTTTCCCTCTCCTGCCGCCGTGTCCTCTTCTCCCTCTCACCACCAAAACCAGTTCTTGGATTCATTGTTGTGTTTCGATTCAGATTCGGAGCCCGAGAAGATACTATCTTCACCTTCGTTGGGGAAGGCAAAGATTTTTCGTTTGTTTGGTAGAGAGAGACCAGTACGCCATGTTCTTGGTGGAGGAAAGCGTACGGTTTCTGAACTTGTTAATTGCTTTACTACATTAAGGATATATTTTTCTTCAGTATTTTTCATTTAATTCCTAATCTGTCCAGTTAAAGGGGCTGTGATTTGATTCCTTTATATTTGATTTTGATGCTTTTTAAAAGGGAGAATCGAAATCCTTATTTATGCTTTGACTCGCTGTTATTTTTGCCATTTGTAGGACCTCACCTATACATATATAACAGACTGTGCTGTATACGTCTCGGTCTTCCAATCAGCAAGGCCGGCTTGTTCAAAGAGCAATGGAAATCAAGGAAATCGAAGAGAAGAACCCAAACAGCAGCTAACCTTCAGAAATTGATTCGAATACAAATCCAAAACCCAAATCGGTGAGGACGAAGGTGCCGGAGTTGGAGGTCCATCTGTACAGGCGGGGCAAGGGTCCGATTGAGGTGTTCAAGTCCAGCTTAGGAGGGTGGGACCAGAACCAGCTTGAGGTTCGAGATTTCCTCAACAAGTATGGCTTTAAATCAATCTATGCTTTCAGGATTTGGCCGAGGTGCCCCTGTTAGGTTTCATTCCAAGAACGGAAGGTCCGTCATTTGCATTGATGGCAAACCTAAGGTAATTTCAGTTATTAATTTTCTTTTAATTAATTTTGCTTTTTTTGGTTTTTAATAATCCATTGATGAGAATCTGGAATTTTAAAGTCTGCTTCTTTCACGAATTAGAATTTATATTCTGTAATATCGAATTCTTTGGCAGACTTTCAAAGAATTTTCTGTGCATTTAGAGTTGGCAATCAGTTCATTCATCTGATATTCCGAGGAAATTACTGAGTATGAATTCTGAACTCCTTTTTATCCTTCAAATACAATCCTAAGACTACTAGCATGTATATTTTCTTTTCTGATTTCGAGTGTATAAACGACATAGTCATGGACAGGAAAATCAATGATTGTAAGATGAGAGGGTTAAATTGGCAGAGACTCAGTGCGGGAGGATAATTACATTTTTGTGATGTCATAGTGAATGGTATTGATGAATTTCATTTAATCATTTTATAATTGTTGTTATTATCATTATTAACTTTTAATTTCCCTTTTTGATTTTTGACATTTGTTATGCTTTGAATGCTTAGGAAAAGACACGCTTTTCTTTTATGGGAGGCAAAGGTGGACCACTTTGGAAGCAAATGACTTTTAAATTGTCAGATGAGGGGTTTGTTTAAATTTATCTTGTGTTCCATAATATTTTATTATTACTGCTACTTCTTTTACTAGTAAAAACAAACTCTTTTTGTCTTAGGCTTTTTATATGGCCATGATTTTCTTCAGAATCATACAGTTGGAGATTTGCACAAGACATCAATTTATTCTTATTTTATATATGTACTTGTTTTACGCCGTTTTCTTTTTTCTTTATTAAAAAAACATTTTTCGTATAAAATATGTTAGGAACTTAGAAATATTTATTTATTTGTTTTATTTGTAGATATTGTTTGCATTAACTAACTCAAAAAGAAAATCATAAACTGTTAAATATATTCTCATAATTATTAAAGTGCTATATTCTCAAAAAAATCTGATCAAAGGCTCTAAAGAATGGCAAACTAATAGTTTTATCTTAGCGTACATTTATATATTAATATTACCTAAAATACATGAAGATATCTATAGATTTATATATAACAAAAACTCTACTTAGGCTCCACCATTGGTGGAAGAGGGTGACTTCCATTGTAATCAAAGGCTTTAAAGTCATTATTAATATCAGTTAACTAAAAAGAACTAATAGAAATATATTAATCGGATTTTTTAGTTACAATAACTAACGTGAACTGATTTTAGTGTTATAAATTCAATTGATAACTTCAAACTATAAAATTGAAGGATTTATTGAGTAAATTAGCCAAATGACAAACCTTATTCTTCATATGCTCATTGAGATTGAAGTTGTAATATTTTTGTCTGTTGAATTACTGTGATTAAATTATTTGCTGGAGGCACTTTAGACCTCATTTATATTTTAGAACGTTGAAATTCGCATCCTTAGTACAGCAGCAGTAGGGACAATTAAGAATACAATCAGTTTATACATAATGACTTTACACTCGGAAAAATTAAATGATCTTAGCCTGAAACTATTGGAGAGAAAAGGGACATTAATTTCAACCTAACTCATGAGCTCATGAGAAGGTATCGTTTCATCAATGCTAAGCATCTATTTGATTGGTATTTTGTAGCTACTTTATGAAAGGTGCTGGCTTGTATTCACGTTTCTAGGATAATTGGAATTGGATCCAAAGCAGGTTATTTGAACAAGCTTTATCTTTGCGTTTTGTAATTGATTGATTTTGAATAGAAGATTTGGGTGTGTGTTCAGGATTTGCAGTGGGCTGTTGATAAAATACCAGGGCAGAATCTTCTATTTTAATTTTTATTTGGACTAATGAGACTTGCAAATTAAACTTTAGTTAATGAATTTCTATTTTAGTGTCTACTTCCTCCTAGACTTTCTTTACATGTATTGTGTTCCAAATCTGAATGATATGAACATGTGTTTGTGAAGCAAAAGAATACATGTCTGCAAGTGCCAGTTCATTATCACAGATGTAGAGCTCTGCCATCTGAAATAGTTGCATAGATTTATGCACTACCAGAAATGAAATCAATTTTTCAGGTTATTACATCTAATTCTTTTGGTTGTTTGGTGTGATTTAGCATTTAGATACACACTATGGCTATGATCTTTGTCTAATTGTGTCTCCAAAATTGATTTTGAATACCCTAAAATGTGGTTGACTGCACATGTGTTGTATTGCCATCCTAACATGCATTTAAGGAAGAATAATTTATGTATGGTCTTTACTTGTATCTCTGCAGAAATGGATTCCAGAGGCTAAATAAAATCAAAGATTCCAAGTATGGATAGATCAAGTGATCAATTATAAAGGGACTTGCATAAAGCAAATGGTGTCAGTTGGAACGGGGCCAACGTATGCTACTGCCACTGTGAGTGCATTACTTCAGGAATTAAGTCATTTCATTTTTGTTCTTGAGGTTTTGGATGTGCAGATTCAACATAGTTGAGATTATATACTTTCTCTTCCCTCTCTCCCAAAAAAATACAAGAGTACGATGAAGTGAAAGGCTTCAGTTAATGAAACATAAACAAGCTGTAGTCTTTTTGTTACTATTAATATTTTAAATGTCTGATATCCATATTAATGACTGCATGTATATTTGCTACAACTAGTTTGTACACGACCTGAATCTATCATTAATTATTAAGCCCATTTTGTTCGTCACTGTGTTTTGGTAGTTAGCATGTAAGAACAGCATGTACTTTAATTTGTTTCAATTGTCAGATATATTTGCATAAATATTGATTTTCTAACTTCAAAAGTAAAAGTAATTTTGTGTAAAAAATCAATAATAATTTAGTGACGGAATAGAGACGAAAATTCCGTCGCAAATTTTTTTAAAATATTCGCCGAATTTAGCAACGGAAATTGATTTCGGTTGCTATAATAGCAACGGAAATTGATTTCGGTTGCTATAAATAGCAACGGAAATTGATTTTGGTTGCTATAAATAGCAACGGAATTTCTATTCGGTTGCTAAATATAGCAACGGAAAATAAAATTCCGTTGGTAAAAATAGCAACGGAAAATAATTTCCGTTGCTATTTTTACCAACCGCCAAATTTGCAACCGAATGTTCCGTTGCTATTTTCCGTTGCTAATTTTTATTAGCAACGGAAATTCAACATATTCGGTTGCTAATTTCCGTTGCTATTTGCTGATTTTCTTGTAGTGCACGCTCATATGCATAATGATAACATTGACCTAACTAAGTGCAACGTATGGTATAAATTGGTGTTGTAGGAGATTTAAGTTACCATGTTAAGATAACATTAAGGAACACGTATGCAAGAAACAGGAATGAGAATTGAGTTATTATGAGAAGAAATCATGACTAAAAATATAAAAAGGGATGTTGTATGGAATAAGCACTTTCTTAAGCATGCCATATCGACTAATTGATGCAAGTCGAGCTTATACGATCAATAATCATGATTTATTGAGTTGTAAGAAGAAAGAATTATGAAATGCATGAATGATAATAGTTTGATCTGAATAGTATGATATGATGATGTTTGTGAAGCAACTATTTTAAGCAGGGTTTAGCTAAGTTTAAGTAAATACTCTAGATTAGTGTAACAGGTTATTCGTTGTTAAGGCTAAAGTCTTTCTCAAATGATCAGTATAATAAACTCATATGTTATTTGGTGTTATATGATAAAAAGGGGTTGTGTATATTTATGCATGATAATATGACTCAGTTAAAAGAATATTATATATATAGAGAGTTTTTTTCCCCACTAAGCTTTATAGCTTAGCACAGATTTGTTTATCCGTGTAGTTTTCAAGAGAAACAGTAGAGGATCGGGCAAAATGTAGTTGCCTTGAGGATTGCAAGATGCTTGAAGGCCTTTTATGTTATGATTAACTATCCATAAGTTTTATTTATTTATTTGTGGCATGTAATAATGGCCTATCATATTATTATTATTATTATTATTATTATTATTATTATTATTATTATTATTATTATTATTATTATTATTATTGCCTAGTCTTTAATAGGTTTATGATGATGATGATTGATGATTATCCATGGTTAAGGAATTAGGGTGATACAGTGATTCTTTTTCTCAATTTGGTCTTGTACTTTCTCGTGTATTGCTTTAACCAATTCAACCTATTTTTTGCCATTTAAGCAAGCAAGATTATTTAGAGGTAAAGGCATCAAATCCAAAATAGTTAATGGATTAAAACCATACACAATTTCAAATAGAGAATAACCTATAGAAGAATGTATAGCATAATTATATGCAAATTCAATAAATGGCAAACAATATTCCAAAGTTTTCAAATTCTTTCCCACAATAGCACGAACATAGTTCCTAAAGTCCTATTTACTACTTTAGTTTACCCATCTGTTTGTGGATGACAAGTAGTATAAAATACAAGCTTAGTACCTAACTTTCCCCATAAAACTTTCCAAAAATGACTCAGAACTTAACATCCCTATCTGACACAATGGTTCTAGGAATTTCATGAAGTCAAACCACTTCTCTAAAGAATAAGCAGCAATGTTTGTTGCATCATCTATTTTATGGTAAGCAATAAAATGAGCCATTTTAATAAATCTATCCACTACAACAAATATGCTATCTTGACATTTCCAAGTCTTAAGTAAACCCAAAACAAAATCCATTAAAATGTTAGTCCAAGGTTCACTAGGTACATGCAATGGTGTATATAGTCTATGAGGCATAGATCTAGACTTAGCTTGCTTACACACAATGCATTTGGAATAAATTCTTTCCATATCTCTTTTCATGTTTGGCCACTAAAAATGTTCACTAAGCATATATGTGGTCGTTTTCACTCCAAAATGCCCCATTAACCCACCATTATGTGACCCCCTAACAAGTAACTCCCAAATAGAACATGTATGAATACAAAGTTATTTTCCCCTAAAAAGATACCCTTCATGTCTATAGTACTTTTCAAATTAAATATGTTCACAAGCATGATATATAGTAGAAAAATCATCATCACCTACATACAATTCATTCAAATGATCAAATCCAAGCAACTTAAAAGTAAGCATAAAAATCAAAGCATACCTTCTAGATAGTGCATCAGCCACAAAATTTTATTTACCTTGCTTGTACTTGATCACATATGAAAATGTCTCTAAAAATTCCTCCCAACTTGCATGCCTTTTGCTCAATTTGCCCTATCCCTTCAGATACTTAAGAGATTGGTGATCATTATGTATCACAAATTCCTTAGGTGGCAAGTAGTGCTCCCACACCTCAAGAGCTCTCACCAATGTATAAAGCTCTTTGTCATAGGTGGAATAGGCCAACACTGGCCTGCTTAACTTCTCACGGAAATATGCTTTGGGATGTTCTTCGTATTCCTGCAATAAGGTCACAAAAATACTAGCCAATTCAGGGTTAAGGTCGATTTCAACAAAAAAAGTTTCCTTAAATCAAATCAACCCTAGAGCTTTTTTGCCTAAGTATACACTTTTCATCTCTCTCTCTCTTTTTGCATAAAAATATGATTGTTTTTTAACTTTTTCACTCCTCTTAAGTTTTTCTTGCTCACTTTTCTTATCATTCTCTTTTTGTTCACTCATTAACTTTTTCTCTCTGTACATACCACTTTCTTTTCCTCACTTGTGCAGTCACTCACCATTGGGGCTTTATTCTTATTCTTTTCTCTCATGGCCTCTTTTCTCTCTTCTTTGTTTTTCACCTCACTACCCAAATTCCCACATGAAGTTTGTTGAATTCTTAATTGTTCAAGGTAATTTTCTTTAGGTGACAAAGGTACTAGAGTAATTTTATGCCCATCATACACAACATGCCTATCAAATTGCCAAGGCCTTCCCAATGAAATATGACCGTCTTGCATTGGCACTACACCACATATAACCTCATCTGCATATCTACCAATGGAAAATGCAACTACAACTTGCTTGGTCACTCTAACTTCTCCATTGTTATTCAACCACTATAATTTATATGGATTAGGATGTCTATCACCTTTCAACCATAATTTTTCTAATAAAGTAGTGTTAGCCACATTCGTGCAACTACCCCCATCTATGATTAAACTATAAACTTTCTCACCTACCAAACATCTAGTGTGAAATATATGTTCCTTTTGTTTTAGGCCATCTTCCTTCACATTCACATTCAAAATATGCCTAGTAACTAAGGCTTTTCCTTTAATAGCATATCTAATATAATCATTATCAGAACAATCTTCTAAAGATGCCATGCTTAATTCACTATCAACAAACAAATTTCCATTATTAGACTCAGAACTAATTTCTCCCCCTATAATAAACATAGTTTTCCTATTAAGAAATTCAGATGCATAATGGCCACGCCCTTGACACTTAAAACATTTAATATCTCTATCTTTGGAAAGTTTAGATGAAGGATCAATAGTACCTTTTTGGATTGAAGTACTCTTTTCCTTGCTTTTGTTTGTTTCAAAACTTTTCTCTTTGGCAGACAAATAGTCATCCTTTTTCTTTTCTTCATTTTTACTCTATTTCGGATTCCATTTGTTACTAGAATTTAGAAATGACCTTGCTACCCTCTTTTGTTTTTGTTGTTTGTCTACCTTCATGGCAATATTTACTAGCTCCTCCATCTCTCTATAATGTTACAATTCCACTACATCAGTAATTTTCCTATTCAATCCTCCCATAAATTGAGCCATAGTCACCTCTTCTTCCTCTTCTATGTTTGCTTTGATCAATAACATCTCCATCACTTTGTGATAATTCTCTATTGATCTAGCTCCTTGGGTGAGTCTATGTAATTGCTGGTGTAACTCCCTATAATAATAAGATGGCACAAACCTCCTCTTTATAACTCTCTTCATTTCTTCCCAAGTATTTATAGGCAGATTTCTATTCCTTCTCCTACCCATGACTAACTCATTCCACCATACTAACACATAATCACTAAACTCTACTACTACTTATTTAACCTTTTTCTCCTTAGCATAATTATGACAATCAAAAATCATATCTACCTTTCTCTCCCACTCTAAATATACTTTAACATCATTCCTACCTTTAAAAGATGGAATGTTCATTTTTATTGCACTAAGATTGCTATCTCTCCTCTCCATTCTTTCTTCTCTCCTTACTCTACCCCTTACGGATTAGACTTCTTTATCATCATCCCAATCATCTAAATCAGCCTCTTTATTAATCTATCGACCTTTTCTAGCTATTCTTCTAGAGTTGGAGGCACTCACTTTTAACTTCTTTAACATATCATTTACATTCTTTATGTCCCTTATAAACTTTTCAAGTGCTCCATGCATAGCTTGCATTGAATAGGCTACCTCCTCAAAAGACATTCCCTTTTTAGTAGATTCTTCAGTCATTATGTAAACTTGCAAAAGATGTTAGATAAATTAATTCTCACAACACTCCCTTACATGTATATCTCTACTCTCAATTGATGTCTCAAAATTGCACTTTAGGAATAGACTCAAACAAGCACACACAATTAAGTAAGTCAATTAAGTGAAATAATGAAAACCTAATAGGAGCAGTAAACTGCTAACTCTAAAGGCAAATTGACCAAATTGAACAAAATCAGAATTTAGTACATAAGAAGAAGATTTCATGTACTATGATATATAGATGTTCAACAATGTATAATATGTTAAACTAGTGTAACTAGAACCAATAAATAGCTTAGACATCTAAATTAATAACTTAAAATACAAAGAAATTAGACACGACGGATGCATTTAAATACAATGTTTAACTAAACCTAATATTTAGTTTAAATAGAATTTATATAGACTCAACAAGAAAAATTCAAAGATAGTATGCAATAAATACAACCCATAGAATAAAATTAAAAGTACCAATCTATTATTGATGGCTTCAAACAAATTTTGAAAGTATCTACTCAAAATTCTTATTGGATCAATTCAATTAAAGAGCTAAACACTCCAAAATTGTAAGATAAATGATCAAATAGATTTTTGGCAATTTTTAGATTCAAGAAAAGCAATAATTCACAAGTTGTTCACTTTTGAACTTAATTAAAAGAGTAATTTGAATTTGATCATAAGGCTTTTTTTCTAGTTGATTTTTTTATACTACAATCAAGCAAATAAAAATGAAGAACTCAAAATTAAAGGATAGTTAAGAATTTATCCTTTAGCCTATACTCTAATACCAATTGATGCGGAAACCCCAACGTACATTCAAATTAGAATGCCAACATGCTATAATATTTGAACATATATAAGAAAATAAACCCCTAATCTAAAAAACCCCCAAACAATACATGAATGG
The DNA here is from genome assembly GCA_037975025.1 of Excoecaria agallocha. Classification (NCBI taxonomy): domain Eukaryota; kingdom Viridiplantae; phylum Streptophyta; class Magnoliopsida; order Malpighiales; family Euphorbiaceae; genus Excoecaria; species Excoecaria agallocha. Next base: position 18,510,316 of record CM075821.1, on the reverse strand, counting down.
AAATGCTTACAATGGATTGATTTAAAATAAAAAGAATAAGAATCAAGCATACATAATCATGCAACTTGCCTAAGTCTAATTCTTCATGCAATAGCAAGAATTAATGTATATTAACTCTCACAAAATATTGGAAAAGCCAATGAAAATCTCATTAATCTGAATAATAATTAAAGTTGAGCTCCTATAACAAAGCCTACAATTCATTTAAATAAAAAAGAAAAAAGAAATCTACTGAAACTAAACTTCCAAAACAAATAAAATAGGAAATAACTGTGAAATATCATATCCGGAATTTATGGTGCCTTGGTGGAGTGAAAATCCACTCTACCATGGTGGAGTGGCTTGGTGGAGTGAAAATCCACTCTACCGTGGTAGAGTGGCTCGATGGAGTGAAAATCCACTCTACTGAGTGGCAATGTATTGGAACAAAAGTTGAAAAAACACAAGTCCAAAATTTTTTAAAGGACTCAGTGGAGTGAAAATCCACTCTATCGAGTTGTGTGGAACTCGACAAAGTGAATTTTCACTCTACCAAGTCAATGCTCTCAGATCCATTTTTCTTAAACTTCTTCCTTCTTCCTCCTTCACTTAAATACATGTGTCTTTAATTAAACACATATTACAAAGAAAATAAACACTAAATTGGTCTTCAAAGTTCAAGTTAGCTTCTTTGATCTCTTGGACTTGTATCTTCTCCCCATAAGGTCTAATGAAGGCTTATAAAGCTTCTTTGACCTTGCTCTTGTAATTAGTCCATCATGTTTGGTTATACTAGTTGTGCTCACATCACCTACATTGGCTGACTTTAATTGTCCCGACACTAACTAGCTCTTCAACCAAATTTAACACCTACACATATGAAAAGCCACTATGCTAAGCATAAAGCTTGGTATGGATTGAATAATGTATAATGGTGACTACTCATAGCAGTCACAAACAATTTATAAATGTGAGACATAATATTGAAATAACTGCAAATAAAACATAGTATTAAACTCTCATATAACCCAAAAATGGAATTCAAAACTATGTAGTTCCATCTTCTTACATTGTATCTTTCTCTATAGCTTTTATATAGAAGTATCCTTAAATATCAATTGCTAATATCTTATATCAAGCTTTAAAACTATTATTATATTTTGATTATAAAAAATAGTGAGTAGTTGTAGCATAAACTGAAGTTTATATTAGATATTATAACCAAATTATCAACATTACTGTAAATTAAAAGTTTCAACAGAATAAAACAGTAATAGACCTTCTACGGACCAGAGAATATTGGTAATTACCTAAAATAAATCCATTCAAAAATAGACTTTATACGAACCTAGAAGCATTTTTAACAGAATAGATCAAATTGAAACATAATAAAATTGTAGGAGTTCACATAAATAATTGTCTATTTTTCCAGTAAGTGTGGGTAATGGGTATAGATGATACCTTCACCAGTAAGAGGTAGAAGTCTCAAGGAATGCGAGACATAAGTCTTGAAATAGAAGACACTGTAATGTCACAAAAGTAATAGTAAATCTCTTTCTAGGGATGCCTTTTATCCACATCCAAGACTTTCACAGAATATGGCTCAAATAATGGAAAATAAATGATATCATTATGTAGTGCATACAGGAGATACCTTAAAGGCATCAAAGAAGAGACAATCAGTCTCAAAATTATAAATTAGAATAGAAAATACCAAACTATCAAACAAAAGACATTATTAGTGTCACAAAAGCAACTATAATTCTTATAGGCATGCCTATTTAGCCACAACTCAGATTAAAACAAGTCTTATACTAACATCATATCATACTGGCCATTAATAATTATTTATAGAACCATTAAATTGCTAGGATATCATAAGCATTTATGGTTATGCCTTATCTATATTATTATAAACAAGTATAATGCACTCAAATTTACATCTTTGGTTGTCTAATTTAAAATCATGTTTATTTGTATATGAATTGAACCACATAAGTATTATAATTATTCCTAATAGTATATACTCAAGTGCTTCTCCTATCTTTCACATCGTAACAATGTATATACATATAATTAAGCATCATTATCATCTAAATATGTTTGATGTCAAAATGGTACATTGAACTTCACATTTTAATGGAAAGAAGGGGAACTTTATAGCAAAAAGCAAGTCCTATCTGCCATAAGGGTCATAAGAAAAGGCACATTCTGCTTTAAAAAGTATACCTCACATATACATGGTAAGTGCTCGTAAATCTAAACGACTTAAAGCTTCTCATGTACATATAATATTCTTTACATTGGTTTCTTCCATTATGTATTTCATTATTAAGTTAATATATATATATATATTCATAATAGGTGCATAATGATTCATTATAAACATATAAATCGATATACATATGCATTATGCAATTTCATATTTAATGCAAGGTTACACCCTCCAAGGTTATTAAATCATGTCTTAGCAACTCTTATAGTATTTGAGCAAGGATAAAAAATTTATATCAAGTTCACATTTATTTGCAAAAACAATATAGTAGGTCACTATACTATTTCCTTTGATTATTTATCGTTTCATCATTAATATAGATATGTTAGCAAGTCATATAATATTAATTTAAAACCTTAAAGTTTCCATTCAAATCTACACATGCAAGTTATGGCCTGCAACAATTAGATTTGTATGCCAATTCTATGTACCCATATGCTTTAATTCATAAACATATCTCAACTATGTCTTTCGATACCTCATCTCATAATTATAGAAAATGAGTTCTCATACATCATATAAATATGAAACACATCAAATTGTACTAAATTATATTCAGAACATTGGTACGTGGACTTGTATATAGTGTCCAAACACGATAAACATATATCGCTTCAGAACCATCACATACCAAATGTATACAAGTTAACAATCTTGGTTATTTAAAGAAATACGTCATGATCTTTATATGATTAAACCTTAATCATTAATGAATTTAAATAATCTTCATACATACTTAAATGCTCTTTAAATAAGTTTAAATAATCATATAAAATACTTTTAGAAACTTTCAATAGGTTTATATGAAGAAAAACTCAATAAAAATTGCAAATAAGCAAGGGTCACAGATTTGTGCCCACCTTGAGGCTTGTGAAAAAAGGGTGTTGTTCATCTAGAAGCTAAGGTAACGGTGGTGAAAAAATCATGCCAGTCGTAACCCATCAAAGCAGACAAAGGTCACGGTTAGCATCAATCTATACCCACCATGAGCCCCTCAATTTTAGCAAAAAAACCTTCTAGAAGGTAGGGTCACGGTGGTAACAAAATCTTACTAGTCGTGACCTTTAATAGATTCTTAAAACTCCCTACTACAGCCCTACTCTTGAGCTTTGTAGTGCTGATTTGATCTAGTTTCACTCAAAATTAGCCAAAATGGCCTTCTATACTTTTATTCCTCTACATGTCTAGTTTCTATTGACATATAAATCATGAAATTTGGAGCTACATTTTAGGATTTATTTTCAAAATACTATAAACTAGTTTAAAATAGGGCCCAACAGTAGACTTTCAACTTTTTAATCATTTTTAAATAGCTTAAGAGTAGAATTAGCTCTAAGTTTCTCCATAAAAGTTAAAGCCTTATGTCTTAAGATTCTAATGGCATTAGAATTATTCAATTTAATGGTCTATAGCCGGGTGAAGGCTAAATTACCCAGACTAGTTCAATTGAACCAAAACACAGAATTTAAACTACTCATCAATTCAAAGCTCAAATCAACTTCCAACTAATAAACCAACCTCAGTTTCCTCATTCACCAAAAAAAATTATACCATAAATCATTTTTAAATTATCTAAAAGGTGGTTATAAAATGAATCAATGAAGGAGGTTTTCCATACCTCTAAAGCTTGCATAATCACTCTAAGTGCTTCAAGCTTTATCTTTTCCCTTAACTCTAACTTTTTCCTCAACTAAATTAAGTAATACACAAATTAAGTTTAAATTTTAGGTGTATATACACACCTCCAGACCCTAGATGCAAGAAAAGAGAGAAAGAAATTTATCTCCTACTTAATTCCATAGTATGGCTTACCTTTTAGCTTTAATTACACCCATACTTGACATCCCTTCTCTTAGTTTCAATTAGAGACAATTTAACAAGAGCTTAAGGTAGAAAGAAAATGGAAAAATTTGAGTTTGAAAAGCTATAGCCAACCTCTCTTTTTTAAAACTCCAAATGCATGCATTTTACCTATATTCTAGAAGTGCTAGGTTATGTCCTTCTCTTATTGTTTTAACTTTTTAAGTTTTGATAATTACCAATTCACCTCTAAACTTTACTTAATCATTTAATTACATATATTCTTATCTCATTTAACACATTAACCCATGCTTAACTCATTTCCATGCATATAACAAAATTATCACAAATTACTAAATTACACTCAATAATTACATTAATACAGATAATGTCCTTGACTCAAACATTCACTTTCATGTTTGCTATCTTCCAATTTTTAAACTACTATTAGTATGTCTCATCCTTACTAAGGTATAATTTGGGGCATTACAGTTATAATCGCTAAGTATACACCCTAGTTGATTCATGTTAGGTACATTTTTATAGCATATTGATCTTTAAGAGGAGGCCGAGACATTACTTACCTGCATTGGTTGGATGGATTTCTGTGGAGCTATTTATCTTACATATCTAGATATAGTACAACTATTTTTAGCTATTTATCTTACATATCTTACCTTTTAGCTTCAATTACACCCATAATTGACATCATTTCTCTTAATTTCAATTAGAGACAATTTAACAAGAGCTTAAGGTAGAGAGAAAATGGAAAATTTTGAGTTTGAAAAGCTATAGCCAGCCTCTCCTTTTTAAAACTCCAAATGCATGCATTTAACCTGTATTCTAGAAGTGCTAGGTTATGACCTTCTCTTATTGTTTTCACTTTTTAACTTTTGATAATTACCAATTCACCTCTAAATTTTACTTAATCATTTAATTACCTATATTTTTATCTCATTTAACACATTAACCCATGCATGCTTAACTTATTTCGATGCATATAACACAATTATCAAAAATTATCGAATTACCCTTAATAATTACATTAATAATGATTATGTCCCTAACTCAAACATTCACTTTTATGTTTGCTATCTTTCAATTTTAAACTACCATAAGTATGTCTCATCCCTATTAGGGTATAATTTGGGGTATTACAGTTATATTCGCTAAGTATACACCCTAGTTGATTCATGTTAGGTATATTTTTATAGCATATCAATCTTTAGGAGGAGGCCCGAACATTACTTTCCTGCATTGGTTGGATGGATTTCTATAGAGCTATTTATCTTACATATGTAGATCTAGTATGACTATTTTTAGCTACATTAACATATTGAGGCTATCAGAGTTTTGAGCGATTACCATTTATGTACTAGGATAACACTATAGTATGAGTAAATTGGTTTTTAAAAGATTATTGAGGCTACTAGACAAGTTTGATGTGTTACACCTAGACAGGTAGTGCATACCCGATATGTAGAAGGCCATTACTAGGCTAGGGTTTCCTTATGATGCAAAAATAGCAAAGTCCACCATGTTGGCCTCTTAGACATTAAGATATTTATAAAGAGTACTATCTTCATCATATTTAGGGTGCATAGGTAGCTAAGGTCCCTTAATATGCCTGATGTTTGGTGTTTATAGGGGATGATAATGGGTAGGCAAGTAGACATTACTTATCAAATTATGACCAACATAAAGAGAGTATTTAACAGCACCATTTTCAAGATTGTGGTAGGCATTGGCATCACTCGACGGTTACTTGTTATTGGAGTCTCAAAGAATGCATGTGAGTGCACATCAACAACAACATTTATATTGATCATGAGACGATGATGGATATACACATTATCATTTTAGATCTAGATCATCCTTTCGGCTATTGGCTCCAGACACTGAAGGAGACTAATGAGGCACTCCACATAAGTATAACAGTATGACAGGCAATGCCACAGCTAGTTGCTCCTTCGATTAAGGCTCTAGTTACGGAGCCACACACACCATATAAGAAGGGCTATGACAACAATTTTTAGGTTTGCTTGGGGTTATAGCACACTAATCATCAGGCAGAGATGCCACCCAACAAAATATTGGGAAATGAATAAAAATATAAATAGGTAGGTTTCATAGAGTCACCACCCAACATAATATTGAAAAATATATCTAAACCTTTTGGTGCCCAAATAGATATCGGTATTTGGGACATCCCGATTAGGTGTTTCTTATAATTAAATTTGTATTATTAATCCACTACCTCCCTTTTTACACGATGTATTGTGAAAAAAATAAATAAGCACATCAATCAATTTAGAAAGTGGTAAATAATACGATAAATAAATAAATAATTAAATCTACTATTTAACTTATTACATAAGCAAATTGTCCAGTTGGGAATATAAGAGACATACATAAATTGAGGCAGTTATTGGGTTGAAAATATTAGTTACCTCATGAATATTTCACAAAAAAAGGCTTTTATTATATTGTGTGAACTCAGGCTAAAAGTTGGACATTGGTCCATATTTATTAAAGAAAACCCAATTAATTAGAAAAAAAATATTTAAGCCAAATGTTATTATTTAATGAGCAGAGCAAAAATCCTTTATTACTGCTTATTACATCCCCAAATAAATTCAAATAAACAATAAAACATAAAGAGATAAACAAAAGAAATAAATTAAAAATAAATAATAAGGGTAGAAATGAAGTCATCCAATGGTGGCTCTCTAAGGCACATTAACCTCAAAACACGAACTCTCCAAAAGTATCCATGCAAAATAAATTAATTATTCAGAGAAAATGAAGAAAATAAAAAGTTAGAAATTCAATAAAAAATATATATTTGAACAAAATAAATATAACATACTAAAATATGACAACAATAATAAAGCATATCATGTAAACAAAATTCATAATAAATTAAAATAACATGATGAAAAAAAAAACATAAAATAAAGAAAAGAATAAAATGAGTAAAAAACATTAATGATCAAATAAATGGGATTATATGTGAAGTAGGCCATGCAAATAAGACAAAAAAATGCAAATCATGCCACAAGGTAAAAAGAAATGGTCATGCATGCAATCACGTGAAAGTTAAATAAATGACCATTCAAAGATGGGAAACCATGCAATAATAGAAAATGGTATATATGCTAAAATAAATAGAATAATGCTAACAACAATTAAAGCATAAAGCCTATAATAATAAATGGCACATTAATACAAATAAATAAATATTAACAAAAATAATAACATTACAAATAAGCTTAAATTAGTGGCATATTGTAAATAAATTATGATAAATATTGCTAATACATGAAATGAAAAGAACATGTGAATATTAATTAGCAAAATACTAACAAAATAGAATTAAAACAAAATAATCCATTTTACATAATATGTGGACAGTGGGTTAAAAGCATGCAAAAGAAGTAATAAATTAAAAGAAAAAAAGGAAAAACATTTAAGCATAAAGCATGTGCACGTGGGCTAGGTGAACAAGACAAAACAATACATAAAACTAAGAATAAAGCAAAAGTAAATTAAACCATGCAGTGATAGTAACGTGAAATATAAATGAGGAAATAATTATCCAGATAACCAGCGTGACAGTGGGAGAAAGGGGCTAGGCAACTGGCAGAGCTAGCAGCCTGGCCATGGCTCACCATGGTTGACGGCCGTCGTTCAGCTTTCTTCCCATCAATGGCGCTCAATTGACAGTCCCATTTCCAACAATTAAACAACACACCAAGGATGAGATTTTACCCATAGAAACAGTAAGTAAAATCGAGTTTATGCACAAAAAAATTCAAAACTCAACTAATAAGAAAAAATATGATTTAAAATATAAAACCCAAGACCAAAAAACTCAACTTGAAAATGGGAGGATAGATAAACCAAGTTGAATATAAACATTGTTTTTTCATATATATTAAAAATTCTTTTCTTGATTTATTTTAAGTGGATTTTTTCATACTAATTGTTGTGGTGTAAATTTTATTACCCTAGTCTCTAAGACTTAGATAGAGTGAGTAGGGTGTCGAACTATGGGAGTTAATATAGATGTATAAGTGTTATTTTCTATTAACTGAATAGATACTAAGATGGATAGGCTATAATAATTTTGAGTGAGTTTGTTATACTAAAGTGTTTACTAAATTAAACTAATCAATTTAATCTAAATTATAACTACCAATCAAGCAAGCAAGATATTATAATTACAACACATAAATTAATCACATAAAGATTTAATGGAACATATATACATGTGAATGGAAAATAAGGCCTACATTCCTTTGATGCAATTCTCGTTGTCAAATAAGGGCATTTCCATCTAGAGTCCACAAGCACTATAATGTCATTATGGAGATAGATGAAAACCATGAAATATTATGCCTATTCTTTAACCCTTCAAAGTGAAATCCTAGTCTCCTTAGTGATTTCTAGACTTTAAGTAAATTCAATTGCATTTCCATCAAAATGCCACAATTCTAATTGTGAATGATTTCATGCAATTTAGTATAGTTATTTTGTGTTTTTGCATTATTTCTTAAGTTTAATTTATGTATTTTGTTATGTTTTAGGTTGCTTTTTATGTTTTCTTTATTTTGTAGGCTAAATGTGCCTATTTGGCTGAAATGAAGTATAAATGAGGGATGTTTCTTAAAGTATAAGAAAAAGAGGTTTTTTTAGAAGTTTAAGAGCCTATGATGACTCTTAACAGGGTGTACCGACTCGTTATAGGGTGATATGAGCCTAAATAGCTCATATTTAATCCATGTTTTGTTATCAAAATAATGTTTTGTTATATTGAATTGTGTTAGAATTAGGTGTGTTTAATGTTTTTGTCAAGTTTTATGTATGTAGGAGAAAAGGGAGAAAAAGGTGAAGAAGGAAGAGAGAAAAGACGGTGTCACGAGCGCGACAGTTGTCGCGAGCGCGACATGTTACGAAAGGTACAAAAGCAGCCAGCGAGGGAAGAAAAACAAGGAAGATGTAAGTGTGTCCTATCGCGAGCATGATAGCGTACAATGTTAATCAACATTCCTCATGGGATCGATATCTGAAGTACTATAATCGGTACACCGTATACTTGCGGTATTTAAGCTTTTAGAAAAAGTATAACAAGTTTTTGGCGCCATTGCCGGGGAATGTTTGAATAAATTTATTATCATTATGAATCTTGATTTATGATTTTGGATTACAATATTTTATTATTTTTTTGTGTTGTTTTTTGTTGATTTAGTATATTAACATAGTTTAATTTTTGTTCTACAGGTTATTTTACTTAGTATTTCATTATAAATTTAAAAAAAAAAACTAGTGATTTTTCTTCATTATCGCGAGCGCAAGGTCTGTCGCGAGCATGATATTGTAGGGAGGATGCTTTTGCAGCAAAATGTGGAATTCTCTCTCTCCCCGACAAGTTCTCCTGGTGAAACTTTTTGAGTTTGTTTTATCCTTTTCTTTTACATTTTCTATGATTTTATTTGTTTTATGTGTATATTTTTGTTTCTTTATATTATGTGATAGCCTGTGTTTATTTTCTCACACATTGAGGACATTGTGTCCTTTAAGTGTGGGGGGATATGTATGTATGGTTTCTATTCATGTTTTTGTTTATTGTTAGTATATTTATTTATTTGTATATTGTATTGTGAATTTAATTTTATAGTTTATGTATTTGGCACCTATTTGGATTTAATTGTATGCTTTAACTTAAATTTCTGTCATTTGTAGTCTAGTTAGGCAAATTTTTAGGCTAATCATTTTCATTTTACTTTGACAAATTAATGTACATAATGAAGGTTATGACTTGGCATAGAACTTTAGTGTAGGTTTTTTTTAGGTTTAGTATCTTTTCAAATGTGTAAATGGATTTTTTTTTTGCTAATTTATTGTTTAAGGTAATTTGACGTATAACTTAAGTGAGCTTTTAAGCCTTATACATTGATATTTTTCTTGTATGAGAGTCTTAATATGCCATTTCCTCTAGAATTTGTTCTTGGTAGACTTTGAGCTTACATTTAGTATGTGATGAGCATGAAAATGATAAGGCCATTTAGATTAAATCATTTTGGCTTGCTTTAAAAACTTACCCTTTTAACTTTAGGTAGCTAATTTTGAACCTTAAACCTATTTTTTTTAGCAACATATAATTAACCAATATCCTTTACTAAACAAAAAATCTATTTCTTTGTTTTACCCTTTTTGTGAAGAGAAATAAATTGTTATATCTTTAGGAGATATATATTGTTAATGTAAGCATGATGATATTTAAAAAATGAGAGTTAAATTCCATTCTTCTATAGGATAAATATTATAACAAGGCTAGTTTCTAAAAACAATAAAAAAAAAGAAAATAAAAACTAGTAGTAGTGTGCCATTGAGAAGGGGATATGAGAAGTAAATTACATCATGCGATGCTTAGGTTCTTAAACAAATCTCTTATGATATGGTAATATTGTTTTTATTCACAATTTAAGCTACTTAACCCAAAAATTATCCTACCTTAACCTAAGCCAAATTACTATCCTTCTAAGACCCTTTTGATTTCATGTATCATTTTATAGTAGTAGTGGAGATGTTTACTACTTACAAGCTTATGGTAGGCAATGGCATGTATAAGGGATGAAAGAAACACTAACCCATAAACACATTAAGTGAATAAGTGCTTTAAGAATATAGTGTTTGAGTGAGAACTACTTTAGGCAATAATTGGTGTTGAATAATGTTTACATGTATTAAGATATTCAAGTTCTTAAGTTCATACATTCTCATGCTTTGCTACTTTATAATTTTCCAAAAGTGCATAGTTATTTAAGTTGAATGGTGATTGGTTTTGTTTGAGACTTTGCAAATTTGGGCTAAATTTGTGAAGAGATGAGTGATTTTGCATATGGTTTTCAAATATTTGTAAAATATAAATGTGACCTCCAAAATTATATGTTTGAGTTGTTTGGTTATTTGTTAGGTTTTGCTTGGGGACAAGCAAAAGTTTAAGTGTAGGGGTTTGATATGAGCCTAAATAGCTCATATTTAATCCATGTTTTGTTATCAAAATAATGTTTTGTTATATTGAATTGGGTTAGAATTAGGTGTGTTTAATGTTTTTGTCAAGTTTTATGTATGTAGGAGAAAGGGTAGAAAAAGGTGAAGAAGGAAGAGAGAAAAGACGATGTCATGAGAGCGATAGTTGCCGCGAGCGCGACATGTTACAGAAGGTGCAAAGGCAGCCAGCAAGGAAAGGAAAATAAGGAAGAAGTAAGCGTGTTCTGTTGCGAGCACAATAGGAGGTGGTTAAATGCAGTTGAGCTTAAAGAGTCATTTGAAAAGTCACCAAGTTTCATCAAGGGTTGCAACCATATGGAGGGGCACTTGAAGGGACTGATGCTTGGAAAATTATATTTACTTCTTTGGTGAAGGGAAGAAGGGTTGAGAGATCCCCTTCTTTTATTTTTAATATTTACTTCTTCTTTGTTTTTATTATGAATTCTTTTTAGGAATTTGAATGTTATTATTCATATTTATTCATTTCTCTTTCATTTATTTTTATATGTAGTATTTGCTATTAAAACTTTATTAGTATCATTATAAGTTAAGGAAGACGACCTTAGATGGCAATTTCTTCTCTGATTATCATTAAAATAGAATATTATCTAGTTAGAGTAGTAAAGTAATCATTTTAACTTGCAAATTAATAAGCATTGTAAACAAGATTAAAATCAAGTAGTAATAGTGTACAATGTTAATCAACATTCCTCGTGGGATCAATATCCGAAGTACTATAATCGGTACACCGTATACTTGCGGTATTTAAGGTTTTAGAAAAAGCATAACATAGGGACTCAGCATGCCGACTCGTGCCATAATAAACTGACTCGTGAAGTAGTTGAGGGTGTGCCGACTCATTCCAATAGTGATGACTCGTTGCAGAAAGTGGTTGTGCCAACTTGTTTAACTTGGCATCGGTGTGTCGACTCATCACAAAGGCCAACAAATGCAACCTTTTATACACCTCTTCATATTTGCTACCCCTTTTCGAAAAGACACCAATTGTGACATCTTTTGGCCTATAAATTCATGAAAACAACCAAATTATAGACTAAGTTACGCATGGTTACATATAGTTACATATAGAAAACTAATTTTTAACTTCAAAATCAATTAGAAAAGATCATGAAGAAAAGCAAAGTCCAAGGAAGAAGGAAGCATTGAAGAGTCATCAATAAATTTCTTCTTTCCTCCTCTTTATCTTTTTACTTAATTTTATTGTTCTTCTTTGTGTTTATTTGCTTTTCTAACATGTATTTAGGCTAAGTTTATGTTGTTATAATTGCAAGTATGAATTGATCTTTATTAATATAATTATTTTGTTTTAAGTATTCATGATTTAAGTTTGTTTGGGTTCTTAATTTATTATGTATGCTTGATCACCAGATGTAATATGTTAATCAATTTGTTCGCAATGAGAGTTGGGACATTTTGGTGGAAAGGTAATTGAACTTACTTAAAGTAGAAATCACTTAGGATATAAGGGTTTCACTTGAGGGGCTTAAGAAAACGAAAAGAGTTTCATGGTTTTCATTTATCTCTATGATGACATGACAATGATTATGGACTCTAGATGGGAATGCCCTTATTTAACAATGAGAATTGCATCTAAGGATAGTAGGCTTTATTCTCCATTCATTGCATTCTTATGTGTTTATTTTCATCTTTATAAGATCAATTGATTTCTTGTAATTCTAATGCTTATATTGATTATTTGAAGTTATACTTTAGATTAGATAATTAGTTTAGTTTAGTTTATTAACAATTTAATCTAACCAACTCTATTTTGTTTATCATTTCCTATCCATCCTAGTATTCAATCGATTAATATAAGATAACACTTATACTAAAATTGATTCCCAAAGTTCGACACCTTTATTGCCTTATCTAAGTCCTTGAGACTAGGGTATTAAAAAAATACACTGCAGCAAGTTTTTGGTATGGTGCTAGGGAGTAAAAAATAAGTGTTTGTTTTTATTAACTTGGGAAGGAAAAAGGTTGATTTAGGCCTTTTATTTGTGTAGTTGTAGTAGTTACTTTAATTTGTTATTATCTTTGTATGCATAATAGTAAAAATAGAGATAATATTCATCTATTTGATCCTAAAATTGATAGAACTTTTTCTATTTTGCATTGGTATCAAGACCAACAAGAAAAAGAGGACCAAAGTTCTAATATCATGGCTGAACAGTATAGGCATACTTTGGAAGATTTTACTATGCCCGATATTTCAAAGAGTTTTGAAGGAATTATAGCACCTACGATTGCCAACAATAACTTCAAGATCAAGCCTAGTATAATCCAAATGGTTCAAAATAATTAGTTTGGTGGTCTCCAAAGAGAAGATCCTTATGCCTATTTATTAGCCTTTCTTAATGTGTGTGCAACATTCAAGATAAATGGAGTCACAGATGATGTAATTGGACTTCGGTTATTCCCTTTGTCTGTTAAGGACAAGGCATAATTATGGCTGGCTAGTTTGCCTAGTGAGTCTATTACTACATGGGATTAATTGAAGTAAACCTTTCTTCATAATTATTTTCCACCCCATAGGATAGCCAAATTCAGAAATGAGATTACAACCTTTAGGCAACATGAAAATGAGACGATAAATGCAGCATGGGAATGATTTAAGGAACTCCAAAGGCAATGTCCTCATTATGGCTTTCCCGATTAGATGATTCCTCAAATCTTTTACAATGGTTTGATAGATGAAAATATAAATATAGTCAATATAGCCTTAAGTGGTAAATGGATGGACAAGATAGTAAGAGAAGCGGTCACTTTGCTTAAGGAACTTGCATCATAAGGGGGAGATGAACCAACCATGGCCAAAGTAGAAGGAGTCTTGGAGCTTGATACCATCAACTTATTGACAACAAAGGTAGATGCACTCACCAAATTGGTAAGTAAATCTCAAGTTAATTCCATTGATAATTCGAATGTTGTTTGTGATTTGTGTGGAGGATCTCATTCCTACACACAATGTACTATGAGTAATATGAAAAAGCCAATTACATTTAAGGTGTTTTCAACCAAAGGGAAGGATTAAATTCTAATTCTTATAATCCCCAATGGGGAACCACCTTGGATTTTCTTGGTCTAGCACTTCTTCACAACTCAAACCTCTAAGTAATCTAATACCCAGACCACAAAACCCATCTGGTTTTCATATAAAGCGACCATTCATTCCCTCACAACCAAAATCCCATCTTAAATCTCTTATTGAATAATTTATTAGCCAATAAATTACCACTAATAAAAACAATGATGAGCAATTTAAGCAAGTTAATACAAAGCTTGAACAACTTGCTACCCATAATAAGATTTTAGAAACTCAAATTGCCCAACAAGCCTCTACAAGTTCTCAAACCATGGGAAACCTACCTAGCTAACTCGAGTTCCTTTACAAAGAAACTTGTTGAGCAAATACTTTAAGAAGTGGTAAGACGGTTGACATTCAAGAGGTAAGAGGTAAGAAAGTGCTAACTCAAGATGATGAGTCTAATGGTAAGCCTAATTAGTCTAATGTGCATGACTTGATTGATAATGATGTTATTAAGCTTGAATAAGATAAAAAGAAAGATGACTAATCTAATAAGAAGGATATGCCTAGAGTAGATCTTAAAACTTTGACTTTTTCCCCAAAGGTTTTTAAGGGGAAATTTAGATAAGAAATTTGGCAAGTTTTTAAATTATCTTAAGGATATAACTATCACTATTCCATTCATGGATGCTATAAGGGATATGCCTTCATAGGGGAAGTTTTCAAAAGACATAAACACACGTAAGAGTAAGTTAAAAAAGTATGGTTTAATGTCATTAGTAGAAGAATCAAAAGCTATGTATTCTAAGTCTCCACTTAAGAAGAAGGATCTTGGTTGTTTTATGGTTCCTTATGTTATTGGTGGTGTTCCTTTTGAGAAAGTTCTTTGTGATGTTGGTACTAGTGTTACTTTTATTCCTTATTTTATCTATAAAAGATTGGATTTTGGTAACCTTAAGCCTACTAACATGTGTTTATCAATGGCTAATAAAACCATTACTCATCCCTTAGGAATCATTGAAAATGTGCCTACTAAAGTAGGTAAGTTTGTCATACTAGCATATTTTGTTGTGCTAGAAATGGAAGAGGACTTAGAAATTCTTACATTATTTGGGAGACCTTTTCTAGTTACAGCCGGTGCTATTTTTGATATGAAATGAAGCAAAATTACCATAAAAGTGAATAATAAAGTGTGGAATTTGATGTTTTTAAAATGATGAGATCTTTACCAATAAAGAGTGTTAATAGAATTAAATCTCTTGACATTATTGAGGAATGTGTTAATGGTATTATGCATGATTCTTTGAGGTTAGAGCCTATTAAGCCTTATGATAGAGAGGTTGGTCATGTGTATCGATTTGAGGATGAAGATCATGGATGAGAAATTTCAATATATCTAGTAGTTTAGGTTGCCTAGTTTAGTTTTATTAAGTATTCCTTTCACCACATTTTTTAGTATTAGTAGTTTTAGTATGTTTATAAGTGTGTTTGTTGTTTGTTTTTGTGTTTTTATTTCATGTTTACACATTATTTTTATGTCATAATGTTTTTTCTTTGAGTTTTTGAAAGTTTGTATTTTTGAGTATTTGGGCAGGGTGTGATGAGTCGTAACGCCTGTGTTAACTCCTTATAGAGAGTCCACATGCCAACTTGAGGTTCGTGCCGACTTGTGTGTTGATTTGTTCTAGATCATTACGTCCCAAGTCACCAATCGTCGTGCCATTTCATAAAGAATCATGTCTATGTCGAGTCTTAACACTTATGCCAACTCATTACAGAGAGCAGTTGTATCGAGTCGTCCCTTCTATGCTGACTCTTGAGAGTGTCAAATCTGGCTAAATTTTTTTCTACTTTTAGTCTTTTAAATACCCTATTTCAGTTTTGTTTTTAGTCTTTATTTGTTGTCATTATTTTTTAGTTTCTTTTTCAAATTGTTTTTAAAAGGTGTGAGAAATCCTAAAGGGTTTTGTCTTTTCCTATAAGGAGCCATACCTCTCCTACTTTTTCTCATCTCTTTTTAGAAATTTCCTTCCCTATAAATACTAGTCTTCCATTTTTCTTTATTGTGGCAGCCTTTTTCATTTCCTAAAGGAGTAATTTTTCTATAAATATTACTCTTTTCCCTTCTTCTTCCCTACTCTATCTTAGTTCTCTCTCACATGTTTCTTTCAACTCTTTTCTTTTCAAGTTCTTAGTTCTCTTTATTCTTTGTCTTCCACGTGTTCTTCATCAAGTTTATTTTTCATTTTCTTTTTGAGTTTTTTCTTATTTCACTACTCAAGATGCCATGGACTAGAGGTTTAACATCTTTAAGGCCTCAAGAGGAAGCTTCTCAAGATGAAGATTACACTTCTATGTACAAGGCCCCATTTTCCATTTCTTCTCATGAGGAAGGTGCTAAACTTTTTCCTTTTAAGCCTAGAGGAATTTTGGCTTGTAAGTATCTTTCTACTAGCATTATGACTCTATTTAGGCATGTTTAAAACTCTTAATAATCTTTTGAGTTCTTATGGTCTTGCTAGATTTCTTTTTATGCATGAGTCTACTTATATTAAATTGGTTTTAGAGTTTTATACTACATTAGAAGTGAATGAAAATGACTCTAGAGTGATGAAATTTAGTTTGTTTGGAAATGAGCATACACTTACTTATTCATTTATGCATAGAGTGTTTGGTTTTAGGAGAGAAGGTTTGTGTGATCCTTCTAAAAACTTTAATGTTAATTCTTTTTGGAATTTCTTGTCTAATTTAAGAACCCTATTCCAGCCTAAAAAGGGTAAAGCTATGTTTATTTAGGACTTAAAATTTTGGCTTTTGAATAAGGTCCTTGGTTGTGTGATTTTTAACAAATATAAATTTAATAGGGTCACTTATCAAGAGTTGTTAATAATATGCGGTGCATTCATAATAATAAACAAGTTTGTTGAACTTATTAGATTTTTAATCAAATGCTTACATAAACCTCTAGGAGAGATAGTCTTATCACTCATGGTTATATGGTCACCACCAATGCTAAGGCATTGGATTATGATTTGACTAAAGAAACTCATTTGCTTGAGTGTACATTTTTCACTAAATAGACTTTGATTAGAGGAGAACTGGTTGATGACTCTATGAGGTTCATTCTTGTATGTTATCATTCTTGTTGGAAGGAATTGGAACCAACACCACCACCACCACAAGAGAGGGAGGAAGAAGGGAAGGAAAGTGAATAAGAGGTTGGTTATAAATTTGGTGTGCTTCAAGAAGATGAAACCGACGATGCATTAGCCATCATTCCATCCCATTCATATGAGGATGCACATAGGCCATCTTTTAGTCCTTCTCATAGCCAATCTTTTACTGCCTCAAGTGGATCTTTAAGGATGCGGAATCAAATATTAGAAGGCCAATAAGCAATACAAATGCAATTAAGATCTATAGAGACTATGCAAAAAGGCAAAGGAGGATGGAGTACAAAATGGACACTTTTATAGCACAAGCAAGCTATGTTGTTAGTACTCCACCACCTTCACCATCGGATGACTAAGGGAAGCATTTATTTTCCTTCTCTTTTTTCTTGTTTTGGGTTCACATTGGGGACAATGTGTAGCTTAAGTGTGGGGAAGGGATGTATGTGTTTATGTTTTTATTTACATGTTTGTTTTATGCATGTGTTTTTGTTTTATGTTATGTATGCTATGCTAAGTTGATGCATGTTTATGCATTTGTCTTCTTCATTTTTATTTTCAAGTTTTTTCTAAGTATCTCTTGGCATGATTAAATGCAATTTTAATGCCATGTCAATAGTTTGTTTTTGATGTTCAATTGGTAGAATCCTAAAGCTTCATATAGTATAGTTTTTAAGTTTTTATTACTATCTTTTGTTGTAATTTTCAAAGTCTTAGGATGTTTAGCCACTTTTCTAACTATACTTGAAAATTAGGATGGCATGATTCAAGTTTAGTATTTAAAAGCTTTTATAGTCTTAGGGAAACTATAGCCATAACACTCATTGCTCACTCTTCAATAATGGATGAGGACCTATTTAAAAAAAAAGAAAAAAAAGAAAAAAATAAAAGGGTAAGAAAAATCAAAATCAAAATCATCTTATGGGATGGAGCATAAAATGCACCCAAAAAATTTGCTAAGATATTAGAAAAATTATAAGTGTCTAAAAATGGCATGAGAATTGTGAGTTAATATTTGAGCTTTCTTTTGTCCCAATGGCCATGGTTGTTCTTGAATTTTTAAGTTTGAAGATTGTCCATCCTCGTTGAATAGTTTGTTTAGATTATTGACTTTATGTTCTTGATTTTGATTTTAATAACTTGAGATAGTAGGTTAAATTTATTATCTATGTTATGCAACTTGTTTAGTGTATCATTGTTCAGCATTAGGAACTAGTTATTTGCCTATTTTATTCTAAGCAATTTCTCATGTTCAAGATGATTCTTAGGGAAACATTTTTCTAACTTGGAAGGAAAATGATTTTTGTTAGTTCTCTCACTTAGATTCTTGTATTCTTGCTTGAGGTCAAGCAAGGCTTAAGTGTAGGGGAATTTAATGTCATGCAATTTAACATAGTTATTTTATATGTTTTTGCATTATTTCTTAAGTTTAATTTATGTATTTTGGCATGTTTTAGGTTACTTTTTATGTTTTCTTTGTTTAGTAGGCTAAATGTGCCTAGTTGGATGAAATGAAGTATAAATAAGGGGAATTTAGTGGAAGTATAAGAAGAAGATAAATTTTAGAAGTTCAAGAGCCTTTGCCGACTCATAATAGGGTGTGCTGACTCGCCACAGGGACTCAACATGCCAACTCATGCCATAATGAACCGACTCATGAAGCAATTAAGGGTGTGCCACATCATTCTAGTGGTGATGACTCATTACTGAGAGCAGCTATACCAACTTGTCTAACTTCACAAAGGCCAACAAATGTAACCTTTCATGCACCTCTTTAAATTTGCAGCCCCTTTTCAAAAAGACACCAATTGTGACACCTTTAGGCCTATAAATTCATGAAGACAACCATATTTTAAAGAAAGTTACACATGGTTACATATAGTTACATATATAAAAAACTACTTTTTAACTTCAAAATCAATTAGAAAAGATCACGAATAAAAGCAAAGTCTAAGAAAGAAAGAAGCATTGAGGAGTGATCAACAAATTTCTTCTCTTCTCATTTTTATCTTTTTACTTAATTTTATTCTTCTTCTTTGTGTTTGTTTGCTTTTCCAACATGTACTTAGGCTAAGTTAATTTTGTTAGAATTGCAAGTATGAATTAATCTTTATTAATATAATTATTTTATTTTAAAAATGCATGATTTAAGTTTGATTGGGTTATTAATTTATTATGTATGTTTGATCACCATATGTAATATGTTAATCAATTTGTTTATAACAAGAATTAGGACATTTTGGTGGAAAGGTAATTAAACTTACTTAAAGTAAAAATCACTTAGGAGACAAGGGTTTCACTTTGAAGGGCTTAAGAATAAGCAAAGAGTTTCATGGTTTTCTTTTATCTCCATTACAACATAAGAGTGCTTATGGACTCTAGATGGGAATTCCCTTATTTGACAATGAGACTTGTATATAAGGATAGTAGGCTTTATTCTCCATTCATTGCATGCTTATGTGTTTATTTGTATCTTTATAAGAGCAATTGATGTTTTTTAATTCTAATGCTTATATTTGATTGTTTAACGTTATAATTTAGAATAGATAATTAGTTTAGTTTAGTAAGAATTTAATCTAACCAACTATATTTTGTTTATCATTGCCTATCCATCTTAGTATCCAATCGGTTAATACAAGATAACACTTATACCGAAATTGATTCCTAAAGTTCGACACCCTTCTCACCCTATCTAAGTCCTTAATACTAGGGTATTAAGAAAATACACTGCAGCAGTGAACAAATTGATTAACACATTACATATGGTGATTAAGCATACATAACAAGTAAAATACCTAATTAAACTTAATTCATTCATATATAAAATAAGATAAGTGTATTAATATAGATCAATTCATACTTACAATTCTAATAATCAAAATTATCCTAAATACATATCGCCAAAAAAATAGACAAAAAAGATAATAGCATCAAGTAATGATGTAAAAGAGAAAGGGAAGAAAGAATGTTGATGACTCCTCTATGCTTCTTCAGAAAAATACTTGAGTGTTGAATGACCTTTATTTTATCTCCTCTCTTCTTTGTTGTATTCTTTTTCCTCATAATCTTTTCTATTTCTTTCGATAGTTACTTGGTAGTTTTCCCACATGTAAAATGTGGTTATCTTCATGTATTTATAGGCCTAAAGGTGTCCCAATCGATGCTTTTTCGAAAAGGGATGTAATCTTAAAGAGGTGTACAAAGGGTTATAATGGTTGGCTTCTATGATAAGTTGGCACACTGGTGCTGAGTTGCTTGAGTCAGCACACTGATGCCGAGTCACTTGAGTCAGCATGGCCAACCTCTGTAATGAGTCAACACCATCATAATGAGTTAGCACACATTAACTGCATCATGAATCGGCACAATAAAGCTTGAGTCGGCATTTTGAGTAACTATGAAGAGTTATTACACGCTGTAACGAGTCGGCACAAGCTCTAAAACCTCTTTAAGATCTTTTTCTTTAATTTTTCAATGAAAATCCCTTTTTTATCCTTCAAATAATCTAACTAGGCACATTCAATCCTACAAAACAAAGAAGACATAAAAAAGCAACTTAAAATATAACAAAACACATGCATTAACTCATAAAATGATGTAAAACTAAATAAAATGACTGCTAAATTCATAGCATCAAATTTCCCATACTTAAACCTTGCTTATCCTCAAGAAAGAATGCAAAAATTGAAGTGAGAGAACTTCAAAAGCATTTATCTTCTAAGTTAGAGAAAAGTTTCCTAAGATCATCATTAATATTAGTGAGTGTTTGAAATAAAATAGCCAACAACTAGTTCCAATGCATCAACAATGATAGAGTAGACAAGTTGCATAGCATAGTCAATAAATTTAACACAAAATCTCAAGTTATGAAAATAAAAATCTAAAACATAGAGTCAATAATCTAACCAAACTTTTTAACTAGGATGGACAATCTTCAAACCTAGAAAATAAATAACAAATATAGCCATTGGGATAAGGTTACGCTCACACATCAACTCACAATTCTCATGACATTTTTAGAAAATCATAAATTTTGTAAATACTTGTAATTTGGTGGGTGATTTTTATGCTCCATCCCACACTTTTGATTCAGTCAATCTTAATGGCTGCATTTTATATTCCATCCCACACTTTTGATTTAGTCAATCTCAATGGGTGCATTTATGCTCTATCCCATAAGATAACTTTCATTTTCTTGCTCTTTTTTTCTCTATTTTTTTGCTTGTACCCTTATCCATTATTAAAAAGTGAGCTATGCATATTATGGCTAAAGTTTCCATAAGACTATCGAAGCTCTTAAAGACTAAACTTGAATCATGCCATCCTAATCTTAAATATAGTTAGAAAATTGACTAAACATCTTAAAGACTTTGAAAATAAAAACAAGAGATAAAAAGAAAAACTTAAAAACTATACTACATGAAACTTAAGATTCTACCAATTGAGCATCAAAACAAGCTAAAGGCATAGCATTAATATATACTTAATCATATCAAGACAAATATAGAGAAAACTTATAATGAAAATAAAAAAGATAAATGAAAAAATATGCATCAACTTAGCATAGCACAAACATGCGAAACAACAAAAACTTAAACACTAAACATTCATCAAAACCTAAAACATAAATATATAAATGCCTTCCCCCACACTTAAAACTCTACATTGTCCTAAATGTGAACCCAATAATAATAAAAAGGAGAAGGAAAAAAATGTTTCCTTTAATCATCTGAAGGAGAAGATGGAGGAGAGCCGACCACATAGCCCTCTTGAGCAAAAAATGTATTAACTTTATGCACCATCCTCTCTTGCCTCTTTGCAAGATTTCTAGTCATAATCTCTATGGAACTTAATTGGCATTGTAAGGATTGTTAGTTAGCAAACACTTGTTCGCACACCTTATAAGGTATACTTAAAGAACCATGGGATTGCCCAAAAGAAGGACCATAACTAGGTGCACTTGTACCTCCATAAAAAGAAGCAGGAATGATAGCTAAAGCTTCATGAGTTTCACCTTCTTGAGGCACACCAAAATCCTAGCATTCGTCCTCACTTTCTTCCTTCTCTTTTTCACTCTCTTCCTCCTCTTATGGTGTGGAGCTAATCCCCTCCAACATGACCATGAACATGCAAGGATAAACCTCATTAAGGCATCAATCACCTCACCTCTTATTAATGTCTACCTTGTAAAATAAGAACACTCAACCAAATGGGTGAAATTTTCAAAATCAATATCTAAAGCTTTGGCAATAATAGTCACAACATGGCCATGTCTAATAGGGCTATCCTTCCTAGATTCACAATGAAACATTTGATTAAAAATTCAATATGCCCAACATACATGCTTGCTATTGTGAATGCACCGCATAAGAAACAACTCTTGATAAAAAAAACCCTATTAATTTCATATTTATGGAAAATCACACATACAAGCACTTTATGCAAAAGCCAAAACTTCAAATCCTTAATAAACATAGCTTTACCCATCCTAGGTTGAAATTGTGTTATTAAGTTAGTCAAGAATGTCCAAAATTCATTAACATTAAAGCTCTTTAAAGGGTCACACATACCATCTCTCCTAAATCCAAAAACTTTATACATAAAGGAATAGGTAAGAGTGTATCTATCTCCTAGTAGACGAACTTATACCCTAGAGTCATTCTCATTCACTTTCAAAGTGGTTTAGAATTCCATCATCAGGTTAATGTTAGTGGGCTCATTCATGAAAACAAATCTAGTAAGACCACAAGCATTCAAAAAAGAAGTATGGGGTTCAAGCATACTAATATCTCTCAAGAGTGAAGTAGGAATATACTTATGAGACACCATCTCTTTAGGCTTAAGGGAGATGAACTTAGCACCTTCCTCATGAGAAGAGATAGGAAATGGAGCCTTTTAAAGGGAAGTGAAGTCTTCCTCCTATGAAGCTTCCTCTTGTGGCCTTGATGAAGTGGATCCCCTAGCTCTTGGCATCTTGAAGATGAAAATATTCAAAATAAGAGAAAAATATGCTTGCTAATGGTACATGTGAATTATAGAAAGAAGAAAAACAACAACTTGTTAATAGAGGTTTTTGAGAGAAAATAGTGCGAGAAAATAAGATGTGAGGAAGAAGAAAGAAACAAGATATATTTATAGGGAAATAACCTTATTAGGAAATGGAAAAGGTTGCAACAACAAATAGAAATGAGGACCTGTATTTATAGGGAAAGAAAAATCTCAAAAGGGATGAGAAAAAGTAGGAAAGTTTATGACTTGATACAGGAAATGCATAACTTTTAAGGCTTCTCATACCTTTTAAAGGAATGTCAAAAAGAAAGCTTGAAAAATGACAATTAAACACAAAGGATAAAATTGAAAAAGATAATTTAATATACGAAAAATAAAGAAAAATTCAATGGGGTTAAAGGTCATCATAAGTTGGCATAACTCGGCACATGTGCTATCTGCAACGAGTCAGCATGAAGGTGACAACTCGGCACGAACATAACTTTTCATGACCCGGAATGTCATTTTGTGACTTGGTACATGACTCTTCTAATCTAAGTCGACACATATGGTGACCACTTGGCATGGACTAAATAAGTTGGCACCTTGACTCTCTATAACAAGTCGGCACGACCATCACGAGTCGGTACACCTGCCAAAAATACTCAAAAGATAGAAAACAACCAAAAAATCAAGAAGAATGTTAGGCCATAAATATTAATGTGTAAAAATAAAAGAAAAGAATAATAATAAAGAATAAATAAACCTAGAAACATAATAAAACAATTAAAAGAAAAATGTGTAAAGAAAAGACTTAGCATAACTTTGTGTAAAAGCTAAATGCATTAAGTAACTTGAGAAATAACCTCCTTAGGTACAGAGGGAAAAAGCAAATTCATCATACCAATAGACTCACCCCTAAAATATGGCTTAAGGTGGTGACCATTGACTTTAAATACCTCTCCCTTATCATTCTCAATGTCAATTACTCCAAATTCATAAACCTTAACCACTTTAAAAGGACCAAACCATCTAGACTTGAGCTTCCCAGTAATTAATCTCAATCTTGAGTTATAAAGAAGTACCAAATCACCTTCCTTAAATTCTTTCTTAATAATATGCTTGTCATGCCACATCTTCATATGATCCATATATAATTTTACATTCTTGTAGTCATTCATCCTCAAGTCTTCTAACTTATTAAGCTAAAGTAACCTTTTCCAACTAGCTTGCTTCATATCAAAATTCAAAGCTCTTGTTGCCTAATAGGCCTTATGCTCAACCTCTACAAGTAGGTGACAAGACTTCCCGTATATCAATTGATATAGGGTAAGACCTGTAGGAGTTTTAAAAGTTATCTTATCTGCCTATAGGGCATCATCCAACTTTAATGCCCAATCTTTCATTGATGAAGAGACTATTTTTTCCAAGATCCAATTCAACTCTCTATTACTTACTTTTACTTGTCCACTAGTTTGAGGATGATATGCAATAGCAACCTTGTGTGTCACCCCATATTTGTTGAATAAACCATCAATCATACTATTACAAAAATGGGAACCTTTATACTAATAATGGCCCTAGGAGTACAAAACCTAGGAAATATGACCTTCTTAAGCACCTTCCTAACTACTTTTCATCATTAGTGATAGTAGGCAATGCTTCATCCCATTTAAACACATAATCCACCATGACTAATATATACTTATGTCCTAGGGAAAGGATCCATTAAATCTATCCCCCAAACGTCAAAGATTTTAACTTCCAACACTCCTCTCAAATGCATCTTATTCTGCATTGTTATACTACCTATCCTTTGGCATCTATCACATCTAAGCACAAAATTTCTAACATCTTTAAATAGAGTAAGCTACAAAAAACTAGATTGAAGTAACTTACAAGCTATCTTTGAAATACCAAAATGACCACCAACCTCCATGGAGTGACAATGCTTGAAAATATCTTTAACCTCATCTTAGGGAATACACCATCGAACTAGACCATCTGCACATTTCTTATAAAGCAAGGGCTTTTCCAATAGTAAAACCTACAACTATGAAAAAAACCTCTTTTTGTGATTAAAATCTAAACCATATAGAAGAATAACACTTACTAGGTAGTTGGCAATATCAGCAAACCAGGGGATCTCTTTATACACCACACTAAGAAAATATTCACCATGAAAGCTCTTATTAATAAAAACACCATCATCATGCAATTATAGTCTATTTAAATCAAACCTTGACAAGTGATCTGCAATAAGATTCTCACTACCTTTTTTATCTCAATTTCCTAATCAAACTATTGAAGCATCAAAATCCATCTTAAAAGCCTTGGCATCGTATCCTTCTTGCTCAAAAGATACTTAAGGGAAGCATAATCCGAATAAATTATAACTTTTTGCCCTACTAAATAAGCTCTAACCTTATCAAATGCACATAAACAATAGCCAATAACTTTTTTTCCATTGTGGTGTAATTGATTTGAGCTCCATCTAACAACTTGCTTGCGTAATAAATCACATAGGATTTACCTTTCTTCCTTTGACCTAAAACTACTCCTATAGAAAGTTACTTGCATCACACAAAATCTCGAATAGTTTATCCCAATTAGGTAGTTGTAAAATAGGTGCTGAGAATAGAGCTTGTTTTAAGGTTTTAAAAGCATTAAGGAAAGCTTTATCAAATAGAAACTTAGCATCTTTTGCAAGTAGATTGCATAGCCGTTTAGCTATCTTTGAGAAGTCCTTGATAAACCTCCTATAGAACTTGTATGTCAAAGAAAGCTTCAAATATCCTTACACACTTTGGAGGTAGCAAATTGGCTATCACCTCAATCTTTGCCCTATTATTGAATGACTAAGAACAATACCTATTTGAGCCATAAAGTGACATTTCTCCCAATTAAGAACCAAAACATACTCCATGCACTAGTCAAGAACTTTGGAAAGATTCTCTAAATAATAGTCAAAGTTAGCTCTATAAATACTAAAATCATCCATGAAAACTTCAACACATTCATCTATTAAGTCACTAAAAATTAAAAACATGCATCTTTAAAAAGAAGCAGGGGCATTACACAAACCAAAAGGCAAAAGTTTCTTAGGGACATGTAAATGTAGTTTTAGCTTGGTCATCGAGATGAATAGATATTTGATAAAAATCACTTAAACAATCAAAATAACAAAAATGGAAATTTTGGGTAGCCTTTCTAAGACTTGATCTAAAAGAGGTCAGGGAAAGTGATCTTTTCTAGCAACCTTATTTAACTTCCTATAATCGATACACATACATCAGCCTGTGATAGTTCTAGTAGGAATCAAATCATTAGTCTCATTTTTAACCACCATCAAGCCTCCCTTTTTAGGTGCCACTTAAACATGGCTTACCTATTTACTATCACCAATGGAATATATGATCCCATTATCTAAAAGCTTAATCACTTCCTTTCTAACCACTTCTTTAAGAGTAGGATTCTATACATACAAATCTTAAGGCTAATCCCTTTCAAATCATTTATAGAATAACCAATAACATTCTTATGTTTAAGAAAAACATCTCTTAAAGCATCAACTTGATCCTTAGGCAAAGCAGAATTAATTATAAAAGGAAATTGAGAGTTTTAGTCGAGAAAAACATATCTTAAATTTGATGGTTGAGGCTTAAGCTCTAACTTGGCTTCCTCCTTTTAAGAGGTAACCTTTAGGTTGTCATCTTTATTCAAGCATTCAAGCCTTAGGGGCCTACAAAAAGGGAAGAACTAGCCTCTAATTGATGCACTTTAGCATCCTCTCTAGCAAAAGGCTCAATAGGCTCTTGCCTCAAACAATCATGAAAAATATCATCAACAAATTCATCAATAATTTCAAGAGAATCAATACTAGTTACACTTTCTATAAGTGAATAACTCATCATTTTAAAGACATCAAATTCTACACTTTCGTTATTCACTTCTAAAGTAATCTTACCTTTTTTCATATCAATTATAACACTAGCTATAACTAAGAATGGTCTTTTAAATAATATAGGAATTTCTAAGTCATCTTCCATATCTAACACTATAAAATTTGCTGGTATGAAAAATTTACCAACCTTTGCAGGGACATTTTCAAGAATTCCAAGGGGATGAGTGATAGTTTTATTAGCCATAGATAATCACATACTAGTGGGCTTGAGCTCACCTAAATTCAAACACTTATAGATAGAATAATGCATAAGACTCATACTAACACCTACATCACAAAGAGCTTTATTAAAAGGAACACAACCAATCACACAAGGAATCGTGAAACAATCAGGATCCATTTTCTTTGGTGGAGACTTAGAATAAATTGCCTTAGATTCCTCAACTAATGAAACTATGCCATATTATTCTACTTAACTCTTATGTATAGTGATAGCTTTTAAGAACTTACTCTAGGATGGCATATCTCTAATAACATCCATAAATGGAATAGTGATAGCGATATCCTTAAGATAATTTAGAAATTTCCCAAATTGTTTATCTAAGTTATCCCTTAAAAACCTTTGAGGAAAAAACAAAGCCTTAAGATCCACTTTAAGTTCACTCTTTTTATTAAAATGGTTATTTCACTTATTATCATCTTTAAACTCCAAAACATATTTACTATCAACATTAATAACATGCTCATTTGACTCTTTAAACTTACCACTTAACTCATCATCTTTATTAACCACTTGCTTACCTCTAACCTCATTATGCTCAACTATCTTACCACTTCTCAAAGTTATGGCTTGACAAGTCTCCTTAGGAGGGAACTCAGGTTGCCTAGGTAACTTTCTATAGGTTGAGAACTAGAAGAAGCTTGTAAGGACCCAAATTAGGCCCTAGTAGAATTCAAGGACATAATCCCAATTATTAATGTTTAATCAAGCTTAATTAGATAAATTATTATAAGTTTATATATTGAAGGATAAACTAGTTATTTATTTCTATGTGTAATTGAAATAATATTTTATTTCAAGGATCAATTGGGATATAAGTGTAATTAGGTTGTAATTAATTATGTAATGAATGTGTGAATTTTATGTTATGAATTTCATAATGGTATAAATAAAAAAGGGAAAAATAGTTTAAGGGCTAAATTAAAATAGGATATAAACTTAGAGGTCAATGTTAAAAATAATAAATGAGTGGGGTCAATTTTATAAGAGATAGCATAGGATGGGGTAAAATTGAAAGTAAGAAGATAATTTGTGGGTCAATGTTGAAAGAAGCTTTAAGTGGGGTTGATTTTTTAAAAAAAAACAGAAAGAATCTTTAGGGCTAAACTCTTACATGCAAATAAATGAGAGAAATTTGTGTAACATGCAATTAGTTGGAGGACTAAAAGAGATATTTGTGTGGGACATGCTGATGTCATTTTCCACTTAAGTCACCATGCAAGAATTGTTTTTAGGAGTATATATAGTGGGTTGGTCGGCCACACCAAGGAAAATTTTGATTTCTCATTATTTCTTTCTCATTTGAGCTCATCTCTCATCTTTCTCTAAAAGATCTAAATTTTATCTTTATAACTTTCAAGAGGAAATCCTGCTGCAAGTTATTTGAATTAGAAGTTTTTGAAGGGGATTTGTAAGGGTTTAATGCAAGAGTACATGAATGTATGAAGAATTGGAAGGGATTGAGAGCAAACGGGAATGAAATGGTGAAAAGATTGAAGGATTGATTTGAAGTTACGAAATCAGGTTTGGGAACTATTATTTCTTGCATGTATTAATACTTGTGTTGATTATGGATTTTATAAGTATATTGACTTGAATTAAGATATTAGGCATTAATGTGAAAGTGCTGTTCCGAAATTGGGATTGACCTCCAATGACTATTTTGATCATAAGTTGAGTTTTTAAACTCCAACTTTGATGATTTTAGTTGGTATAGAACCGGGACTTCCTTTTCTACAAATGTTATGGAAATATCAATAATGAAATTTTGCCTCTAAGGTCATCAAAAATGCCCAAAACAGTAGCCCTTTTGCATTTGGCGGGTCATTGGAGCAGTAGGTGTTTCTTATGTTATAAATCCTGGGATATACATCAAAATGACTTGAAATTTTTCTAGCATATATTTAAGATCTTAAGTATCAATTTTTAAGAAGAAAAGTTTCCTGAAAAATGTCGTTTTCCATGTGAAAAATATTATGCAAAAATCAGACAGTAAGCAGTAGAGAGTGAGTATGTTTAGCATGAAGGAACAATTGCAAATACAATGTTAATCGCTTAAGGACTCAATTAACAAGTTCTCAATCAACATGCTTACTAGGATGAGCATGTTAATGGATAATTATAATATCTATAAAGTACGAACTAAGGGTTTTTAGATTAATTTAACTTAATAAATTAATCTATAGTATGGCATAGATATGTACATAAATGAAAGTATATAATTTGAGTTAGAGACCTCAAAATGAATTAATTCAAAATTATATAGTTAAATGAGACATAAAAATACAGAATTGTAGAAGGGACCAGGCCTTGATTCTGCCTCTAACCATTTTCTATGATTTAAGAAAAAATCATGTGAACTGTAAGAAAATAGGCTCCGGAATAGCTTGTGATGAAATGGTGATAACTTTGTGTACAATGATCAGAATTATGTAAAGTTAATTTCTATGAAAAATAAACTCCTAATTTCACAATTTATATGAAGGAAGTGTGACCTAAAAATGTATACAAGCATGTCAAATATTGACTTGAAAATTCGTAGGGACTGAATGTACTGTTAGGGAACAGACCTTAGTAATTTGGGCATAACTTTTGGTAGAAATGTTAAAATGCTACAAAGAAAAATTCTGGTTAAAATAGAGGCATGAAAGTATAACTTTTATGAAGAAATGTTGGTCTAAATTCCTTTTAATTTTATGTTATGAATTTTTCTATGTGACAGCACACACTGTTTTGGTTCTATGAACAGCCTATAGTATTTTTCAAATATCTCGAGCTATAGGTCAGATATTAAGGTGAATTTTGAA
The DNA here is from genome assembly GCA_037975025.1 of Excoecaria agallocha. NCBI lineage: Eukaryota > Viridiplantae > Streptophyta > Magnoliopsida > Malpighiales > Euphorbiaceae > Excoecaria > Excoecaria agallocha. Next base: position 18,480,008 of record CM075821.1, on the reverse strand, counting down.
GCTCTGAAAACTAGACACATAGGGGAATAAGATTTTAGAAGATCATTTAGCCTAAAAATGACATCTTCAAATTCATATGTGGCTCACAAATTGGGTCCAGAATGCTGCCCTGTGCAGAATTTTAATGTACCTTACATTATGCCTTTTATATAGTTAAATTAAATTTGTGTCTATGTAAATACACAATGAATTGGATATGGCATGTGATATGATTATTAACAAAGTTCTATATGTATATATTCATATATCTACATAAGTAAAGATATATGATAAAGATATCAAATATTTATATGTGATCAAACTTATGTATATGGTTGTTATGTGCAATTATGCTTTCATGTACATATTTTTAATGATGGAGTAAATGTTTATTTGATGCATGCATTTATAATATGAAGTTAAGAGATGTTTAAATATGATAAATGAAGGTTTTTTAATGTACGACTATCATATGATTACATGAATGTAATATATATAAATGTATATATATGTAAACATCTATATGATTATACACGATTTCTTTTATTGATCACTTGAAGATTACTATGATACTTATAGTTTGAAATGTCAATTTTACTTGTATAAAGAAGTAATGTAATTTGTAGAATATATATGTGTGTGTGTGTGTGTGTGTGTGTGTGTGTGTGTGTGTATAGTATGATCTTACATGATTGGGTTCGAAAGATGTTTAGAGTAATGATTTAGAGAATATGTTTAAAGTGAAATGCATGAATATGTCTTTGCTTAATTGAAATGACATGATTAAGCATTTGTGATGTCACATGTTAGCATGCTAAAATATAGATCTACAGAGTAATAGACTCAATTATAGAAATCTTATTAAAGTATATAAAGGCAATGTTATATGTGATTATGTATACAAGTGTATGCATTAAAGAAGGAGTATCTTGTCATGTGCTTGTTACATGAGCAAATTCTATAAATTGCTTATGAATTATGCATATATGTTTATGTACTAGAGAAGATATATATTTTTACATGATTATGTACGGGTGTAAATGGCATTATATAACTATAGTCTTGACATACAAAATATTTACATGATTGAATAGGATTACAAGTGCAAAATAGTAATACCCAATAGTGAACATGTTCTCATATTTACAAAAAGTTACACATGAACATGTGTATGAGTACATTGTTCATAGTTACCCAAGAGTATACATGTGCATATAAGAATATGAATGAATAAATAAAAGATAAAGTAAATAGATTTTACTGCCTGCGTTCAGTCTAGGAAGTGGATAGATAGGCATGCCTATAAGGGTACCTTGCAGCTACGATAGTTTCAACCCCGTTTGGGATGTAATCAACCCCATTTGGGTGACTAAATAGACATGGTTCCATTTGGATCATATTCAACCCCGTTTGGGTTACTAAACAGACTTGTACCTTCGGGTGCCTCCATTATAATCAATAGTTTTATACCTTCAGGTATCTTATTTGTACCTTTGGGTGCTACCGTATAACCCGTTATCCATATCTTTAGAATAGTGCAGGATTTATACCAAAGTTAAGAAAATTTTGATGTTTAACTTAAAGTTTCATAAAGCATGACAATTCATAAATTGATTTCATAATCTAATTTATATGTAAAATTCCTTTTCATCACATATGGAAATTATGATATTAAAAGAGGCTGTAATATACACTTATGCATGATTATCACATATAGAAATAGTATGTTCAATGTTATATAAATGAACTAGTCCATCACTAATATCTAGTTATGGACTGTATTAGAGATAGTATGTTTTCTATAGTAATATGTTGCTTGCTTGAGGTAGATAAATGACTTGCAAGATTCGTCATGTATGAAAGCTATGAAAATGTTTTACTGAAATAAGTGTTATCTATAGCAATGGAATATAAGAGTTATGTATAGGTATTCATGTTGGTTATTGCTTTTCAAATTAATACATTGGGTTATATGTTTTCCCTATATCTACCTATTCTTACTCTTTATTGAGAATTAATGTATAATGTCTTGTGCATTCACATAAAATATTTACAGATTTACAAGTGATAAAGTTCACATGATATTGGTATTTGAGATGGAAGCGAGCTAGAAATTCTATGTATGCATTGGTATAATAAGTATTACAAATATATTTCTAGATTAATAAATGATAAACTTTCATAGTACTAATGCTCTGTCTTACTTGCAAATATGTATATGTCCTTGTAATCATAAGCTTATATATATATATATATATATATATATATTCCTAGTATATGTTAAAGTGTGTGGTATGTGTAAGGAATGATTGAGTATAAACAGTGGTATATATAATTTTCTTATTTATTCAATTTATCCTACAGAACAGAAAAAGAATTTAATATCATTCACACATTTTCTTCTTTTTTTAAAAAAAAATATATCTTTTTAGAAAAAAAAAGAATAAATTACATGTGTATTGCTCAATTGGAATCTCGCGTATTTTTAATCGTGTGCTATCACAAGATTATATCTTGGTGATTAAGTTAGTAATTATTAATTAAATTCGTTGATAAAACATTCTTATATATTTGCTTTTAATTTTCAAAGAAGAGATAATTGTGTGCCGAGTAGGAGAAAATACAAAATATGAGCAAGGATAGGACTTTCTCCCAGGACTGATATCTGCAACAAGTTGGCCAACACAAGTCTTAGAAGATTGATAATAGAGTATACTTTTTATCCTTATATTTTGTAGTTATGGAAACTTTAATTATGTTGGAAATTTTGTAATTACTATAGATGTTTTGTATATGTAATATTTGATGTTAATGAGACGCACCTATAAGTAAAACTTTTAATAGTTAACTTTTAGATATCTGTTTAGTAGAAAAATAGATGTAATGTTATGATAAGCATGCTTAATTAATACTAAATAAAGAGTTATAGCTAAGTATTGGGTATGGGTGCTACAAAGCTTGTTGGGAAATTTGGGTTTATAGGATTCTATTATGAGTAACAAGTTGATCAAGCTTTGTATTCACTTGTTTAAATTACTCCTCATGATTTTTATTTGTGGCAACTTATTGGTTAATAAATTATTCTATAAGGGATTCTAGATGAGATTTGGGTCATAAAGGATTAAAGTTTGGCTTCATAGGCAAACCAAGTGGGTTTTGTAGTCTAGGGATAGGGTTACTTAGGGATTGAGTTATGATGAAGTGTTAGACCATGAAAATCCAGGGTGGTTTCCCTATTGAGGGTCATAAGAGTTAGAATTTAATCCCAATCTGTGGTTAACACCTCCTTGAACAAATTTTACTTCTTCATTAGAACTCATTATGAATTGTTCATAGGAGTGAGATCCTCCACATTATTCACAAGCAATGCTTGAATTATCAACAGAATTAACTTGAGATTTACTTACCAATTTAGTGAGTGCATCTACCTTTTCTATCAACAAATTGATTATGTCACGGTCCAAGATTCCTTTTGCCTTAGCCATAGTTGGTTTATCTCCCATATATCCTTGTGATGCAAGTTCCTTAAGAAAAATGATTGCCTCTCTTGTTGTCTTGTCCATCCATTTGCCACCTGAAGCTATATTGATTATATTTTAGCTCTCATCTGTCAAACCATTATAAAAGAATTAAGGAATCATCCAATAAGGCAAGCCATGATGAGGACATTGCCTTTGATGTTCCTTAAATCTCTCCCTTACTACATAAATGGTCTCATTTGCATGTTACCTAAAGGTTATAATCTCATTTTTGAATTTAGCTATTTTGTAGTGTGGAAAGTACTTATAGAGGAATGCTTGCTTCAATTGATCCCATGTTGTAATGAAGTCACTAGGCAAACTAGCTAGCCAAATTTATGCTTTGTCTTTAACTAAAAAAGGGAATAGTTTAAGCCTTTTCTTAGAGGGGTGTAATCTTGAAGAGGTATGTGAAGGGTCATATTGGTTGGCTTTAGTGATGAGTTAGCACACTGGTGCTAAGTTGCTTGAGTTGGCATAGCCAACCTCTATAACAAGTCAACACCATCTTAATGAGTCAGCACACTTTAACTACTTTATGACTTGTTATAACAAGCTTAAGTTTCCATTCTGAGTAACTATGACAAGTTGCCACATGTTGTAATGAGTTGGCACAGGCTCTAAAATCTCTTTAAGATCTTTTTCTTTAATGCTTCAATGAAAATACCTCTTTTATACTTTAATTCATTTAATTAGGCACATTTAACCCTACAAAACAAAGAAGACATAAAAAGCAACCTAAAATATAACAAAACATAAGCATTAACTCATAAAATGATGCAAAAATAAACAAAATGACTATTTTAAATTACATGGCATCAAATTCCCCCACACTTAAACCTTACTTGCCCTCAAGCAAGAATGCAAAAATTCAAGTGAGATAAATTCAAAAGAATTTATCTTTTAAGTTAAAGAAAAGTTTCCTAAAATCATCCTTAATATATGTGAGTGCTTGAAATAAAATAGCCAATAACTAGTTCCAATGCATCAACAATGATAGAGTATACAAGTTACATAGCATAGTCAATAAATTTAACACACTATCTCAAGGTAATAAAATTACAATCTAGAACACAGAGTCAATAATATAACCAAACTTTTTAACTAGGATGGACAATCTTTAAACCTAGAAATTCAAGAACAAACATTACCATTGGGATAAGTTTAAGCTCACACATTAACTCAAAATTCTCATGGCATTTTTAGACACTTATAAATTTTTTAAATACTTACAATTTGGTGGGTGAATTTTATGCTCTATCCCACACTTTTGATTTAGTCAATGTCAATAGGTGCATTTTATGCTCCATCCCATAAGATAACTTCGATTTTCTTGCTCTTTTTTTCTATTTTTCTTTTTTTTTTTTGCTTATGCCCTCATCCATTATTGAAAAGTGAGTTATACATATCAAGGCTGTAGTTTCCTTAAGACCATATAAGTTCTTAAATACTAAACTTGAATCTTAACATCCTAATCTTCAGTATAGTTAGAAAAATGACAAAACATACTATAGACATTGAAAATAAAAACAAGAGATAGTAAAGAAAAACTTAAAAACTATACTACATGAAACTTATGATTCTACCAATTGAGCATCAAAACAAGCTATAAACATAGCGTTACTATACACTCAATCATATTAAGACAAACTTAGAGGAAACTTATAATGAAAATAAATAAGATAAAAGAATAAATATGTATCAACTTAGCATAGCACAAACATGCGAAACAACAAAAACTTAAACACTAAACATGCATCAAAGCCTAAAACATAAATATATACATGCCTTCTCCTACACTTAAAACTTCACACTATCCCCGATGTGAATCCAATAATAATAAAAAGGAGAAGAAAAAGAAATGCTTCCCTTAATCATCCGAAGGAGAAGGTAGAGAAGAGCCGATCGTATAGCCCACTTGAGCAAAAAATGTATCAACTTTATTCTTTATCCTCCTTTGCCTCCTTGCAAGATTTCTAATCATAATCTCCATAGAATTTAATTGGTGTTGCATGAACTGTTGGTTAGCAAACACTTGTTCCCACACCCTAGAGGGTCTATTTGAAGAACCACATGATTGCTCAGGAGAAAGACCATAACTAGGTGCACTTGTACCTCCATAAAAAAGGGTGGGAATGATAGCTAAAGCTTTATGAGTTTCCCCCTCTTAAGGTGTACCAAAATCCTGGCCTTCATCCTCACTTTCTTCCTCCTATTCTTCACTCTCTTCCTCCTTTTATAGTGTGGAGATAATCCTATCCAACATGAACGTGAACATGCAGAGATAAACCTCATTAAGGCATCAATCACCTCACCTCTTATTAATGTCTACCTTCTAAAATAAGAACATATAAACAAATGGGTGAAATTTTCAAAATCAATATCTAAAGTTTTGGCAATAATAGTCATGAAATGGCCATGTGTAATAGGGATATCCTTCCTAGATTAACATACAATCATTTAATTAAAAATTCAATATGTCCAACATACATGCTTGTTATTATGAATGCACCACATAAGAAACAAATCTTGATAAGAAACCCTATTAATTTCATATTAATGGAAAATTACACATGCAAGCACCTTATGCAAAAGCCAAAACTTCAAATCCTTAATGAACATGGCTTTACCCTTCTTAGGTTGAAATGGTGTTATTAAATCAGTCAAGAATGTCTAAAATTCATTAACATAAAAAATCTTTAAAGGGTCACACATACCATCTCTCCTAAATCCAAAAACTCTATACATAAAGGAATAGGTAAAAGTGTGTTTATCTCCTTGTATACAAAACTCTAATACTCTAGAGTCATTCTCATTCACTTCTAAAGTGTTGTAAAATTCCATCATCAAGTTAATATAAGTGGGCTTATGCATAGAAACAAATCTAGCAAGACCACAAGCATTCAAAAGAGAAGTAAGGGGTTTAAGCATGCCAATATCTCTCAAGAGTGAAGTAGGAATATAATTAAAAGACACAATCTCTCTAGGCTTAAAAGAGATGAACTTAGCACCTTCCTCATATGAAGAGATAGGAAATAGAGCCTTGTAAAGGGAAATGAAGTCCTCCTTTTGTGAAGCTTCCTCTTGAGGCTTTAATGAAGTGGATCCCTTAGTTCTTGGCATCTTAAAGATGAAAATATTCAAAAGAAAAGAAATATATCCTTGCTAATGGCATATGTGAATGGGAGAAAGAATAAAAATAAGAACTTGTTAATGAAGGTTTTTTAAGAAACTAGTGAGAGAAAATAAGAATATGTGAGGAAGAAGAAAGAAATAAGATATATTTATAAGGAAAATAACTCTATTGGGAAAGGAAAAAGGTTGCAACAACAATTAGAAATGAACACATGTATTTATATGGAAAGAAAACTCTAAAAAGGGATGGATGAGAAAAAGTAAGAAAGGTTGTGACTTAATATGGGAAAAGGCATAACTTTTAGGGTTTTTCATACCTTTTCAAAGGAATTTCAAAAACAAAGCTTGAAAATTGACAAAAATTAACATTAAAGATAAAAATTGGAAAAGATAATTTAATATATGTAAAATGGAGAAAAATTCAATAGGGTTAGGGGTCATCATGAGTCAGCATAAAGGGCACAACTCGGCACACATGCTCTCTATAACAAGTCGGTAAAAAGGTGATAACTCAGCACAAACATAAGTTTTCACAAACTATTAGGTTGTTTTGTGACTCGATACATGACTCTTATGAAATGAGTCAGCACATATGATGACCAATCGACACATAATAAATATTTCAGCACCTTGACTCCGTATAACAAGTCGGCACAACCATCACGAGTCGGCACACCTGCCAAAAATACTCAAAAGATAGAAAACAACCAAAAAATAAGAAGAATGTTAGGCCATAAATATTAATGTGTAAAAATAAAAGAAAAGCATAATGATAAAGAATAACTAAACCTAGAAACATAATAAAACAACTAAAAGAAAAATGTGTAAAGAAAAGACTTGACATAACTTTGTGTAAAAGCTAAATGGATTAAGTAACTTGAGAAATAACCTCCTTAGGTGTAGATAGAGAAACTAAATTCACCATACCATTGGACTCACCCATAAAATATGGCCAGAGGTGGTGACCATTCACTTTAAATATCTCTCCCTTATCATTCTTAATGTCAATTGCTCTAAATTCATAAACCTTAACCACTTTAAAAGGACCAGACTATCTAGACTTGAGCTTCCTAGGAAATAACCTCAATCTTAAGTTATAAAAAAACACCAAATCATCTTCCTTAAATTCTTTCTTAAGAATATGCTTATTATGCCACATTTTAGTATGATCCTTATATAATTTTGCATTCTCATAGGCATTCATCCTCAACTGTTCCAACTTATTAATCTGAAGTAACCTCTTCCTGCCAGCTTACTTTATATCAAAGTTTAAGGCTCTTATTTCCCAATAGGCCTTATGCTCAAGCTTTACGAGTAAGTGATAAGACTTCCCATAGATCAATTGATAGGGGGTAAGACTTATAGGAGTTTTGAAAGCTATTTTATAAGTCTATAGGGAATCATCCAACTTCAATGCCCAATCCTTTCGTGATGAAGAGCCTATTTTTTCCAAGATCCACTTCAACTCTCTATTACTTACTTCAACTTGTCCACTAGTTTCAAGATGATATGGAGTAACAACCTTATGTGTCACCCCATACTTCCTCAATAAACCATCAATCGTACTATTACAAAAATAGGAACCTCAATCACTAATAATGGCCCTAGGAGTACTAAACTTAGGAAATATGACTTTCTTACGCATCTTCCTAACTATTATTTTATCATTAGTGATAGTAGGCACTGCCTTAACCCATTTAGACACATAATCCACCATGACCAATATATACTTATGTCCTGAAGAGCTAGGGAAATGTCTTATGAAATCTATCCCCCCAAACATCAAAGATTTAAACCTTTAACACTCCTTTTAAAGGTATCTCATTCTTCTTTGTTATACTACCTATCCTTTGGCATCTATCACATCTAAGCACAAAATTTCTAACATGTTTAAATAGACTAGGCCACCAAAAACTAGATTGAAGTAACTTACAAGCTATCTTTGAAATATAAAAATGATCACCAACCTCCTTAGAGTGGCAATGCTTGAAAACATCTTCAACCTTATCTTAGGGAATACACAGTCAAACTAAACCATCTGTACATCTCTTATAAAGCAAGGGATCTTCCCAATAGTGGATCTTACAATCATATAGAAACCTTTTTCTTTGATTATAATCTAAACCATATAGAAGAATACCACTTACTACGTTGTTGGCAATATAAGCAAACCATGGGATCACTTAGAAGATATTCACCATCAAAACTCTTATAAATAGGCACACCATCATTATGCAATTTTAGTCCATCTAAATCCACCCTTGACAAGTGATCCGCAACAAGATTCTCACTTCCTTTATTATCTCAAATTTCCTAATGAAACTCTTGAGGCATCAAAATCCCTCTTAAAAGCCTTGGCTTCGCATCCTTCTTACTCAAAAGATACTTAAGGGAAGTAGGATCCAAATAAAGCATAACTTTTTTCCCTACTAAATAAGCTCTAAACTTATCAAATGCATAAATAATAGTCAATAGCACATTTTCCATTATGGTGTAATTGATTTGACCTCCATCTAACAACTTACTTGCATAATAAATCACATAAGGTTTATCATTTTTCTTTTGCCCTAAAATTGCTCCTATAGTAAAGTTTTTTGCATCAAACATGGTCTCAAATGGTTTATCCCACCCAATTAGGTGGTTGCAAAAGGGGTGCTGAGGCTAGAGCTTGTTTTAAGGTCTGAAAAGCATCAAGGCAAGCTTTATCAAATACAAACTCAACATCTTTGGCAAGTAGATTGCATAACGATTTAGCTATCATTGAGAAGTCCTTGATAAAACTCCTATAGAACCATGCATATCCAAGAAAGCTTTAAATATCCTTTACACATTTTAAAGGTGGCAAATTGACTATCACCTTAATATTTTCCCTCTCCACTCTAATCCTTTTACTTGAGATTAAATGACCAAGAACAATATTCTCTTAATACATGAAGTGACATTTCTCCTAATTAATTACCAAACCATGCTCCATGCACTTATAAAGAAATTTAGAAAGATTTTTTAAATAATAGTCAAAGTTAGCTCCATAAACACTAAAATCATCCATGAAAACTTCAACAAGTTCATCTATCGAGTCACCAAAAATTGAAAACATGCATCTTTAAAAAGTAGCAAGGGCATTGCACAAACCAAAAGGCATACACCTAAAGGCAAAATTTCTATAGGGACATGTAAATGTAGTTTTAGCTTGATCATTAGGATGAATATGTATTTGATAAAAATCGCTTAAACCATCTAAAAAAAATTGATTAGTCTTTCTAAGACTTGATCTAAAAGGGGCAAGGGAAAGTGATCTTTTCTAATAGCCTTATTTAACTTTCTATAATTGATACATATACGCTAGCCTGTGATAGTCCAAAAAGGAATCAAATCATTAGTCTCATTTTTAACCACCATCAAGCCTTCCTTTTTAGGTACTACTTGAATAGGGCTTACATATTTACTATCACCAATTGCAAATATGCTCTCATTATCTAAAAGCTTAATCACTTCCTTTCTGAACACTTTTTTAAGAGTAAGATTCAAATGCCTTTGACCTTCAATTGAATGCTTAACATCATCCTCTAATGAGATTTTATGCATATAAGTCTTAAGGCTAACCCCTTTCAAATCATTTATAGAATAACCAATAACATTCTTATGCTTAAGCAAAACATCTCTTAAAGCATTAACTTGATCCTTAGGCAAATTTGAATTAACTATAAAAGGCAATTGAGAGTTTGAGTCAAGAAAAATATATCTTAAATTTAATGGTAGAGGCTTGAGCTCTAACCTGGCTTCCTCCTTTTGAGAGGCACCCTTTAGGACATCATTTTTATTCAAGGGTTAAAAACATAGTGGCCTATGGAAAGGGAATGAACTAGCCTCCAATTGATGTACTTTAGCATCCTCTCTAGCACAAGGCTTAATAGGCTCTTGCCTTAAACAATCATGCAAAACATAATCAACACATTCATTAATAATGTCAAGAGAATCAATTGTGCTTACACTTTCTATAGGTGAAGACCTCATCATTTTAAAGACATCAAATTCTACACTTTCATTATTCACTTTTAAAGTAGTCTTACCTCTTTTCATATCAATTATAGCACCAACTGTAACTAATAATGGTCTTCCAAATAATGTAGGAATTTCTAAGTCCTCTTCCATACCTAACAGTATAAAATTTGCCGGTATGAAAAATTTCTACCCTTGTAAGCACATTTTCAAGAATTCCAAAGGGATAAGTGATAGTTTTATTGGCCATAGATAAACACATACTAATGGGCTTAAGCTCAGCTGAATCTAAACACTTATAATTAAAATAAGGCATAAGACTCACACTAGCACATGCATCATAAAGAGCTTTATCAAAAGGAACACTACCTATAACACAAGGATCCGTGAAATAACCAGGATCCTTTTGCTTTGGTGGAGACTTAGAATACATTGCCTTAGATTCCTCAAATAATTAAACTAAGCCATATTCTTCTAATTTTCTCTTATGTGCAGTGATATCTTTTAAAAACTTACTCTATGATGGCATATCTCTAATAGTATCCATAAATGGAATAGTGATTGTGTTATCCTTAAGATAATTTAGAAATTTTCTAAATTACTTGTCTAAGTTAAACCTTAAGAAACTTTAAGGAAAAGGTAAAGCCTTGAGATCCACTTTAGGTTCATTCTTTTTATTAGAATGGTCATTTCTCTTATATTCATCTTAAGACTCCAAAACATCTTCACTATCAACATCAATAACATACTCATTTAACTCTTTAAACTTACCACCTAACTCATCATCTTTATTAACCACTTTCTTGCCTCTTACCTCATTATGTACAACTTCCTTACCACTTCTCAAAGTTATGGCTTGGCAGGTCTTCTTGTTAAGGAACTCAAGTTGGCTAGGTAACTTTCCCATAGGTTGAGAACTAGAAGAAGCTTGTTGGGTAATTTGGGTTCTAAGATTTTATTAAGAGTAGCAAGTTGCACAAGCTTTGCATTTATTTATTTAAATTGATCCTCATGATTTTTATTTGTGATAATTTGTTGGTTAATAAATTGCTCTATAAGGGATTATAGATGAGATTTGGGTTGTGATGGATTAAAGGGTGGCTTCATAGGGAAACCAAGTGGGTTTTGTGGTTTAGGTATAGGGTTACTTGGAGCATTGAGTTGTGATGAAGTGTTAGACCACGAAAATCCATGGTGTTTTCTCCGTTGAGGGTTATAAGAATTAGAATTTAATCCCCTTCTTTGGTTAAAACTTCCTTTAACAAAATTATCTTCTTCATTAAAACTTACTATGCATTGTGTATAGGAGTGAGATCCTCTACACAATTCACAAGCAATGCTTGAATTATCAATAGAATTAACTTGAGATTTACTTACCAATTTGGTGAGTGCATCTACCTTTGCTGTCGACAAATTAATTGTTTTAAGCTCCAAGATTCCTCTTGCCATAGCCATAATTGGTTCATCTTCCATATATCTTTGTGATGCAAGTTCCTCAAGTAAAGTGACTGTTTCTCTTATTGTCTCATCCATCCATTTTCCACTTGAGGTTGCATTGACTATATTTCAGTTTTGATCCGTCAAACCATTATAAAAGATTTAAAGAATCATTCAATTCGGCAAGCCATAATGAGGACATTACCTTTAGAGTTCCTTAAATGTCTCTCATACTGCATAAATGGTCTCATTTACATGTTGCCTAAAGGTTGTAATCTCATTTCTTAATTTGGTCATCTTGTGGGGTAGAAAGTACTTATGAAAGAATGCTTACTTCAATTGATCCCATGTGGTAATGGACTTACTAGGCAAACTAGCCAGCCATATTTGTGTTTTGTCCTTAACTGAAAAAAGGAATAGTCTAAGCCAAATTACATCATCCATCACTCCATTTATCTTGAATGTTACACACACATTAAGAAAAGCAAATATATAAGCATAGGGATCTTCTCCTTGGAGACCTCTAAACTGATTATTTTGCACCATTTGGATAATACTTATGTTAATTTAGAAGTTATTGTTGGCAATAGAAGGCACCATAGTTCCTCCAAAACTCCTCAATATATTGAGCATAGCAAAATTGCCTAAAGTACGCCTATCTTGATCAACCATGATATTTAGACTTGATCTTCCACTTCTTGTTGTTGTATTTAATCTCTATGAAAAGCACATAAATTTTTATTAATTTCAAGATCAAAATAAAGAATATTATCTCTATTATTACTCCTATGCATAAAAGATAACAAAAAAGCAAACTAAACTACTACTACAAACTAATAAAATAAACAAAATAAATTAGACAAAAGACCTAAATCAACCTTTTTCTACCTTAAGTTAATAGAAATAATCACTTATTTGACTTCCCAGTAATGGTGCCAAAAACTTGTTGCGGTGTAAATTTTATTACCCTAGTCTTTAAGACTTAGATAAAGTGTGTACGCTGTCGAAGTCTAGAAGTTAATATATATGTATAAGTGTTATTTTATATTAACCAAATAAATACTAAGATGGATAGGCTATAATAATTTTGAATGAGTTTTTATAGTAAAGCGTTTACTAAATTAAACTAATCAATTTAGTCAAAATTATAACTATCAATCAAGCAAGCAAGATATTAGAATTACAAGAAATAAATTGATCACATAAAGATTTTGTAAAGGCTTAAAATTTGCATCTGACATGCATGGCACATTTTAAAGAATGAACAGTAATCTTGAGGTAATTTTTGAAGTAAATATAATAGAATAGTACAAATAAATTTAATGGTGCATAAGGGTTAAACATACTCAGGTTAGGAAAATTCGAGGATGGGTGACCTGGTGGATAGTTTGAGTTAATACTGAAATAAGAAAATAAGTATTAAATGGAGTTTGATGGAATAACTTGAGATCAAATTGAGCTTAAATAGACCCTCAAATCAGACAGAGAAGATTTTAATTGGTACCATAAAAAGGGTTGACCAAAATATTAACCAAACTCAAAAATATGCTAAAGACCTCCAAAAATTATTCCAATCACATAAACCCATTAGAAATATCATAAACAATCTATTGTAACTGAAAAATAAATTTTTTGATAGTTTTAAAATTTTGGGTTTCGGACCGGTTGATTATGTCTCTAAAACTAAAATTATATTGAAATGATGTCAAAATGACTTAAAATTTTAAACATAAGCTTCTGCATATGTAAGTGTAGGATAAAATTTTAGATCATTTTAACAAACGAAACATTAGTTTTAAAAAAGGGAAAAAAATTGAGGTCAAATTAATTAGCGAGCTTAAAAACCATATTTAATTTATATAATGGCATAATTTTTATTTGGAATTGAGCCATGATCAGATAGAAACATTAGCATAGCATAAAGATGTGTAGGGAGCCATGGGAGCTTGACAAGTGGCTTAAAAGTAAGCCATTAGATCAAATAGTAAATAGAGGAATTTAAGCCATTAATTTGGTGGACTTTTGGCCAGCATGGAAAAGTCTAGAATCCTCTATATTTCTTCCTAAAAATTTGTAATTCTCGTCCCCATTTCTTGAAGAATCTAAACCTTTCCATATTTGTCCATTCCACTATTTTTACTTGATTCCTCTCTCCTCCCACCATATTTAAAGCTCTAATTTCACCCATATACATTAAAAATCACCTTCTTCAAGATAAAAATAAGTTTGGAGGATATAGAGACATGGAGATGGAAAATTTCTAGTGAGAAAAAAGTGACCTAATTAGAGGAAATTAAACAAAAAGATGAAAGTAAGGAGGAGGAAGGCCAAGGAAAAAAAGATTAGGTGATTTTAAGCTTGATTAAGGTTAGTGGATACATTCTCTACACTTAATTTCATTTAATCTTAGAATTTTCTATAAAACAATTACATTATGTAACTAAAGAAACCTAACAAATAATGAAAAATAATTTAAGAGAACTTTATAAAATGATGAATTAACATGAAATAAGTATGAAATTACAAAGAAATTATACATATAAGTGGCAATCATGCTTTGATTGAATTATACTTTATGTAGCATAATATGTTAATTTGATAGTTACATGTATAATAAGCCTAAAATGAGTAATAATAAGATGATTAAATGCACCATAATTGATTTGAGCTTAAAATAATGCATAAACATAAAGTTTGCCTTGTTAACATAAAGATGTGTCATTATCTAACAAAGTGAACATAAGTAGAATTAAGAAATAAATTTAGATATTATGATATAAAGATGTAATATCATGAAATAAATGAGAAATAGAAAAGAAAACGAACAAAAAGGTGATGAATATTAAGTGGCCAAATTATGTAGCAAAGTGAATAACATGATACTTTGATGATAATTGGTATATTAGACCTAAAATATGTACTATTAGCTTGAATAAGTATTACATAAAGGATTTGAGTAAAAAATATTGTAGGAACATAATGTATCTTATGTTAACATAATGGTGTATCATTATGTAATTAAGAGTTCCTTATGTAAAATAATTGTATGTTAACATTTAAGTACATAAAGTGAATTTGGAAACATGTATAGTATGAAAAGGAAAAAGAAAACACATAGCATGTTGAAATTTATGTTAAGGTCAAATGGTATCTTTTGTGAAAATGCCATATCTTCATCATGTTTGAATGTTATTTATTATGTACATTATGGCTTTATACGAAGTAAATTGAGGTATGCATGAAGAAAGGGAAAGTATGACAGGATTCATAATTGAAATAATATAAAGTCTAGCATAAAATATAACACAAAGTAAAATAAATAGTTACCCCTAATATACGATGGGTAATCCAGGATCATAGGATATAATGGCTAGCCATAAGGATATAGATACCTCGAAAGAATCATATAGTAATCTATTATCGAGGATTAACTACCTTTAGGTAGTCTTTTCTCTTATACAGTCATACAGTATACACATATAACTATGAGGCCTCACATACAGTCAAACAGTACTTTCAAACATTCATACAATCCTCGTCCTACATATCTGATTCGAGGATTTTCAATAGTTATCACTAGGGGCAAAATAGTAAATACGCATGTAAACAAGTATTAAAATAACATATCAAGCATGAAAGATGCCATGAAGTTAATTAAATAAGAAATAATATAATAAATATAGTTAATAGTTCAGTAAGAGCAAAAATGTAATTATGCAATAAAATAGGGACCAAAAAGTATATTAGGTATAAAAGAAGTCATAAATGTGAATAAATAAGAAAAAAATGAAAAACACGATTAATAGGCTCAAAAAGGGTAAGGATATAATTACGTGATAATCAATGGCATAACCATAATTTGACATCAATAAGGTGATTAAAGAAGTTGAAATGGTCAAAGAAGTGAAAAAAGGCAAAATTGTAAATAATAAAAATTTTAAGAACTAAAAGTAATCTTCCACTTCATATAGAAGTACAAGGACCAAAATATAAATTTTATATTTAAAAGAGAATAAAAGTCAAAAGAAGCAAAAAGAGTCAAAATAGAAAGTCAAATGAAGTCACACATGAAGAATATAAAGATTAGGGACTAACTTGTAATTTACCATCACATAGAAAAATACAAGGGCTAAAATGTAAATATTGAACTTAGAAAGGAATAAAAGCAAAAGAAACCAAAAATGATGACATTAAAATAATTCAGTACAATAAGGAGACATAAAAAAGTCTCGAGGACCAAATTGTAATCTTACACTCAAGTATGAATTAGATGGAAATTAATAAGAAAAATAAACATCATAAGGATTAAATTGCAAAATCATGATAATAAGAGGATTAAACGAGGTTAAATTAACAAAAGGTATCATCAAGGGCAAAATGGTAATTTACCATTACATAAAGAAAGGTTGAGGAGTAAAAATGAAATAAAATTATAAAAAGAGTAAACAAAGGTAAAATGATTAATAGCTAATAAAAAAATTCGGATAGGAAGGGCAAAAAGGGAATTTTGGACAAATTTGATAAAGGAATGGCAAATTTGTAATTTAGTGAAAAGTTGAGAAAGTAAGGATAAAACTGTAATTTTTGCAAAGGATTGAATCTAAAGAATGAAACAAGGGAAAGTATAATTCATAAATAAAAAATATAAAAGTATAGTGAAAATCTTTAAAAAGGGAAAATAGTAATTATGGGAAAAAGAAAGGACATAAATATCAACTCAGTTAAGATAGAAACTTAGGTATCAATTTAAGGAAATATGGGATCCAGAGGACATATTAAGGAAGGATAAGGCTTAAATGTTATTTTGATAAAAGTCAAGGCCAATAATGAAAATTGTATTAAGCAAATTTTGGTGGACGAAATAAGTAAATAGAGAAAAATAGTAAAATTTAGGATATTTACACGTAATTAAGGAATTAAGTCAAATAAGGTTTTATTCAGTTAAATAAAGGAGAATATTATACTCAAAGTAAGATTTGAATCACATAATCAGTACACCTAACAAAATTAAATTTCTCTAAATTATAATGAGACTAGAATAAAATTTAAAGAAAACAAAATGTACAAGTAAAATAAATATGAGACCGAAAATATCATGTAATTAAATAGAAACGCAAGGGCATAAGTGTAGAATAATTGTTGAAATTATAAGCAACAGAAGTCAGACAATAAATAGATGAACATGTGAGCATATAAAGTCAAGAAAGACTAAATGGTAATTTAGAAAATATATATATATACAAATAAATTACTAAAAATAATAACAAAACAAATAATAATAATAATAATAATAATAATAATAAATTTATTTAAATGAAATTCTGTGTAGTTGTATCCACCACTAGGCAATATTATTGCTTAGCGCGTGGTTTGTTGACTACGCACAGGGACAAGTAATCAAGGACATAATGAAGAAGGATCGAAATGACATGTACATGTGATGCATTTATGGACACGAAGATTAGACAACTCATGTATTAGATTTTAGATAATTGGCATGTGGTAATTAATGTTGTATGTTGAATGCTAATGAACTCTAAAAGCTAATTATACGTGTACCTTTTTAGCATGTGTATGGAAATTGTGATTGTGTTGCGATATGGATTGATGATTGATATAGAAGTGCTATGAATGTTTGGAGTAACTTCCTATACTTCATTTAACTTTTTTCCAAGAAAATTCAATTCTAGTATATTCTTGTTTCCTCCTCTCTTAATATTAATCAAAATTACCAAGACATAATCATCTCAAAACAAAAAATAATCATACATTGATTCAAAAGATTAATCCAAGAACATGCAGATCTTTAATTATGCTTAAATCAACTTTTGAATCAATAACAAATAATTAATTTTAACAAAATAGAAAATAAGAATACATTTAAAACCAAGAAATAATCAACTTGAGTTTGAATATAAAGCTCAACTTAAGTCATTACAATAAAAGACTGAGGGTTCAAGTTTCCTTTAGCAAAAGAGATGAAAATTACTTACTAAACATGATGAAAATAAAAAGAACAATTAAAATAAAGATAATTGCAAACTAAGAATAGTAGAAAAACTAAAACTAAGAAACAATGATAGTAAAGAGACTTGCTCTCTCTACATCTTTTTTTCCTTGTCTCTTCAATCTTCCTTTTATAGGCAAAGCAGAGGCAGCAAAACAAGAAGTTTAATTCACCTAAACTTCCTAATCCAAGCAACAGTAAACTTTCTAATTGACAGAAGACTTCCTCTTTTAGAAGACTTCCTTTTTGATTTCTTAACAAAATGGGGAAACAATGTTCCCATCAAATATAGGCTTCCTAGGGTGTTGAAGCCCAAACTTCTTAATTTATTGCAAAAACCATTTTTCATTCCTATTTACTATTGGATCTCTATTTTTTTTTCCTTTTTCTTTATTGATGAATCTTCTTTTAAGAGTGCACATGTGTGATAAGTCATCTATTATGGAAACTATGGGTGACTATGATTACTTAGGGGTGTAGGTAGAATTGTAAGGCCATGAAGCCTACCCTAGTAGGAATATGACATGTTTAGGGAAGCATATAAGTGAATGTTAATGGTTATGTGAGTTTGTAATTGGTTCACACCATAAATGTCATTAATGTAAAAGTTTAAGTTGTTTTGATAATCGTTTTAATAGTGATATGCAAGCTAAATACATGTAATATATGTATTAATATGATAAAAAAAAGTTAGAATTACATGTAATTATATAAATAAAGAAAGATTTGCGGTTAAATTATAATTTACCAAAGTCAAAAGTTGTGGCCAATGAAATGGCCACATGTGTAAATCTAAAAAGTGAAAAGAATTCATATAAAAAGGGAGATGAGAAGTTCAGTTGAGGAAGAGCTAGAAAATCATATAGAAAACCCCATTTTCTCTTCATCAAAATATTCCCCTTAAGTTCCATAGGTGACCAAAGTGAAGAAAAAGTAAAGAGGAGCAAAGGAGATGTAGAGGAAAAGTTTGTAGGTAGATGTTAAGGTATGGGGAAATCCTCAGCCTCTTAGTTTGTACATGTGATAATTTATGTGTGGAATTAGTATATGAATTGAAATCAAATTTGTGATGGTTGTAAATGAGTTGATATAATGAAAACTTGCATGATTTGGTAGAGATAAAATTTGTCTTGAGATTTAGGTAGCTCACTTTAGTTAATTGAGGTAGAAATCCTGAGCAATCTCTAGTATTTTTGCCATATCTCGACCTATAGACCTCCAAATAAAGTGATTCTAATTGAAGGTGAATTATAAGACATATATCTATAACTTTATAAGAAACTGAATCCAAATCCTGCTTTTAATATCCTTGAAAATCTTATTGAAATAGATGAACTAATGTTGCCCCCGTTTTGGGAGCAGCTTATACTATTTGGTGTATATCTCATGATTTAGAAGTCTAAAAAACATGATTTTAGTTGTTATGGAAACTAGAGACTAGAAAACTATTTTGCCTAAAATCTAATTTGCTATGTCTTATTGGCTATACAAAATGGATCTAGGAATCTATCTTTAGAAATCTAGAAAATAGGCACCTACGCGGCTATATGGAGTTCAAAACAGTCATATATAATGTATTTTGTACTCAAACTTCATCTCGAGATGATCTGTATGGCTTTCTTAAAGCCAAAACAACCATATAGTATCCTATTTCAACCAAATGGTGAGTTTTACTCACCGAAAAGTCACCACAACTTATTTGAACTTTCTTGGATGATTATAAAACTTTGTAAACACATGTTTAAACCAAAAATATGACTAAATATGTATAAAATACATTATTATACATAAAATATAGGATTGAACCAAACATATATAAGGTGAATTAATGTGTATAAGTGATATTTGTGTACATATGAATTTGAATATGTATTTTATCAGTATAGTTGAATATATCATGGTATATAAGGTATCAAAGTCATGAAGTGATTGAGTGAACATGTAATGTTTAAAATTGTATCTATTATATAATGCAAATAGGTGTATACAAGGAATGCAAGTATGTAATTAATACTTATACATCATCATCCATTATAAGTATTTGATATGTATATAAGAGCGTGTATATTGATATGTGATTAAGTTGGAGTATAATTGACATGATTGAATATATGAATGAAGTGTATATTAAATGCGTGAGCGATTGAAATGATAAAGTGAAATAGTGAGTGAAGCCTTAATTTTGTGTGTGTGTGTGTGTATATATATATATATGGGATAGCAAGTTGATACCTTTTGGCATCTAATGTTTGATACCTTTTGTATCTAGTGTTGGCACTATAATGGTGTCTAGCAATTCGATACCTTTTTGGTATCTATTATTGGAACTGTATTGGTGTCTAGTGATTCAATACCTTTTGGTATCTAGTATCGGCACTGTAATAGTGTCAAATCATTGGATACTCGTTTGGTATCTAATGTTCCCATTGTCCACGCCTTTGTTGAGTTCAAGTTATAATAGTGATTACAATATAAATAAAGTGACATGATCAAGATTGTGGAAAATGATTGTGTATTAGTAAACCATTGAAACACTAGTCCATGTTATTACAAGTCCTAATGACTACGTTTAACTAATGTACATGTAATAATGTAATGAAGTGAATGCAATAGATTTTGTTTATTGTTGTGTGCTATTAATAAAAAGAAAGAAGTGAACATTTAGAATTATATGGTTCTAATTCCCATTTTTGAGATACCTAGAAAGCTTGGAATGCATATTCTAAGTCTGAACCAAATTTTAAATAAATTAATAAGTGCTCAAGTATCAATGACAGCCTAAGGAATAAAAACCCAATATAGGGTTCATAAGTGTTCGTGCCTCAGATATAAGTGAATAAAGTGACTTAATAAAGGTGAACTAAAATGAATGTATAATCGATATAAACGTATAGTTAAATGTAATAGTTACATGCAAGATATTAAAAGTAAGTGCTAGATAAATCATAGAAGAGAAGATTAATATTTGTAATTAAACAATGAACTCATAGAGTAAGATGATTATATTGTATAAGAGGTTATATGTTCATTTTTCTATATTTAGAAGTATACCACTAAGTATAACTCAATGTATAAATTCTTTTTGCAACATAGGTATGTAACCGATTAGTCATTTGGATATAAGGTTGGGAATTTAGGACAATGTTTTACGAGAAAGGTGTCTACTATTGATATATGTTGTTAAATTGTAGCTATTAATTTTAAATTATTTATTCAACATTGATTGTAAGAAGTGATAAATGAACTTTGACCTTATAGTATAAATTTGATAGTTTTATGATGTGATGCATTGATAAGCTTGCTAGATGAATAACTATAAGAGTAAGGTAACAAACCTAATATCTTTTAAGGTATATAGGGGTGTTACAAGTATCATGAGTGCTGAAGGTTTGGCTAGATGAGTGCATTTTCTCTTTTTCCTTGCTCCTCCGATCAGCCTCACATACATCTGATCAAGTACCCAATTTGTTTCCTTCACCCTTCTCTTTGATCTTTATCCCTTTGCTTTCGTGTCTTTTCTCATATCTTCTTGCACTTTCAACCTCCAAATCCCTCACTGAGGTTTAGGGTTGCTTACCTTTTTGGACAGATTACATAATGCTCCTACCAAAATCCCTATGGATTGCTTTCAAATCCTTCATCATTATTGAAGTAGAATCTAGTTGTGCTATGAATTCCTTATTGAATGCTATCAAAAAGTTATCACCTTAAGGAGATCTATCTGAATCCTCCCTCCTTATGATAAATCTTGGGCTCCTGCAATCATTATATGAATAATCATTAGCCTCAATTCCAGAGTGCCTAGATTGCCTTCGTGAATCCCCCATCATCTATCAACGAGAGTACCAAATGACAATCTTGAGAATATCGAAAGAGATAAGACTGAAAGGGAGGTTGAAAATCCAATCCAATTAACATGGATAAAAAACATGCAATATGTAACACCCAGACACTGGTATGAGTTTTGAAGTGTACTATACACTAACCAATTTTATTAATTAGGTGGTAAATAAATCTCACTTTATTGTTTTCTATAGTAAAAAGCAATATTTCTACACTTATAGTCATATTAAATTGCTTAATGGAATTCTTTTGCTTAATGAAATTCTTATTTTATTTAAACAACAATTTAAACATTATTTTATAAGTCAATTAATAAAAAATCGGGCAATATGACAACTGTATTTCCATGCTACCCAAACTTGTAAATTGACAAAATTGCACTCCCAAAATAATTCAACATCCAACCCACCCTCCAATTATCAAACAGCCTCCACAATATCAGCCATGTCATCCACAAATTATCATTAACCATTACATCAAACACAATACATAGTTTTACTTAAAATAAAAATTCTAAGCATATTACATCAATTTGTCTTTTAATTTACTTTGTTTACATGCCCATTTACAACCTAAAATTTCAAACTATTACGCCTCATTTCCTTTAGATGTGTGTGTGTACATGCCAGCTCAAAAACTTCCTTAAAATCACCTTCTTGACATTTTCCTTACGTGCAGTAAATAAGCAATGCGCTAAGCATATTTTACTTAATGGTGGATACATAACTAAAATATTTCATATACATTTAAACTAATTATTTTCTACTTCAATTTTTTATCATATTTCTTTTAACATCATATGTTTCATAATCTATATATTTAAAATTTCCCCTATTACATTTACCATGTAGTTTATATACAAATTTTCAATGTAGTCTCTATCAACCAAATTTAATGCAAAATTTCCATTTTTCCCCTCAAACATTATTTAAACCTTATTTTTGTCATTTTACTACTTATTTATTTTTTTCACTCTATTCTTTTGAAATTTTAACTTTTTTTCAAAATTACCAATTAGGTTCCTATTTATCACATGAAATTGTAAAATTACATTTAGGTCCCTAAAATTTACCCAGTTTTACATATGAGTCCAATTTACTAAATTAAGTATACTTTCATGATTTTTACCACTTATGAATTATTTTTCCCTAGTATACAGTGGAAACAAAATAGACAAGATGTGCAGGACTATGGACCTTAAGGGTCCACACACTAGAGACTCGTAAATCATTATACACTAAATACACTGGGACTAGAATGAATGTGGAGCAAAAGGTATGGAACCTCTTCCAACCACTTTGCAAGTCGCCATGACTTGCTACCGCAATATACGATATGTCTCTATGGCTAGCCAACTACATCTTTGACTTAGTTTCCTAACAATATTAAAGGCAAATTCATATTTTTCTCAATTTCTTTATCTTAACTTCTTAAATCTATTACTTACACTTAATATATAATGTGTCATCATACCATTTCACATTTTATACTATTAACTTCTATCATACATCACTTCCATCATTCACTAAAAAAAAGGGCTTTTATCAACTGATTTTTACCGACAAATTAAGACTATTTACCGATGAAAAATGGCCTTACTGACGATATTATATCAATTTATCAATGAAATTCATCCGCCGGTAACACGCTTGTAGGTAGTAATTTACCAGCGGAAAATTCCGTCAGTAAACATTATCGATGGATTTTACCGACAGATATATATAAAAAATTCCGTCCGTAATTTTATTTAAAATCCATCAAATGTTTCATCGCGTTGACCATATAACGATGAAATATTTCATCTGTAAATTTTAATGAATAAAATATTAATTTATTTTCGTATAAATAGCGATGGGATTTTTTTGTCAGTAATTCTGTTGTAAGCACATTCAGTTTAACTATTACAATGGCTGCGACAGATTTTTCCATCGGTAATTTTGTTAGTAACATAAATTTTTTATTTGATTTTTTACAAAATTATATATTTCCTATTTGCAAATCCCAAATCAAACACGATAAATCTAATACAAAAAGTCTAAAATTTAAATTAAAGATATATATTAACTAATAATTTTAGTATATAACAAAAATAATATATACATCAATGTTCTGTAGTTGTACAAAAAATTATATATTTCTAACTATTATGCAAACAATAGCAAGATCACAACTGCATATGGATATTAACTACAAATTAGTATGTGAACCAATGAAGCAAAGCATAAGGAAACCATCAATATCACAAGTTAATAATCCTTGCACCACCTGTGTCACCAATACTTGCAAGACCTCTGCAAATCTTCGCAAACTCTGCTGATGGAATCCTAACAATTGCATGATATTCTACCTTAGGAATTCCCATAGCATTAGACCATCGTTCGCATATGGATAGTCTTTAATGGCTAGCTTTAACCCATGCTTTGCACTTGGATCCTCAACTACCAACCCTCTGTAAATTTATCAACCATTAGTTATTAGCTAAGATGACAAAATATATTAAGATAGAACATATATATATATATATATATATATATATATATATATATATACCTATTGATGAGATCAGCAGGAAATGATCCGTTGTCGAAATGCCAGAGCTAAAAAAAAAAGAACCAAAGTAGATGAAAATGAAATTCTTAAAATTTAAGTCCAATTTACGCTCATTTAAAATTATTTTTTTGAGGTTACCTCAAGTAACTCATTTAACTTTGTTTGCTTTTTTTGCAACTACAGTTCCCCATGCTTCATAGAACATCCGTCCAAAAACAAAGACATTAACAATAGTGTATCTTCATTACAAAAACCAAGTTCAGTAAGCTTATATGATGCAATCACAAAAAAACTACTAGCCAAAATAAAATCTCCATGCCCATGGCAGTGCACTTAAGCAAACCCTGCCTGCCAAATATAACTTAGGACCAATAGTAAAAGAACAAAATATCTTTTGTATCAATTTCCCGAAGGTTCAAAAGACCAAGAACCTATATAAGGAGGGAAGAAAAATGTATAGTTCAAGGGAAAAAATAGATAATGGTGACAAGTTAAAACAATTTAAGTGCAGCAGCTTTCGAGATTAAATATTTAGAGGACTGAAAATGCAAGGCAACTTTAGTGGATAAGATCAATTTATGGAAGCAAGTCAGCAAACAATTGAAGTTGTTGCAATCACACTTATAGATAAATTGATATAACTAGACTACTTGATGATCAAAACAACAAGCACTTGTTAAAAAAATGTTATAAGAATCCAAAAATTCTTGTTATGCATGCATCATATACCCCAGCTTCCATGACTATATCCTCTTCTTACTTTTAAGACTGACAGCATTGAGATAACAAGTTTAAGAAGTTGAGTCAGCTCACCGATACATTAAATTCCAATAGAATGTGTGCTAAGTCAATATAATACTCTTAAATTTCTGAAAAGAAATAATATGGGAATTTATGATATTCCTGCAAATGTTAATTTGTTATAATCAAGTTGAAGTGATCTAAACATTTATTTCAGAGCATAAAATTCAGTTTCATTAGTTATGAAATTTAAATAGTATATATTAATAAAACCACTATATAGCATTAAAGTAATGGCAGACTTGGTGGGTGGGTGAGTAACAAAGTCAATGAAGTTGTATCTTTAACTTACCTAGTTATCTGCTGCTTCATGAGTGCAATCTTTTTAGCTGGTGTGGCTATGTGGATAAGGAACTGAAATGCATCCCCCACATCTAAGCATGACAAACCCATAAATTAAGCATTTTAGAACTTAGTAATTTAAGCATCAGGTTATGTCTAATTACTAGCAAACTCAAATTTCCCCTCTCCCCTAATCAAGTGTCTGGTCTTGGAAAAGCACAAAACAGAGACGTAGTAGTACACAATGTCTGGTTTGGGACAAGCACAACAATTTGGTCCTTGATAGTTTAACTATTCTAAAGAATAAAATATAAAATTACTCGATAAAATCAAATGACTAACAAACAAATAGTAAAAATATTTCAGATTTGTGATGTAATAAATAAGATAGATTTGTGAAGACAAAATAATTAATCATGGTTGTGATCATCAATTTATATTATTAATTAAACTTTGTTTTATCTTTTTTTTTTTAATTTTCCCTTCAGTTTGTAATAAAAAAGGGATAGTTTCTACTTCCTTAATAATTGTCCCCCAATTTAGTATAGTTAGTTTAATAATTATTTGTTTATCTAGTGTTTCACATTTCAAGTTAGTTTGGATTTGATTGTTTATTTTTACTTAATTTTTTAGTATATTTATATGTACATGCATGGATGCTGAATGTTTGAGTTATAATTTTATCTGATATGATGGATTCGACATAGAAAACTAGATTACAAAGTTACATCAAACCAATTACATTGAAACACCTCATACAAATATTGAATTATAAAATGACAAAAACTTTATTTACATAATAGCTTCTTTACATCGAAACACTACAGTATAGAGCTGCATTTAGTAACAAATCATAACATAACAAAAAACATCAAGATGTAAAAATAACTGGCTATTACAAACTACTTATAGAAGGAAAAATTAATACATGCATAAGGCATACTAAGAGAGAGAATGGGCCTCACTTTTTCGTCCCAGCCAAGGATGCTAACTGCATAGCAATGGAAAATAGTAGTGCAGGCCCAACCCATATAAGGGATTTATAGTGCATGGAAGTTAAGTGTTTAAACAAATTGACACATTGATATGCTTTACCATAAATATTAGTTAAATGAACTCTAATTTCACATAGCATAAAAAACAGGAAGTTGGTATCACAAATTTGTTGGATGTTTTTAAGGTAGTTGGTGCATCTCATTAACAGCATATGGAAAGAAGAACTAGATTATTAAAAGTTTCCAAAGCCTTACGAGGATGGTTGTGCATCACCAAAGGCATGTCCTGAACCTGACAAAGGTGGCGGCTCAATCATGGGTTTTGCCTGCTACTTAAAAGGGTTCTCTCTTGAAGCATTTGACGAAAATATATGCTTCCTATCCTCATGAGCCTTAATATTCTACAGGGATATAAAAAAACCACATTGAGAAGGAGTAACATTGGTTAGAAGTTGCTAAGTACGACTAGAAATAACAGCTATTAGTAATACGAGAGAGAGAGAGAGAAGGGATTTAGTTATACAACTATCAAAGAAAAGAAGGAAAGAAGAAAAGGATTAAGTGGTCGCATGATTCTCCAACAATTGCATATATATACATAATGTGAGTATTATTGCTTCTTTCTCTTTTTCTTTTTTTCCCATAGAATTTCTAATTCTACATCTCAAAGAGTTGATTTAAATTTCTCAAGATGCATATGACAATCAATTTTGGTTCCCCATATTTAATATTTTTACAAACAAGAACCGTGCTTAGCTATTTTTTTCCTAACAAATCAGGATCGGTTTTTAAATTTTAAGATCATCCATCCTAAAGTTTGTTAGTGTAAGCCCTAGCCCCAATGCATTGTAATAAAGCACTTTGAATTAATAAAATGAGGCATTTGTTTTATCCTTTGTATTCCTATGCATATCAATTGATAAAACTATCCAAGAGTGTTGTTTCGGTTTAAGTTATCATGTGTGAGGCACATGGTTGCAAGACCTTGAAACAAATGAGACATCATTCTAAATATCCCTGGTCAGTCATTGTTATGGGAATAACAATGAATTAAGACTAGTATGCTCTCTCTGATATTATGAGTTCTGTCTTACGGATCATTAGGACAAGAGTGTCAATAAGAGATCATAGATACATGTTAAAGAACATGGTATCTAGATACGATCCGCTCATGAGAATACTACATGGTATAAGTCATAAGTGTTTCTCATATGCAATTTTTGTATCGGAGTTCTTAGACCTGAAATCTCTATGAAACTCTTTATGAATTACTGTGTACTTTGACATACACCTAACGTGCTCGTAACAGAGTGACAAGTACGGTACGATTGGGTATGCATTGATTCATGTTAGAGAGCATGAGAGAAGTGAAGGGATTACCCCTCTCAATAAGAGAGAAAATATCATCGGCCACTTGATCAGTGAACTGAGAAGTGTATGGCCATACCGAGATGAAATAATGAGTAATCATTATTTATCTGAGAGTTCAGTGTCACTAGAATATCAAGAAAGGAATTAATATATATAAGGATGACTAGTTTCATGCCTTATATTAATTCTGATATTTATGGGTAAGGGACTATGCAAAATTGCATTAGGTCACTAAATGCCATATGCATTTTCATTTAATTTGGAATGTTATAATATCTTGCTAGAGAATATATATAGCCTTTGAATTAATTTATTAATTCATTGCCAACATTAAATGGACCTATAGGATCGCACACAAAGTATTGGGCTTAAAATACTTAAATTAAGTATTGGGCATTAATTTGGGCTTTTAATTAAAGTCAAATTAATGTATGTAATGGGTTATAAAATTGCTATTGGGCTTTGGTCCATGAGAGAGAGAAATTCAGCCCACAAGGTTTAATTTCAATTAATTAATTATGTTACATTAATTAAGTTAATTGAGTATTAAAGCCTAAAGGAATTTAAATTAAATTAAATCACTTATATAATTAATGAAGTGGCCGAAATTCCAAGAGGGAAATCAAGGAATTTCGGCACATGTTTATTATTTATATTAAGTGTTTTCATTTAATTAAATGTCTTATGTTTTATTTCAAATTTGAATTTAAATTCAAAAGAGTTTAATTCAAAATATATTACTTATCTTTAGGAAGTGAAAGAGTTTGAATTAATTATCTTAGGATAGTTGAATTCAGATCAATGACTTGCCAAAGGATAAGCATATATATTAAAAGAAATAAAACCCTAAAAAAAAGAAGAAGTTGGCGTGAAAACAAAATAAAAAACCCTAATCTTCTATGTATTTTGCGTGAACTTTCTCTCTCTCTCATTAATTTCTTTTAGCCAATTTTCACAAGGAGAAAGGATAGTTCCTCATTCTCTTGTGATCTTGGGTTGTAAAAGCAACCTAAGAGAAGTACAAAATCAAATTTTGTAGCTTCAAACTATAGCCATTACACAATACCTTAAAAGAGAGCTAGCAATCTCGATTTTAAGTCGACGGTGCAATTGTGTGTGTGAGAATAGAGGGAGTGGCGTAAAAGGCTATTCCTTGGCATTGGTGATCGAGACCTAAGGCGGATAAAGTCACCTTAGCTACTGGGCATCATCAAATTCAATTTTCAAAAGGCATCATAAGTTGTAAGTAATACAACCCTAAAATTGCATGTTTCGTTTCTTGCTTCGGAATTGTATGGTATGTATGATAAAAATTTTTGTTTTTCCGCTGTGCCATCATCACATTCATACCATGTCATATTCCATCAGTGGTATCAGAGCCTAAACATGCTTATTTTAGTGCTTTAGATGCATGAAAAAATTAATTAAAAATCTTCATTATTAAAACATGCAAATTTGAAATTTTCTGTTTTGAGTTTTTTGCATTGTTTTGGTGAAAAAACGATTTTAATTGATTAATTTTAAAATCACTTAAAACTAAGACTAGTTTGTGTTTGTTACATGTTTAATCAACATTGTTTGTTTTGTTTTGATTAAAATGGTAAAAACACATTTAGATCAGATTTGTACAGAATATTAAATCAATATTTATGGACTTATTTAGATTATTAAATGACTCATAAAATTGATTTAAATGTTTGTACATTTTATGGCATTACATAAGCATTAAACAACTAGTTTTTGTTGTTTGTTTGTTTTTGCATGAATGCGGTGTACCATATATGTGTTTTTCATGATTTTATATTTTTAATTCATGTTAGCACATATTATATGCATTTTTAATGTTTATGGGCTGTATGACATAAAATTAAAAATGGCAAAATTGGAAATTATACTAGAGTTGATTTATAGCACAAATCTAACTAGTTAGTGTTTTGGGCTTTTAAGAGAACTTATTCAATAAGAGGATTTAGTCCATTGGGCTTCGGCCCAGGCCCATCACGGGGTCATCTCTTAAAGGTTCAAGTACATAATTTCCATTAATGGGCTTGGCTAAATTAAATAAAATTGGATTTTGTTTTATCCATGAATGCTATGTATATTTATTTGCTAATTTGGTGTGATGAATGGATATGCATGGTGCATTCATGGGCCCTGTGTTTTGTAATTAAATATGGCCTGCGAGCCATTATATTTTATTGTAAAAGTTTCATTTATTTCTTCAAATAGAATTTATTTGAAGACTTTGTAAATCAAGACGAAGCCCACCGGAGTGGAGAAGCCCAACTCAAAGATTCTTATGTAATAGTATAGAATCTTAGTTGTAGGTTTTTGGGCCCATGTTTGTCAGGCTTTACTTTATGCAATTATATATATATGCATGCTATGTATGAATGACAAAGCGTATGCCATGTAAGCCGTAATAAAATGAATCCCTAAAATAGTAAGTCACAAAGTTGCCTTCCTAATTCGAAACATGTCAAGGCATCGATCATCGGTCACGTAGACTAGGAGTCCTAGATGCGCTCGATTATCTTTGTGAGGCATGGGTTATGAATGTAGGTTGGACTTAACATGGAAAGGGATGCCCGGACCTAGGCAACTAATAAATGGGTTGTGCTATAACATCTTAAGATGTTAACCCATTTGATCCAAGAGTCATGTACGAGACATGATTGGAGTTTTCCTACCTAAGTAACTTAACTTATTAGGTGTACAGGCTCAGCTTGACTAATAAGTTGTTGTGAAAAGTGGGTCTTGGCCCACATTAAATCACTAACGCGAATTATTTAAAGGGATATTAATTCGGTTTGTGGGATCATAAATAAGACCTCATTTAATCTTGCTAAATTTTATTGTAGATTGAAAATGGCATCTTCAAACAACAATTTCTCATTGCGATCGGTCCTTGAGAAGGACAAATTGAATGGCACCAATTTCATAGACTGGTCTCGAAACTTAAGAATAGTTCTTAAGCAAGAGAAGAAGTCGTATGTTTTGGATGCACCCTTGCCTGAAGAACCAGGAAGGAACGCCTCTGCGATTCAAAAGGAAACTTTTGAGACCAAGAAGAGCGACTCCAATGATGTGACCTGTCTGATGCTGGCCACTATGGTGCCTGACTTGCAAAAGCAATTTATGGACCAAGAGGCTTATGCGATCATGGTGCACCTTAAGGAGATGTTCCAAGAGCAAGCTCGTCACGAAAGGTTCATGACAACAAAGGCTTTGATTTCTTGTAAGATGGCTGAGGGTACTCCTGTTAGTACCCATGTACTCAAGATGAAAGGGTATCTTGATACTCTTGAGAAGCTTGAGGTACTAGTGCCAAAGGAATTGGCCACTGACTTGATCTTAGGATCATTGCCTGCTGCTTTTGATCCATTTGTGATGAATTATAACATGCATGCAATGAACAAGTCAGTCACTGAGCTTCATGGGATGCTTAAGAATGCTGAAGAGAACATTCGAAAGACCAATCCCGTACTAATGTTTCAAAAGCGAATTAAGAAGGGACCCGCTAAGGGAAAGGGAAAGGGAAAAGGAAAACCCCAGTCATTTGGGAGTGCACCTCCGGCCCAATACAAGCCCAAGGCGCCAAAACTCAAAGAGAGTGAGAGCACTTGCTTCCATTGCAACAAGATAGGGCATTGGAGGAAGAATTGCGCTCTCTTCAAGGAAGAACAAAAGAAGAATGGAGCCAAGGCGTCCAGTTCTGGTATTTTTGTTGTTGAAATTAACCTTTCTATTTCTACCACTTGGGTATTGGATACCGGCTGTGGTTTTCACATTTGTTCAAATGTGCAGGGGCTAAGAAATAGGCGGTTACTTGGGAAGAATGAAGTGGACCTCCGTGTGGGGAATGGAGCACGAGTTGCTGCCATGGAGATAGGCGACTATCACCTCACTTTACCTTTCGGACTTTGTATTTTTTTGAATAATTGTTATTATGTGCCTGCTATGAGCAGAAACATTATTTTAGTTTCATGTTTGGATAATGATGAATTTGATTTTGTTATTAAAAATGGCAATGCTCATATTCGTCGCCAAGGCATTTCTTATGGCAATGCCATGTTGCAAAATGGCCTTTATATCCTTGATTTACAAAACAAAGAGTCAATATACAACATTAATACAAAGAGGGTTAAATCAAATGAATTGAACCCTACTTACTTCTGGCATTGTCGTTTAGGACATGCAAACGAAAAAAGCATTTCAAGACTCCACAAAATTGGAGTGCTTGGGTCATTCGACTTAGAGTCTTATGACACATGCAAGCCATGTTTGCATGGAAAAATGACAAAGAGTCCTTTTAATAATAAAGGTGAGAGGACTAATGGCTTATTGGAACTAATACATACCAATGTATGTGGACCTTTAAGTACACATGCTAGAGGTGGTTTTAGCTACTTCGTGACATTCACAGATGACTTCAGTAGATATGGCTATGTCTATCTAATGAAGTACAAGTCTGAAACTTTTGAGAAATTCAAAGAGTTTAAGAACGAAGTAGAAAACCAACTTGGCAAAAGTATAAAAGCCATTCGATCAGATCGAGGTGGCGAATACTTAAGCCAAGAGTTTGACAGTCATCTAAAGGAGTGTGGTATTATTTCACAGCTCACTCCTCCTAGAACACCTCAATGGAATGGTGTGTCCGAAAGGAAAAATCAAACTCTGTTGGACATGGTTCAATCTATGATGAGTCAAGCTAATCTTCCTATCTCTTTTTGGGGTTATGGATTAGAAACTGCTGCATTTCTATTGAACCGTACTCCAACTAAAGCTGTTGAGAAGACACCATACGAGGTATGGACTGGGAAAGAACCCAATATGTCTTTTCTCAAGATTTGGGGCTGTGAAGCACATGTTAAGAAATTAACATCTGACAAACTAGAGTCCAAATCCAGTGTCTGCTTGTTTGTGAGTTATCCTAAAGAAACAAAGGGATACTACTTTTACTCACAAGCCAAGAACAAAGTATTTGTTGCTCGCAAGGCTGTTTTCTTGGAAAAGGAGTTCCTTCCCAAGAAAGACAGTGGGAGTAAAGTAGAACTTGGAGAAATTCAAGCACCACAAACTCCTATAGAGGATGGTTTGGAAATGGGATCAAGTTCACAACCAGTTGTGGAACAAGAACCCATTACACAAGAACCTAGAAGGTCCGGTAGGGTACGTCAGGTGATTGAGAGATATGGATTTCTAATCACTGACAGTGACACTATTGAGTTAGTAGATCGTGAGGATCCTACTACCTACCGAGAAGCTATTGAGAGCCCAGACTTAGAAAATTGGCTTGAAGCCATGAAATCCGAGATGCAATCAATGTACGATAACCAGGTTTGGACCTTGGTTGATCCACCGAAAGGTGCTAAGGTAATTAAATGCAAGTGGCTATTCAAACTCAAAGCTGATAAGACCTACAAAGGTAGACTAGTAGCAAAAGGTTTTCGACAAACTCATGGTGTAGAATATGATGAGACCTTTTCACCTGTAGTCATGCTCAAGTCCATTAGGATCTTGCTTGCCATAGCTGCATATCATGATTATGAGATATGGCAAATGGATGTCAAAACTGCTTTCCTCAATGAAAATTTACTTTAGGATGTGTATATGACATAGCCTGAAGGTTTTGTCAATCCCAAGCATCCTAAGAAGGTTTACAAGCTTTAAAAATCCATTTATGGATTAAAGCAAGCATCCCGAAGTTGGAATCTTCGTTTTGATGAGGCAGTCAAAGAATTTGACTTCATCAAGAACGAAGATGAGCCTTGTGTGTACAAGAAGGTTAGTGGGAGCATAGTAGTATTTCTGGTCCTATATGTGGACGACATCCTTCTCATTGGGAATGACATTCCAACATTGCAAAAGGTAAAGCAATGGTTGGGAAAATGTTTCTCAATGAAAGACTTAGGTGAAGCCGAGACAATACTTGGTATTCGAATCTATAAAGATAGATCGAATCGGCTTTTGGGACTAAGTCAAGAAAAGTACATAGACAAAGTACTAAAGCATTTTAGTATGGGAGACTCAAAGAAAGGGTACATACATTTGGCTTTGGGAGTTCCTTTGACTAAAGAACAGTGCCCTAAAACCAAAAAGGAAAGGGACAACATGAGTAGAATCCCATATGCATCTGCTATTGGGTCTATCATGTACGCTATGTTATGTACTAGATTGGATGTTGCTCATGCACTGAGTATAACCAGTAGGTTTCAGCAAGACCCTGGTGAGAAGCACTGGTCTGCTGTAAAAGGAATTCTGAAGTACCTGCGAAGGACTAAGGATCACTTCTTAGTGTATGGTGGTCAAGAAGAGCTCGTCATACAAGGTTATGCCGATGCTGCTTTTCAGACCAGCACTCAGGATTCTAGATCACAATCTGGGTTTGTTTTTGTTTTAAACGGTGGTGCTATCAGCTGGAGAAGCTCAAAGCAAGAGACCGTTGCCGACTCAACTACAGAATCTGAGTATATTGCAGCAAGTGAGGTTGCAAAAGAGGCTATTTGGATTAAAAATTTCATTACTGGATTAGGAGTGGTCCCAAGCATCCTAGATCCATTAGAAATTTTCTGTGACAACAACGGGGCCATCGCACAGGCAAAGGAGCCCCGGTCACACCAAAAATCCAAACACATACTCAGGAGGTACCACTTGATCAGAGAAATCATTGATCGTAGGGACGTCAAGGTTAGCAAGATAGCAAGTAAAGACAATGTAGCATATCCTTTGACGAAACAATTGCGTCCAAATCTGCACGAAGCTCATTTGAGAGCGTTCGGTCTTAGGGCTATGCCCAATTGGGACTAGTGCTAGTGGGAGATTGTTAGTGTAAGCCCTAGCCCTAATGCATTGTAATAAAGCACTTTGAATTAATAAAATGAGGCATTTGTTTTATCCTTTGTATTCCTGTGCATATCAATTGATAAAACTATCCAAGAGTGTTGTTTCGGTTTAAGTTATCATGTGTGAGGCACATGGTTGTAAGACCTTGAAACAAATGAGATATCATTCTAAATATCCCTGGTCAGTCATTGTTATAGGAATAACAATGAATTAAGACTAGTATGCTCTCTCTGATATTATGAGTTCTGTCTTACGGATCATTAGGACAAGAGTGTCAATCAGAGATCATAGATACATGTTAAAGAACATGGTATCTGGATACGATCCGCTCATGAGAACACTACATGGTACAAGTCATAAGTGTTTCTCATATGCAAGTTTTGTATCGGAGTTCTTAGACCTAAAATCTCTATGAAACTCTTTATGAATTATTGTGTACTTTGACATACACCTAACATGCTCGTAACAGAGTGACAAGTACGGGTATGATTGGGTATGCATTGATTCATGTTAGAGAGCATGAGAGAAGTGAAGGGATTACCCCTCTCAATAAGAGAGAAAATATCATCGGCCACTTGATCAGTGAACTGAGAAGTGTATGGCCATACCGAGATGAAATAATGAGTAATCATTATTTATCTGAGAGTTCAGTGTCACTGGAATATCAAGAAAGGAATTAATATATATAAGGATGACTAGTTCCATGCCTTATATTAATTCTGATATTTATGGGTAAGGGACTATGCAAAATTGCATTAGGTCACTAAATGCCATATGCATTTTCATTTAATTTGGAATGCTATAATATCTTGCTAGAGAATATATATAGCCTTTGAATTAATTTATTAATTCATTGCCAACATTAAATGGACCTATAGGATCGCACACAAAGCATTGGGCTTAAAATACTTAAATTAAGTATTGGGCATTAATTTGGGCTTTTAATTAAAGTCAAATTAATGTATGTAATGGGTTATAAAATTGCTATTGGGCTTTGGTCCATGAGAGAGAGAAATTCAGCCCATAAGGTTTAATTTCAATTAATTAATTATGTTACATTAATTAAGTTAATTGAGTATTAAAGCCTAAAGGAATTTAAATTAAATTAAATCACTTATATAATTAATGAAGTGGCCGAAATTCCAAGAGGGAAATCAAGGAATTTTGGCACATGTTTATTATTTATATTAAGTGTTTTCATTTAATTAAATGTCTTATGTTTTATTTCAAATTTGAATTTAAATTCAAAAGAGTTTAATTCAAAATATATTACTTATCTTTAGGAAGTGAAAGAGTTTGAATTAATTATCTTAGGATAGTTGAATTCAGATCAATGACTTGCCAAAGGATAAGCATATATATTAAAAGAAATAAAACCCTAAAAAAAGAAGAAGTTGGCGTGAAAACAAAATAAAAAACCCTAATCTTCTATGTATTTTGTGTGAACTTTCTCTCTCTCTCATTAATTTCTTTTAGCCAATTTTCACAAGGAGAAAGGATAGTTCCTCATTCTCTTGTGATCTTGGGTAGTAAAAGCAACCTAAGAGAAGTACAAAATCAAATTTTGTAGCTTCAAACTATAGCCATTACACAATATCTTAAAAGAGAGCTAGCAATCTCGATTTTAAGCCGACGGTGCAATTGTGTGTGTGAGAATAGAGGGAGTGGCGTAAAAGGTTGTTCCTTGGCATTGGTGATCGAGACCTAAGGCGGATAAAGTCACCTTAGCTGCTGGGCATCATCAAATTCAATTTTCAAAAGGCATCATAAGTTGTAAGTAATACAACCCTAAAATTGCATGTTTCGTTTTTTGCTTCGGAATTGTATGGTATGTATGATAAAAATTTTTG
This sequence comes from Excoecaria agallocha, assembly GCA_037975025.1. NCBI lineage: Eukaryota > Viridiplantae > Streptophyta > Magnoliopsida > Malpighiales > Euphorbiaceae > Excoecaria > Excoecaria agallocha. The sequence continues at coordinate 18,443,395 of CM075821.1, read as the reverse complement.
TTTTTCCGCTGTGCCATCATCACATTCATACCATGTCATATTCCATCAAAGTTTGAACAACCTAAATGAAAAAACACATCTAATCGTTAAAGTGTTAATTCTTTTCAACAGCAGTATTCACTAGTCATCCACTGCAAGTGGCCACACCATTAGAGCTACCATGATCAGAATTGATTCCAAAATAAAAGCTACCAATCATCAAACAAAACATAGAAAAGAAAGAGAATATTAAATGATCCATGAAATCCATAAAACTTAAACCATGAAATCCATAAAATTTAAACCAAACTGACTGCTAGTGAGATAGATGATGGTCAAGAAGAAATCTTTAGAATCATACAAATGATCTAAACAGTCACTCCCTACTATTTTTATGAGGATGCAGAGAATAAAAGATACAAAAAAAAGGATAATTAATAAATTTACCTCATCAATTGAATGAACATTTTGACTGTCAGCTGTATATATTGCAAGATCCTGAGGAAGTACAATAATGAGTTCCAAAGAAGTGATAAAAAAAAATCAAATTACTGGACAACAATCCACCAGTAGGATCAATTAGCAACTCAAATTCAATATATTTGTTCATAATAGAAACGCATTGAATTATTACATCAAAAATTAGATAGGATAAGAATATGTTGAAAAACAATAGCAGGTCTACTTACACCAGCCATGGGAACAACTATTGTTGGCTCCCCATCCTCGAAGTGAAAGAGTCCACCTTTGAAATCCTTCTCATAATTATTTAGATAACAGACTGCCTTTGTACCAATAAAAACATGAAAAACCATCAAAAGTAGTAACAGATAGGATTAACCCAAAAATAAAAAATAGTAATAATAATATCAAATGTCAAAAAGATATTATACATCAACATATGAAATAAGTAGAATATAAAAAGGAAATCCATTGAAAACAAAGAATAGTCAATCCCAAATTGACAAGAAACAAATAGAAATAGATACATACACTGAGAATAACTATATATATTAATAAGAGAATAGCATTATTGTACCTCAGCCCATGAAGGTTCCAACTCAATAGCTCCTATTAGTTAAAATCCAAAGAAAGCATTTTAAGATAATTAAGATTATAATTTTTTTAAGAAATAAAAATCAACTATCAATTGCTTGTACTAAAGATCATAGTAACAATAACAATGAGAATATGCAAAAAGTTTACCATTAGCTACTGGTCAAAATAAGCAACTCTTCTTCAATTCGAAAAGCTATACCATTAGTTCTTTGTTGACTTTTAGAATACTCATGTACCTAACATTTTGATTACTGGCAGATTATAAGAAATTTGAAAAGAACATAAAATTCTCTTGGGAGAGCAGCATCGCATGCAACAGAACTACTAGATAATCATTGAAAATCAAAGAACTATGCACCATTTATACTATTTTTTTTAAAAAAAACTATTGAAAAAAATGCAAGAACAGGGAATGCATGTGGACACAACGAGCGAGGCAAATTATTAAAAGAGAATCAAATATTAAAAAGAACTAACTATTGCTTTTGTATTATTTGACTACTATCTACTCTATTATATTATATTCATGGTGGACCCTAACCTCCTACATTTCTTTATTTTCGCCATAGATTCTTCTTCTTCTTCTTTCAAATAAAATCACAGTGTCTAGAACTTGGAGTGTTGACCATGGTAATATAAATTAAAAATGGTAATAATTAAATGGATGGTGGCGGTTGCATCAGTGAAGAGAATTAACCATCCACTCGCTATCATTGTGCATGGAATAGAATTTTTCAATTTTATTTTACATATAAGAAATTAATTTAGTTAAGACTATAAAATTACAAATCTAAGGAGCTTATTGATATTTCTTACAAACATTGATCGAATTCAGTGAAATACTTGTAGTTGTATTAGATTATGAATATACCAAACTTGGAATTTTTTTCAGGTAAATGGAAAAAAGATTTCAAAATATGCAAAAAGATTCAAAGACCACCCAGAAAAGCAAAAAACCAATCAATTAACTAAGCTACTAAGAAAATGCAATTTGTAAACAGAGCTAAACTAATCTCACAAAAACAATCGAGACCCAAAAAAGAACAAGAGGTAATTCGGGAAAAAACAAGATCTTGATCATAGAATTAGTAATTATAACCAAACGCCAGCATAGATCCAAGCAAACACAAGATACCCATAAGAGATGAAGGTGGCAAGAAGGCAAAGATGATAGATCTAATGATCTCGACAGTGGCTACTGGCGAGAGGGCAACGACGGCAAATCTGGTTATCTCTGCGGTGGTGAAAGGGCAATGGTGGCATCTGGTGATCTTGGCAGATCTATCAGCAAAGAGAAAAAATAAGACGGTAGAATTTTTCCTAAAGAGAATGAGAAAAAAGAACGTGTTAGGGTTTTTCCCTATTTATAGAAAATGGCATATTATGTAAATAATTAGAAAACCGAGGTCATTTATTTTACATTAAATATAAAAAATTTTAATTAAAAGCCTACCAATGGAATTACCGACCACAATAAACCATCGCAACAACTATCATTCTGTTGCCTTAAATTTTTGTCACTATTCCTCGCTATATTCAGCACCAACACTTTCTTACATTTATTTACCGATGGGATAAAAATTCATCAAAAATTCTATTGATAAATGTTTGTATTACCGATGGAAATTCCATCGCTACAAGAGTGAAATAATAAAATTAGTTACCTACGGATGTAACCGTCGATAAATTGATCGCTAAAAATTGGCACCAACATTTTCTGCCAAATATACCGACAAAAAATTGATTATGTCGGTAAAAATATTGTCGTTTATCAAATTTATTTTTTTTTACCTATGCATTAACGATTTGGTCGGTAATTCGTTGGTAATATGTTACTTTTACCTACATAATATGAGTCCGTTGGTAAAATCAATTTTTTTTGTAGTATTATACATCACTTTACTCACATTTTTACTAGGTTAGGCATTTGACCAACATGGAAGGATTGACGATTTGTCACTTTTTCTCACCTTATCATGTCTTATATGTTTGTGCTAAATAATTCAAAGCATTATATGTCATAATCCATCATTTAAAAATGAATTTCTTTAGCACATACCATTCACCCATAACCATATAAAGTCACCAAACTTTATTCCATTGATGTTATTTATCATAATTAGGCGAGAAAATCATTATTATTTCACCATCTCACATTTGAATCTATAAATGTGTTCAATGTTCCTCTCTAGGCCAAATTATGTACATTCTCGAATCAATACATTTTATTCATTTTAATGTTATATTTCAACTTATTTAGTATCTAGTTGCATGATACAACAATAAACTTATTTTTATACCATATCTCTAATATTTCATCAAGTTACATAATCAAAATTTCAAGCAAATTAATCACAAATTCATGAAATAAGCTAGCTTACGTATCCACTTACAATTTTTGACACTCATACACACTTCAAATCCCCTTATCTCTTCCTTTGTCACATTGATTTCCCTTTTCTTCTTCACTTATCCCTACATGGGCAAATTCTTCTCATGAATTTTCCACCAAAATTTTGCTACAATTCAAGCTAAACTCATCTAATAATCTAGTTTCATACCTCCCAAAACCCTAAAATACAATGAAAATGCATAAAATCACTTACTTACAATCTTCCAAATTATCCAAAATTTTCAATTCTATAGATAGTATTTGATGAAATTGAGGCTACTAGGTTAATTTAAAATGAAATTTGAGTGAGTTTGCATAAGGATTTGAACTTAGTGTAGAGAAAATGATGGAAAAATGGTTAAGAAGAGAGCTCGGGATGGAGGGAAAGGAGCTGCTGGAAATCTCAAGAAAAATACCCAAAAATTTCAGAGTTCCAACCTTTAAATAGCTTCCAAAATGAAAGGCCAAGATTCACTTAAACACTATTTCATTCAATGGTCAAAAGTGAGGCCAAATGTCAAGTTATGATTGGCCAAATTTTTTTGTTGTCATTTTTCCACCCAAATTAGTATAAAAATATCCAAAAATATTAATTAGGCTATTTTTAAAATTTTAGATCAATCGAACTTCATTTCGATAGGTTTCAGGACCTTAATGTAATTTTTACTAGTCCGAGACTTGAAAATTCAAAGTGCCCCAAAAATTAATTTTTCACTGTCAAAAATTCAAGTACATTATTTTGAGTTGTTTGGTATGATCAAAATCATTTTTGGAGGTCTGTCGAATATTATTGAGTCAACCAAAATTTATATATTATTTTACAGTCTTGTGAAATTTTCATATTTTTTGACTTTTGGAGGTCTATTTAACCTCAAATTGATTTCAAATTATACCACTGGATTCTTCATAAATTTTACTTTTCAATGGTGAAGAAAACTTTTTACAGACTTCGGTGGGCCTGAAGTGATATTATTCACTCATCGAAAAGTACTATTCACACAAGTAGTGATTTTTAGGGTGTTACATAATAAGACAAGTTTGGACAAACTATACATTAGCATTCTGAATTTTAAGTCAGTAATTCTTAGAGAAAAAAGTCTCAAAGATGTATTACCTAAAGCCCTTATGCAATGGGCTTAGTGTATGCCAAGTGGTAAACTTTGTAAACACTTGAGTACCTAGGCTGAATAGCTTGACACGGCAGGTGCACTGATCATGATGGGCAGACAGCTCGTATTGGAGAATTTGATACCATAAGGTTTTGTTAGATCTGTCAATCTTGTCAACGGACATGATAGGCATATCTTATCAGTCTAATTGAATCATCATAATGCATAGCCAAAAAGGGCTTGAGTCCTTATTTTTGCTTGGGCCTTGGGCCAAGAATATGTTAGGCCTAAATAATAATAATAATAATAATAATAATAATAATAATAATAATTAGGGATGTGTAGAACCGAACCAAACCAAATGGATTTTGGTCTATTTGGCTTGGTTTATTCGATTTTCGATTTTGAACCAAAATATAAAATCGATTTAATCGGTTCGATTCCTGAAATTGAAAAATCGAAGGAATCGAACCAAGTGAAGTTTTTAAACATATATATTTTATAGTATTATTATATCTAAATAGACATTCTAGCTTAGTGGTGGCGTGAGACACACTCAAGACCATTAGGTCTTGAGTTTAAATCCTAACATACACATATTATTTTCGGGAATAAGTGAATATGATGTCGTTATATAACTAGTTAATATATTGTATTAATATTTTACACTAATTGAATATGATAGTATAATGTGGTATTTTAATTTGATATTTGTTACAATGACGTCCTTCTAATTTATTGAATTGACATGAAGCATCCTAAAAAGAAAAAAATGAAAAGAAAATAAAAAATTAAAGTGAATGCTAAAATAAAATCGAATACATCATATACATGACAAAATAAATCTTAATACAATGTATTCACTTGATGAATGACTACATTGTATTCGGTTGTATTTTTCTAGTGTGATAATTGATTATATTCGATTATGTTCATTATGGTACCATGACATTGAATACAATGTACTCGTATTTTCTGAATAATTTATTGCATCATTTGTAACCCACTCTATTACATGCAAACCTATTTAATAATGTTAGTGGAATTACTAAAATTAATTTAATTAAACTTAGTGCAGTTAAAAAAAAGTCTAATTAATGAATTTAATGGTTAATTATGAAAAAATGACATTTTGTTAATGTTTAGGTGATGTTTATTAATTAAGCATGGCACATGATTAATTAGAAAGCTTAATTAAGCAAGTACTTATTGTCTTTATAAATTCCCATGAGAGAGAGAAAATTGCTAGATTAAATATTATTCTTTGTTATTGGTTAAGGTGTGAAAATAATTGTCCATGATGAAAATTCGATAAAAAATAAAGTCACAATGAAAATAATATATATATATATATATATATATTATTTATTTAACTTAGTTCTTATAAAAAATTAATGTTTACATTTTATTTGCAAATTTTCAAAAAATGCATTTGGAGGCTAATATTGATACAGTAAAATATTTATATACTTTAATGATTTTGTATTATTTTTTTCAATTTAATTGAATTTATTTAATTATTGTTTGTTTATATGAATACAGGTCTAAAAAGTTGAATTCATAAGAAAAATCCATCGACAGCTATGTTGTTGACTTGTTGTATTAGGAAGATGGTACTGTATTATTTCATTTTTTTTGAATCAACTCAATGTTAGTGGTATCATTATCATCCATATTCATTTTTATAACATTTTATGCGCACCAGTACATAAACGTAGAATGCTATGCCTTTCATGCCTTTAAAAATTTAAATTAATTGCGAGTGGTTAAATCGAAAAATTCGAATATAGTGTATTCAGTTGACCCATAACCTTTAGTGTGATTGTGCATAAATGGAATACATTATAATCAGTTAACTGGCATACACCTTATGCGGTTCTGAAGCTGCAATACATTTAGTAACATCTATCGATGTATACAGTTTTCAATTTATAACATGCGTATGCAAGACCGATTTCACTGTATTCCTAACACTGGTAAGCTTTACCTCTTTATCCATAAAATTTTCCTCCAAAGTTTAATTACTAAACTACATAATATAATGACAATCGTATCCATTTGAAGAATATTGCTTGAAATCGTATACAATGGATGCATCATGCATACTGTAAATAAATTTTGACTAAATTAACGCATTCAAATTTTTTACACAATTATTTAATTAATTGCGAGTGGTTAAATCGACAAATTCGAATATAGTGTATTTAGTTGACCCATAACCTTTGGTGTGATTGTGCATAAATAGAATACATTATAATCAGTTAACTGGCATACACCTTATGCGGTTTTGAAGCTACAATACGTTTAGTGACATTTATCGATGTATACAATTTTCAATTTATAACATGTGTATGCAAACCGATTTCACTATATTCCTAACACTGATAGGTTTGACCTCTTTATCCATAAAATTTTCCTCCAATATTTAAGTGCTAAACTACACAATATAATGACAATTGTATCCATTTGAAGAATATTGCTTTAAACTGTATACAATGGAGGCATCATGCATACTGTAAATAAGTTTTGACTAAATTAATGCATTCAAATTTTTTGCACTATTGACATTGAATGCCTTTGTAATTATGTGTTGTAAAATTTTTTAATTTTTATTTTTTAGTATAATTTTTAAGTTATGTTGTATGTATTTTTAATTGATTTTATTTTGTTGGATATATGAGTCTATTTAGATTAAAATTTTAATTGAAAAAAGCCCAAATATAATTTAGAATCGGTTGAACCAAACCGAACCGACCAAAATTATTTCGGTTCTCAATTCTACAAAGTTCGATTTCGGTACGGTTTCTATATTTCCTAAAGTTCGATTTTCAATTCAATCGATTCGGTCCAAAATCGAACCGAACCGACCATTTGCACACCCCTAATAAGCATTATGAGGAAATTTTGCTCAAGACTAGTTTTCAAGCTCTTCCTAATTATAAGATGTTAGTTTTTTCAATCCCTCTTAATTATGTAGTAGGTTTGAGAAAATGATGAAAAGTTATTGGTAGGGAATGGGTAGGAATGGCAATGGATGTTTGAAATGGATGTCTTGGCAGCGTCTTTGTAAACCAAAACAAATGGGAGGTCTGAATTTTGAAGATTACACAATTTTAATCTTATGCTTTTAGGAATGCACGGATAACGCTTAATTTTTAGACCCAATTCTTTGATGGCTGAAATCCTAAAAGCTTGGTACTTCCCTAATTCTTCTTTTCTAGAAGCTATAATTGGCCATAACCCAAGGTATTCTCGACGCAATATTTTGGCAATTCAATTTGTTATTGGACATGGTTGTCATAGAACGATCGGGAATGGTTTAAACACTTCTATCTGAGATACTACTTGGTCACCTTGTTCTGAAAACCCTTTTGTTACCTCTACCCATAATTATGATTTTGTTGATTGGAAGGTTGCTGATCTTGTGGTTCTTGGCCAAAGGAAGTGGAACTTGAAAGTTATTGATTCAGTGTTTAATGATAGGGATGCTCAACTTATTAGACGAAATCCATTAGGTTGGGGTTTATATCATGATTCATGGCAATGGCATCTAGATAAGAGTGGTTCTTACACTGAAATCAGCTTATAGACACCTCTCGGATTACACCAGTCAAGAGCTGTATCCGATGTTCTTCCTGTGAATCTATCTTTGCTAAAACTTGATGTAGATTTTGATGTGCTATGCCCAGTGTAAAAATGGAGATGTATCTGTTCATCATGCTCTTTTGGATTTTCAGTTTGCTAAACAATATCTTGTTGATGTAATTGTTGATGTTTTGCATGGATCTTTCACCTATTTTTTTGTAATTCATAATCAATATTCTCTTAAGAATTGCAACAAAATTGCATTGTCTTGTTGGGTTGTTCGGAAGAGCTTTTGGTAGAAGCCATGGCTATTAGGGAGGCGCTTAGTTGGCTTAAAAAGGAGCAGTTGTCAAATGTAAATGTCGAATCGCATGTGCAAGCAATGGTTCAAGCTCTTTACTCTTTAAGAAAGGGCAATTTTGATTTAGAGCTAACTGTTCAACATTGTCAAACTCTTATTTCTGATTTAAACTTTTATAAGTCTGAATTTGTTAGAATATTGAATTTAGTGGCTCATTCAAGAGCATGGGCCTTAAATTCTTTGCCTAGACTGTCTATGTGGGATGGCTATCCTCCAAACTTTTTATTAGCAGCTCTTGTCGCTAATCTTTCTCATTAATGATATTTTTTTATCTTCTCAAAAATAAAGAAAAAAATTACAATCTAAGGATAATAAAATGTTAATCTAAAAATTTGAAAAAAAAATACAATAAATCCAAATTCAAATTAATTTCCATAACATCATGCACAACAGCGCCAACCTGGTACTGTTAGTGTAAGCCCTAGCCCCAATGCATTGTAATAAAACACTTTAATTAATAAAATGAGGCATTTGTTCTATCTATTGTATTCCTGTGCATATCAATTGATAGAACTATCCAAGAATGTTGTTTCGGTTTAAGTTATCATGTGTGAGGCACATAGTTGTAAGACCTTGAAACAAATAAGACTTCATTCTAAATATCCCTAGTCAGTCATTGTTATGGGAATAACAAATAAATTAAGACTAGTATGCTCTATCTGATAAGTTGATTTCTGTCTTACGGATCATAAGGACGAGAGTGTCAATCAGAGATCATAGATACATGTAGGGGTGTACATGGGTCTGGATCTTTCTGTACCGAACCGAATAACCGAAGAAAAAGATCCAGAACTGAACTGTACCGTTGACTTTTTGACTAGAACCGAACCGAATTGTACCGTTGACTTTATTTGTAACGGATCTGGATATTTAACCAAGAACCGGACCGAACACCGTATTGAACTGTACTGAATTGTCTTGTATCGAAAGAACCGATTTTTATTAATTATTATATATAATACTAGTAATTTATATATAAATATTACTTATAATTTTTATTATATATGTACTGCATAAATTTAAGTTCATAATTATTTAAGTTATATATTTTAATACACAAAATTAAGATAATAATTAGTTAATAAATTAAATTAAATATTTATTTATTATAATAATCATTCTATATATGAATATGAATATGAATATATAACTAAAATAATTTGTATTTAATTTAATCTATCTTTAATATCACTCAACTACTATTTTATTTTCTTTATAAATTTTTATATAAATATTTAAGTTAATCAATTTATCATATAAGTATTTTATCAATTAATTTCATTTACTGTGAGTATCAATTAACTAATACTCATATATTTTTAGGACAATACCTTTATGAATATCTAAATTAATAATGTAATTAAATATATTTATTATATATAATGAAATATTACCAATTATTGTATTATTTAAGTGTATAATTATTTTACCAATTAATTTTATTAATTTTTAGTGTCATTCAACTAGTATGTATATATTTTCGTACAATATCTATAGTAATAACGGAGTTATAAATCAATAATGTGATTATATATAGTTATTGTATATAAAAATTTTATCAATTAATATAATTATTTGAGTATGTAATTATCTTATCAATTAATTTAATTATATGAGTATATAATCATGCGAGCAATTAATTTTATTTTTTTCAGTATCACTCAACTAACATTTATCTATTTTTGCACAATATATATATATGAACAATTGGGTATTTAAATTCATAATATAATTGTATACAATTATTTTATTAACAAAATTTTAGCAATTAATGTAATTATATATGTATATAATCAACTTAGCAACTAATTTTATTTTCTTTTAGTACCAACTAATATTTATTTATTTTGGCATAATATTTATATAAGTAATTAAATATTTAAATTAATAATATAATTGTATACAATTATTATATCAAAAAAAATTTATCAATTAATTTAATTATATGAGTATATAATTACATTAATAATTCAACTGTGCCAATAGAATGATTAGAGTACCAATTTAAAATATTTGATAATTAATTTAAATATTAAGAAATATATATAAACAAAGACAAAGATTTATTCATTTTATAAATTATTTAATTAATAATATTAATTTAATAGTTGTTTAAAAAATACATTATATTTACTCTTATTTTTATAAATAATGGTAAATATAAATTATTTTTTAAATGGTAAAATCTGAATTTAAAAATAAAAATCAAATTTAAAATTTTTTAAGAGGAATTTTTTTTTATTTTGAAATTTTGGAGGAAGTAAAAAATTTGATTAAATTTAAGAGGGAAAATTAAGGGGGAATTTTTTTTCTAATGGTATATATATATATATATATATATATATATATAAACAAGGAGATGTGGCCATAAAATTTAAAAAAAAAAGAGAGAGAGAGAGAGCAGGTGAGAGAAAGCAGATCGGGAATGGGAGAGAGAGACAGGGATGATGTCGTCGTTCTGCCCACCGTCGCCCCAATTCCGATCACAGCCTCGCTAACCCTATTTTTCACAGCCTCTCCTTAGTCCTCACAATAACCGTAAGCAAAAAAGAGTTATCAATCTCAATCGTCTCAAATTTCGATCCAACTATGATGGGTAATCTCTCAATTTCGATCTCCCTGATCCGTTATCTATTCAAATCTATCACAGCATTTTATTTTCTCAATTCAAGCGGATTGAGCTATAATTATGTTTTCATTTGCCGTTAATCTATGTAGATGTAAATAAATGCTATGCGTTTCAGGTTGTGTTTGTAAATATTTTCTTGCGGTTTATACTTCTTGTTGAATTGGTGATATTTAACGGGTCTATTGAGTATTTGATACAACTTGAACATTTAAAAATAATACGTGAAATAAATGACATCAAATTTACCAAAGGATAGATTTTCGTAATTCGATATAGTATGTGGGTTTCCAATTGTTTATTAATTTCAGATGTGTTTTTATTTTTTTTTGGGTCTTGCTTGAATTCTTAATTCTGTATGGTAGCTGGGAAATTGAGATTTTTCAACTTGGAGGATGATATAGTTCATTTCTGAACTAATGCGTGAAATATTTTATTCCCAGCGGATGAGTGTTGTTCTACTCAGCTGATTAATAGAGATGGTGCATTTTATGTTACTGGAATGGAACACTTCATCAAGGAGGTGAGATTGGGGGAGTGTGGATTATCATATGCCGTAGTCTCCATCATGGGTCCACAAAGCAGTGGTGAGTATTCTTCTTTTGCACCTGTAATTGGTTTATCTTGAGTTCATGTGTCTCCGGTGGTGCTTCTTGGTTATAAGATTTCATGCTGTTATTTTCAACTTGCATATTCCTTTATTCTGTAGTCAGAACATATGATTCATGCAGCAAACACGTTTAGATCTGAAACTTGGTAGTAATCAATTTCAGTGGTGGAGTACATTGCTGCCATATAATATTGATCATGCACTTTGCCCTTTAGATTTCACTCCACTATCTTTTCTTTTTTTATCTAAACAGCTTCGAATGTTTTTTTTTCTTCCAACTCTATTGTTAGCTAATAAACATTATGCAAAGAGTTTAATATTGCTTCCTGTGAATTGAACAGGTAAAAGCACTATAATCACTTATTTCACACCAACTTTGGAGAGATGGATGCCTTTAAAGGAAGGTATGTTGACTTACTCTGATGTTTGATTTCTTCCAAATCCTTAATTTTATTATAATAAAAATCATGTGGATTTCAAAAGCGTGAAAGTTTATTTTGTCTTACTCTGATGTTTGATTTATAAGTATCTATTTGACAGTTTCAGTTATTCTTGATTACTGTTAGAATATATCTGCCTTTGTCAAAGATCTTTTAACCATCAAAGATATCTAAATTATCCAAGAAAATAGAAATTAGAAGAAATTGTTTGATTTTTTAGTACCTTGATTGCATTTTATAATTGTAATAGTTAATCGAAAAAAATTGGTTAACCAGTTCGAAAAACCAAAATCGATGGACTGGTTAACCGATCATAACAGACTGGTTAACGGTTAGTGTTTTGAAAAAATCGATTTTAATGGATTGGTTTTTTTTTTGCTTATGGACCGGTTAACTGGTCCATGCTCATCCTTACCATTAGTAACAATCACTTTATATTATATCTATACTGGTAGTTTATACTTGAAATTATTAAAATGATTTTACTACTATGAAATCTATATTGATTGTTAAATTTCTGTATTTTAAATAATGTGATTTAATGTGCATGCAAAATTTTAAAAATATTAAATTATCCGAAATACTGGATTGTATTGTATTGTATTGTTTTGTACTGAAAGAACCGAAGAACCGTACCGAATTGTACTGAATTTTTGTAGAACCATACCAAATTGCTCCGAATTTTCAAGACAGTTACAATACTTAATTTTTAAAATCCCCGAAATTTCAAGACAATACGGAGATTTATAAATCTCCGAATTGTACTGTACCGTGTACACCCCTAGATACATGTTTAGAACATGGTATCTGGATTAGATCCGATCATGAGAAAACTACATGGTATAAGTCATAAGTGTTTCTTATATGCAAGTTTTGTATCGGAGTTCTTAGACCTAAAATCTCTATGAAACTCTTTATGAATTATTGTGTGCTTTGACATACACCTAACATGCTCGTAACAGAGTGACAAGTACGGATATGCTTGGGTATACATTGATTCATGTTAGAGAGCATGAGAGAAGTGAGGGGATTACCCCTTTCTATAAGAGAGAAAATATCATCGATCACTTGATTAGTGAACTGAGAACTGTATGGCCATACCGAGATGAAATAATGAGTAATCATTATTTATCTGAGAGTTCAGTGTCACTGGAATATCAAGAAAGGAATTAATATATATAAGGATGACTAGTTCCATGCCTTATATTAATTCTGATATTTATGGGTAAGGGACTATGCAAAATTGCATTAGGTCACTAAATGCCATATGCATTTTCATTTAATTTGGAATGCTATAATATCTTGCTAGAGAATATATATAGCCTTTGAATTAATTTATTAATTCATTGCCAACATTAAATGGACCTATAGGATCGCACACAAAGCATTGGGCTTAAAATATTTAAATAATATATAGGTTATTAATTTGGGCTTTTAATTAAAGTCAAATTAATATATGTAATGGGCATTATAAATGCTATTGGACCTTGGCCCATGAGAGAGAGAAATTCAGCCCACATGGTTTAATTTCAATTAATTAATTATCTTGTATTAATTAAGTTAATTGAGTATTAAATCCTAATGATATTTAAATCAAATTAAAACACTTAATATATAAATAACCTAGCCGAAATTCCAAGATAAAACCAAGGGAATTTCGGAACATGTTGATTTCTTTATAAACGATTAATTTGATTAAAATGTCTTATGTTTTATTTCAAATTAATTTGAATTTTAAAAGAGTTTGAATCAATATATATTACTTATTTTAAGGAAGTGATTAAGGCTAAAATAAATTATCTTGAGGTAGTGGATTTTAGATTAATCACTTACATAATTAGGTGATATATATTGATAGAGGAAAAAACGTGAAACCCTAGTTTTTGTTGCTAGGTTTTGGCGTGAAACATATCTCTCTCTCTCTCTCATATTTCTCTCTTGGCCGAAACACACAAGGGGAAGAATTCTTTCTTGCTTTTTTGTGTTCTTAGGCATTAATAGCACCTAAAAGAAGTACAAGATCAAGTCTTGTAGCTTCAATCCATAGCCATTACACAATACTTAATTTGAGAGCTAGCAATCTCGGTTTTAAGCTATCTTTGCAAGTGTGTGTGTGAGAATAGAGAGAAGTGGCATAAAGGCTGTTCCTTGGCATTGGTGGTGAAGGTCTAAGGCTAAGATACCCTCCTTGGTTGCTGGTCATCATCAAAATCAAGTTTTAAAGGCATTTAAAGTTGTAAGTTTTAAAACCCTAAAATTGCATGTTTCAATTCTTGTCATGGAATTGTATGGCATGTACGATCAAATTTTATTGTTTTTTACTGCGTGATCTTTATGTGCATACCATTTCATATTTCATCAGGTACAAGAACCAAAAACAACAATTAACAATAGGCAAACACATCTTGCAAAAATCTCAAATTTTATTTTTTTACATTAAATCCCTCTATAAAAAAATATTATTGATTAAGTTTCTATAATTTAGTATGAAGTAACATACAGTCCTTCATAAATGAAACTAATGCACGTTTATTTCAATCTCTTTGATGGCGTGTCATGCTGGCAAATCCATTTCTGATTGGATTTTTGAATTTTTAAATTTTCCATATTGAATTGCAGAAATTTTAAAATTTTTATACGGACTCTCTTAAAAAAAGGATAAACCCATCGGCAGGCTATTGAACTCTTAATAAAAGTTCATTTTGGCACTTTATTTATGACAACGACCACATAAACACTCATTGTCTTAATTTTTACAAATTTTAAACACTTTTTTGTTATTGGAGCCAAAAGGCAGAGCACATGTTTTTCAATCGAATGGGGAAACCGACACGTGGCAGTCATGTAATTAACAAGTAAAAAAGAGATGAATAAGATGTTAAATGTAAAAAGGAAGAAAGAAAAAATCTTGGATTTACTATTGAGTTCTTCATTTTCTTTATGAGATTCTAGATCGAAGGCTACCAGTTCGAATATTCTATTGAAATAAAGAAATCAGCTAGTTGCGAGAAGGGAACCTGGTAATGTGTGAAGAAAACTAGCCTTACATGCGATTTGAAGATGAAGAGCAGTATACTGATTGAGCTTCAAAGCTTGAGGAATCATATACCAACAACAAAGAATTGGGAATTTAAGGTACGATTAGTTCTTAATTTCCTTTGTTTTTATTATTTTCCTTTTTAGAATGGTTGTTCATTGTTTGTTGTGGTTGTGGTTTTGTTGTTATTTGAGCACAAAAGTTAGGGCTTTTTTGAAGTGTTTTTAATAGATTTCAATTAGTGCTACTTTTCCATGTTTATATAAAATTGTTTTTGTGTTATCTTGTTGCTATTTACAGTGGTAACTAATGGCAGAATATATAAAGTGCATGTTTTACCATGGGGTACTTTTATTAAAAATGGGGGTGTGGAAAAGTATATAGGGGAGGAAAAAGTTAAGGATTGGTTAGTTGACTAAGACCATTTCTCTTTGATTCAATTTGCATACCATTCGAAGATAATAGGACATACTAAGATTAGGGGGTTTTGTCATTTTGACACTGTGAGCAAAAAGTTTATTCTATTAAAAAAATGACTTTAAACTTTTAAAGCTAGTTAAAGGGTTATGACATGGGGATGAATTGGACATTTATATTTCACGCGTGGTTAATGAGGTAGAGCTATTAGATGGAACATGTCCCATAATAACTGTTGGGGGCAATATAAACGTAGATAATGCAGATTCAATTAGGGCAATAGAAAACCCTAATGAGGTAGAGGTTGAGTCAAGAGCTGGTAGTTGTGTAGGTGATGAAGCAGAGATTGAGTTTGTTAAAGTTGGGGGTAACTCTTCTTCAAATGAAGCAATGAGTATGGATGATGTTGATGAAGGTGATAGTGTAAGACTTCTAAAGACGAAAGTTTCAATAGAGAAGCTGAATATAAAAGCAGTTTATGTGATGATGGGGGGAATGATGAATTTGGCAGTGATGTGGATGGTGATTTGATAGAACTTAGGGAAGTTGTTAGGCAGAAGAAAAGACAAAAGAATAGGAAAAATGAGCCAACTGCTACTGAAGAAGTTTAATTAAAGGAAGTTGGTTTAGATAGAGGGTTTAAGGACATTGATAGGAGAAGGAATAATAGATTAAAGGGTAGATTATGTAGGGATGAAGAATATATTAATAGTGATGACCCAGGAAGTGATGATAGCAGGGATGAACTAGATCCAAATGCTGTAGAGGGTGTGGATCTTCCTGGTAGAAGGAGAAGTAGAAAATTTTATTATGATAGGAGAGTCGTTGGGCTCGATAAATGCTTTTTGAAGGGAGTTTGCAAAGGAGAATTGCTTGTGGCATGTGGAAAAAATGGAAACCAGCAAATGTATCCAATTGCTTGGGCAGTTATTGACCAGGAGACCAAACATTCATAGAGCTAATTCCTCAATTATTTAATTTCAGATTTGGAGCTTGGAGATGGAAAGGGGCTGATTGTAATATCTAATATGCAAAAGGTAAGTGCACTTTAATGTCTTTGTAAGTTAAATAATCTATCTTGTCTTTTGATTTATTAAGTACACTATAATGTTTTAATTTGTATGCATTTTTTCTGTTTGCTTTTATAATAGAGTTTAGTGTAATGTATGCAAGAATTATTTCCTCAATCTGAGCACAGAATGTATGCAAGACATGTGTGGTCTAATTGGAAAGAAAAATAGAGAGGTAACGAAAGGAGGAAGCAATTTTGGAGATGTGCAAAATCATCTTTTGCTATGAAATTCAAAAATTAATTGAAATCATTTAGTAAGTTAGGAGATGGCATTTGTGAGGTTCTGATTGGTTACAATAAAGAGAATTGGTGTAGGCTATATTTTAACACTAATGTAAAGTGTGATTCTATTGAGAACAATGCATGTGAGTCTTTCAATAATTAGCTTTTAGGACTTAGACACAAGTCAATCATTACTATGCTTGAAGAAATAAGGCATAAGGTCATGAATAGACATGTAGAGATGATTGATTTCACTACAAAATGGATTTCTGACATAGGTCCTATGGCAAGAAAAGTATTAGAAGATAGTATAGAACATTCCAGGAAGTGTCAGGTTACATGGAATGGAGATTCGGGATTTGAAGTTATTGATGGGGAATATTGTCATGCCATTGATCTTAGAAAAGAAACTTGTAGTTGTAGGGGTTAGATGCTTAAGGGAATTCCCTATGCACATTATGTATATGCACTATATCATATTGGTAAGGAACACGAACATTATGTGTCTCATTGGTCTATAAGGATACATTCATAAAGGATAATAAGTGTTTTATACAACCAATTCCAAATATCAAAATTTGGGATGACCCTAGATTTCCACGAATTAAGCCTCCGAAAATTAGACCAATGCTTGGGAGACCAAAGAAATGTAGAAGGAAAGATAAGGATAAACCTAAAAAAAAAAAGCATGGCAAGGCTAGCAAGAGAGGGATTCATATGCATTGTAGCAGGTGCAGGAGCGTTGGACATAATAGGTTGAGTTGCAGAAATGAGGTAATAGCAAATGCTTGAAATTATATTTTTGTTAATTCAATCTACAATTGAATGATATACCAAATCTGACTAAAAGAAAAATGCAATTTAGCAACGAAAATTGATATATTCCGTTGCTAATAAAAAATAGCAACGAAAATTTCCATTGCTAATCTGGCGGTTGCTATGTTTTAGCAACGGAATTTCATTTTCGATGCTAAATTTAGCAACAGAAAATGAATTCTGTTGCTAAATTCAACCAACTCATTTTTAGTGAATTGGTAATTTTTAGCAACGAAAAATGAAATTCCGTTGCTAATTTTAGCAACGGAAAGATCAATTCTGTTGCTAATTTTAGCAATCAAAAGTCAATTTTGTTTTTTTATAATCATATTATATATAAATCTAATATTGTATTCTGGGTTCGAGTTCTAATCGAACTCATTATAATCAAATAAAAACATGCCATACTTACTAGATGGTGCTCAAGATAATATATTAAATATTACATCATTAATTGATGGATTGAAAATAATGTATATTGATCACTAAACACTTTTCTTTGTTAATAGATACACATCTCTGAATTCACCCTTGAGTTCAATGAACATGATGAATTCTGATAATGTAAAAGAACATAAGCTGCAAACCAAAGTGAACATAACAATCACATTTGGAAAGGGATAAAAAACAAGTTAAAAAGAATCATCTGCCTTATTGAAGACTATAAACAAGCAATGCACCAATGCCAGCCACCAGGCCGACAATAACTCCGATTGGAGGCAACCCACCACTGATTGCTTTTGTAACACCTAATTTATATACTTGGCTATTACCACAAAATCTTGTATCATAATACATGTTTTACTATGTTCTAAAACCAAAAACATTTCTTATTAGATAACTTATAGAAGAAATTAAAACCATATCATGTGAACTTAGGAGTTCTCAATACATTACAATGTTTCTCAAACAACACATTTGTACATATACAAAAATTCCATCATAATTAAAAATTTACATATCCATAAAATAAAAGAACAAAAAGGAGACTCTACTTTTCAACCTTCTAAGACTTGTGTTGGCCAACCTGCTGTAGATTTCAATCATGCGAGAAAGTCCTATCCTTGATACCTACACGGATGAAACACCCGTGCTAAGCTATAAAGCTTAGTGAGGAACATAAAATATGACAAATGACCACTCACAGTGGTCGCCAACAAGCATATATCATGAACTACAAGTATACCTTATGTTCAAATGAAAGAGATACCAATTCAAAATGAATATACAAGAGTCCACATATGATACCTAAATAACTTAATGACAGAAGATTTGACATTGGTGCTTTATATACACAACATTTAATCATATAAGCATAATTATCTTTTAGACCTATAATCCATTCATTGAATGATATATCACTATTTACACTAAGTCATACCTTTCACATACCACACACTTTGACATATACTAGGAATATATATATATATTCAAATATAAGCATATGATTAACAGTAATATATGTATATTCATAAGAAAGACATAGCATTAGTATTATGAAAGTTTATCATTCATCGATCTAGGATGTATTTGTGATTCTTAAAGTACTAATGCATACATTGAATTACTAATTTACTTTTATCTCAAATACCAGTATAATATTGAGTTTATCACATATAGATCCGAAAATATTTTATGTTGCATACAAGACATTGAACATCATGTCCTGGTAGAAAGCAAGAACGAGTAGCTATAAGGAAAACTTATAACCTAGTGTTTTAATTGAAAGGCAATCACCGATGTAAATACCTATACCTAACTCTTATATTTCATTGCAAAGAAAGGACTTATATTGACAAAACATTTTCATGGATATCATATATGACAAATCATGCAAGCCATTTAACTAGCTCAAGCAAGCAACATATTACTATGGGGAACATATTATCTTTAATATAGTCTATAAACAGATATTAGTGATGCACCAGTTCATTCATATAACTCTGTACATACAGTGTTTTATATGCAATAATTGTGCATAAACGTATATTGCAAACTATTTTAATTTCATAATTTCCATATGTGATAAAAAGAAATTTCATATATAATATAGATTATGAAGTCAATTTAGGAATTGTCATGCTTTATGAAACTTTAATATCGAACTTTTCTTAACTTTGGTATAAAGCCTGCACTATTCTAAAGATGTGGATATCAGGTTATACGGTAGTATCCGAAGGTACAAAATTATTGATTATAACGGTGGCACCCGAAGGTACAAATAAGATACCCAAAGGTATTAAATGGTGATCCCTTATAGGGACAAAACTGTATGATAAATCGGTGAACCCAAACGAGGTCAATCAAATAACATGGACCGGTCAAGCGAATCCAAGCGGGGTCGGCTACAATCCAAATGGGGTTGTTCAAATCAACTCTAACTTTTAAACCCAAACAGGGTCACTCTAACTTTTAATTTCAAGTGGACCTAAACAGGTCAAAACTGTTCAGAAACAGTTGTAAGGTATCCTTATAGGCATGCCTATCTATCCACATCTTAGACTCAATGCAGGCAATTAAATCCTTACATAAAAACTCACTCTGCTTTACTTTAACTTTATTCACATAAGTTTAATCATATCTATATGTATACACTTATAAAAATGTATACTCATATGGACTATGTAAGATAAACATGATATGACTACTTCCACTTTTAAGCATTACTATCCTTTATTTATAAGGAGATCAAGGCCTATATTTCCACAAGATCACATATGTAAACAACATTTATCATCTCATTATATTAAGCGCCTCTATTCAAAGGATACATGCCCACATATCTATATTTCTTTTAAACATATCATATGCTTAAAAACACTTTTGTTTATGATTATAAATTCATACTTGTATAAGTTGTGTATTATCATACTTATATGATATATTTATAGAAACCATAATTATATGTAAATGAATATGCATGTCTACCTCATAATTAAGTAAAAGTATATTTCAAGATTTAAACCCATCCACGTGTAATCACACTATGTTTATGCTATAAACACACATATACTCTATTAATAGCATTACTTCTTCATATATATAAAGTTGACATTTTAGCTATACCCAACATTAACCTCAATAGATTAATAATAAATGCGTATATTCTTTAGTATAGTGTCATTTAGACATTCATGTATGTATATATATATATATATATATATATATATATATTAGCCCAATCAAAGTTAGATCATATAACTAAGTACAATAACTTTAAGTTTTACTGTGTAAACAACAAGATAGCATCATTATGCTATCTTAAATTCCAATATTCATTTATTATATACATACATACCAATATTTCACAAGACAAGCATAGTCAATCAACATAAGATAACCAAGTAAAATTAATAATCCATATTTACATTTTAAGGTTGATGTCTAATACTATAGTGTATTAGTAAATCAAATAAATCGATATTAATTAGCTATATTCCTAAGCATATAATTGTTTGGGCATATATATATATATATATATATATATATATAAAATTTCAGCATCTTAATTATGTTCATTCATGATGGTATCAACATTTATATTTTCAATGTTTTAAACATGCATGTACATGCACATTCAATTTGAGGTAATATACATTATATGCATCCATATGAAAAATTATGTATGTTCATATATACAACTTCCAACATTCATGTATATGTATTTATATCTATTCATGTTTTCTTCTTCAATTTTTGAACTCTATATACATTTTATGGCTTCAAATTTCATTTATAATACTTTAACATTTCATTATCAATTTTATAGTTGAATAATTGTATAACAATATACACTATCATTTGATTAAATATATATATAAGCATAATTTCACATAACCATGCATGTACATGCTTTTGAACATACATGTATATACATAACATTTTAATCAAATAGCTTACATGCTACTTGTAAATCAGTGTACTTTCATGTATACATAGATTTAACATAACAACATTTAACACTAAATATTGAAAATTCTGCCTTTAGAATTCTGCACAGTGGTAGAGTTTTAAATCCAACTTATATGCTATTTGTGACCTTAAAAACGTCATTTTTAGAAAATTTGTCCTTCTACCAACATGATTCCCTATGTTTCCCATTTCTAGAACATCAAAAATCATTTCAATATCACTTTCAGAACTCAAGATATTTACACTTTATTAAATACTGTTCCTATTAATAGTGCTGTGTATAGATATGGAATTAAGCTAAAATTAGACAAGCTTAAGGACATAATTAGGATTTCATTTCTCATGAAAAGTATAGGTTTAGAAGTCTATTTTTCCCAAAATTTAACTTCATAGTATTTCGTTCACTACACAAGGAGATATGTCATATTTCCCACAATCTATTCCAGAACCGAGAATAATAGCTCACTACAAATTCAAGTGAATATTTGGATAGTATACAAACATATTTAGCCCTAGGTATCTTCTGAAAAGTTGTTTATATTTCTATCAAGTTTACATAGAATCAAACCTCACTCAATTATGACTTAAATACAGGGATTTATGGTTAAAACATTGGTAACTGTTCAAGACTGACTATACACTCAAACAGTTCACTTGTACGAATTTTCTGTATTCCTTAACAATAGAATCAAGCCACAACTCCTTCCAATAAATTGTAGATAATTGAATCTAGTTTATCTAGATTTTTGAATCACCTCAATATGAGGTCTACAACTCCAGATATGGACAAAACAAGCAGCCTGGGTCACAAGAACCACACCCAGTTTTTCCTCAACATTCAAGAACACGATTTTTTTCTTATATAAATCTCTCATTAACCCTAAACAAACCAATAAATTACCATTAAAATTAAGTAATCCAAGCAATAACATTTATATCCACACACATTCATGAAGAATAATTTTTCAAACCTGAACATGCCACTCAAATCTTCTTCAATATTCTCCTTTTTCTCTCACTATCTTCTTCTTTCAAGATTTTAACTTTCTCCTTCTTTTCCTTTCACAACAATTTCATCCATTAACATAAATTCCAAAATTTAAATCAATCTAATATTAACCAAATCAAGAAGATGAAGAAGAAAAAGAAGAATTATCAAATTAAGTTAATTACCTTATAGTTATACACTAACTCGTTCTTTAAAAATTCACATGTAAGAATTTCTTCAAAGATTTCTTAGAGAGATTTATCAAAGAATGAAAGATTAAGAAGAAATAAAATTTTGTAAATCCCTCAAGAAAACCGTGCCTTTCTCCTCTCTCTTCTATCTCTAACTTATGTAATTCACTATTTATAATAGCAAGGTAAAATTTTCTTTTTGATCCTTCCACTTTTTGCATGTCTCATTAAAACCTCTCACCTTTTTGCATGTTACACCAATGCCTCTCATCTTCGTACATACTTAACATTGACTCATATATTTTATACTTCTCTTAAATCAACCTCTCAAATCATTATTTTCTTCACATTTGACCCTTAAGATGCCGAATTTATAAATTACCCCTTAAACTAATACTTTATACTTCAATTACACCCTTAAATATATTATACCAACAATAATAATTTAATTATGCCCTTATAAAGTTCACACTATATAATTCACACATTTATCAAATAATTAATGTTAACTTAATAACATTTTTGCCCCAATTAATATATTAACTCTTAATAATTCATCCAAAAATACTCAATTAGATTTTAATAACATGTAATTGCCCTTGAATCTACTAGGGCCTATTTTGGGTCCTTACAGCTTTTCTGGTACTGACATCATATTTAGCAAACCTCTTCTTTGGTGCTTTATATTGTGGGCATTCATATGTATCCGGTTGCACAAATAGCTTGTTGTTTTAGTGTATTTATTAGCTAGCTAGCTAGTTGTTCTACATATAATTCAATAGATTATGAATAAAATCAACAATTACCAATAATTTATCATCAGAAATATAGATAATAAAAATCCTAAATTAAATTAGAATTTGAGAAGAAATGAAAAAATCTAACATAAAGCCTAAATGGATTATTTTTTACGGTATAGACTATTTTGGTCATAACTTTTGCTACAAGTGTCAGATTTTTTATTATAATATATTTTCAAAAAGTGCATTTCGAGACGGTCATTTGTCATTGAGAAAAACTCCCATAACGACATTTTTTGGGCCCAAAAAATGATGTTTAGTTGCCATTTTTCAGTTTAAAATTTTTAGGATTTTTTAGGGACATTTAGTCTTTTCTTATTTTCACTTATATAAATTATTTCTTTTCCTAACTCAAGTAAAAGGAATCCATATCTTAATCACATAATTTAATAATAAATTTAAATATAATTATTTATTATTTATTATTTTTAATTAAATCTATGAAAAATCCTAACCACTATCTTTTATATACCAAAACTATGGACAATTTCATATCACAAAACATAATCTTTGGCAATACCCAATATGCATGAAGCCATAAAATGCTCGAAAAGTACTGTAATTACCTATTTTAATTATAATAATATTTAAAGATATTTTTTCTAATATGCAGTAAAAGAAGTAAAAGAAGGCAAATACATCAAATCGTGTATAACAGTTGAAGATGGAGTGTTCAATTAAAATGTTTCATTAACAGTTGAATTAATTTGTTTATTAAAATGAATAATCAATCCATTTTTGATGCATTGGCTTATAAACACATTAGCATCGCTTATCTTGAATGCGCCATTCTTTCTAACATTTCAGAATGCCCAAGTGTTAAAAGACATTGCAGTTAATAAAAATACAGGGGTTAAAAGTTCCTATTAGTTCAAGATGCATTTGATATGGACCAAAATCAAAGTTACTGCTAAAACAAGCTATTGTAAAAAGGATAAGTTAGATATATAGCAGAGCAAAAAGCAGGTGGAATGGGCAAAGCAGGTATTAAAGCTGAAAAAATAACTGTGAAAGTAAAGACTCTATACTTAGTTTAGTGGAGATGAATGAGCAATTATAGAAGAATATGAAAAAGATTTTTGAATTCGAGTTTACCTCCCTACAATACATACATATTTCAATTCCATGTAGACACGAGCAAGCCACCGTCCACTCTGGATTAAGAAAATAATCGGTGATTTATGATACAATTAATAAAATATAAATCTTATTACATACTCATTATATTATAAGAGACCTATGCATTAAAAATATAAATAGAAAGGAGGAACAAATTATAGAATCTTGTGTTGGTAAATATTATTACAATAGCAGGGCAAATCTGAACGTCCAACCATAGATTCCAAAAGAAAAACCAGAATAACATAAAATGTCACCGCTAAAAAAAAGTTTCCAAAAACGTCAAATATCGCTATACTACACGCAAATTTATAAAACAGATGAAGCAGAACTCACACGCAGTGTTTGGGAACTGAGAAACACAAGAGTAGAAAAAAATGAAAAAAAATCCAAATCTCAGATCTCTCAACTCGATTCAAATCTGAGCAAAACCATTAAAAATCTAAGCAAAAAAGCTCCTCATGATTGTCACATTACCTCAAGAAATCACAAAATCAAAACCCTAAAATCAGATCAAGCAAGAGAATGTAAGAGAAAACAAATAAGAAAAACCAAAAAAACTTAGTAGGATTGGTACCTTAAAAACCGCCAACCACCTGGCCAGCTTAGCTAGAAAGAGAGAGAAGGAAGGGTTGAGTGTGGAGAGAAGAAGAACTATGCCAGATCATGAAGAGAAGAACAAAAATGAAAAAAATAGGGTTTTTTCCTATATATATTATTTTTTAGCAATGAAATTTAATTCTGTTGCTATTATAACAACGATTTCAAATTTAGCAACAGAAATTAGATTTCATTGCTATTTTAGCAAATGGAATTTAATTTCCGTTGCTAAATTTTATCCCAAAACTTTTCCTCTAATTTTCGTTGCTATTTTAGCAACGGAATTTAATTTCCATTGCTAAATTTCATCCCAAAATTTTTTCGCTATTAAATGCCGCTATATTTAGCGACGAAAATTATATTTTGTTGCTATTTTAGCAATGAAAATTAGATTTCGTTGCTAAATTTCATCCAAAATTTTTTCTGCATCCATATTTAGCAACGAAAATTGAATTCTGTTGCTATTTTAGCAACGAAATTTTATTTTCGTTGCTAAATTTCATCCCAAAAATTTTTCGTTGTTAAATGCCACTATATTTAGCAACAAAAATTTATTCCGTTGCTATTTTAGCAACGAAAATTAGATTCCGTTGCTAAATTTCATACAAAATTTTTTCTGCAACCATTTTTAGCAACAGAACTTAGATACCATTGCTATTTTAGCAACGAAATTTAATTTCTGTTGCTAAATTGCAACGAAAATTTTATTCTGTTGCTATATGTTGGCACTAAAATCTCCCTCCTTTTTAGCAACGGAATACAACCATTTTTTTATTCTGTTGCTAAATTCCTAAAACTTCACCCAATTTTAACAACAGAATTGATTTTTTGTTGCTAAACAGCAACGGAAATGGTATTCCGTTGCTAATTTAGCAACGGAATGAATTTCGTTGCTATTTTTCTGTTGTTATTTTGATATTTTCTTGTAGTAGATAGGTAAGTGAGAGTTCAAGTGCAGCTGAAAGAAGACAAGGTGGACATGTTGCTGACCTTACAGCTAGTTTTAATTCAGATGGAATGGCACATTATGAATCATTATCAAATTTTCAGTTTGGCACACCTATATGTGATGATACCACTGCTATTTTTATAGAAACTATATTATATGTTTCTAGAGGCAGAGAAAGAGGTGGTAGATAAGCTCTTGTAAGAGGGAGGGGTAGACCAAGAGGAAGAGGCACCCAGACCCAACCATCTTCAACTTTAGTTGTAGAACATGTTCATACTAGTCCGTACACACAGCCACCATCCACAAATATTAGAGGGAGAGTATAAAAGGCCCAGACAATATAAACTTGGTGTTTTTGTTGATGAGAATATAGGAATCATCATGAATTTAAGTAATTAATTCAATTTTCTTCTGAATGTTACTATATATTCATAAATATATTACTAACTTTTTTCAATTACTTAAACAACCTAGAAGACAATCTGAGAGAGTAATTACAATTGGTCCAAATGTTAGAAACTCCAATTTGACAAACATTGATCTTGGCTTCCAACCAAACAAACTAAGATGGCAAGGAAGAAACATTGTGACATCTTCACAACTCCAGCAACATATGGCTACTACTGTATCAAATATGAGGTCAAGAGCCTCATCATCAAGGCAAAATGAGCAGACCAGCTGCCAAAGCAGGATATTTGAAGATGACTGTCATTGATATTATTTTGTTGTGTAATATGTTTTATAAACTGTATTTTGAGAATATTTGGTTGATTTGTACAATCATGGTTATGTAGTATTTCTTCTTTTAGTTGAACAATTTGTACAATCAGTAAACTATATATTTTTTTTATGGGCAATGAAACAAGGACTTAATTATGCACTATCAATGTATGTGTTTATCAAGTGTCAATTATGTTTATCTGATCTAATTGGAGAAAAATTTGAGTTTATCATGTTTCATTTATGCTGCATATTTGCTTTATGCTGATTTTCAACTACTGGTAGATTGCACAAAATAGGAGATGTGCAACTTTAAAGTTTACTTCTTCAGCTACAGGTTACAAGTTGTCTTCAAAACCACTGATATGCAAATTACAAATTTTGTGTTTGATTGAAAGAGGGTCCAAATTGATGGATGCACAACAAGCAAACTCCAGCAATATATAACTAAATCTTTCATTACCAAAATGTGTTACATCAAATTTAATCAACATTTGAAACTACATGAACCATTCAAAACCCCAAAAAAACACACATAAAGTACTCATTCTTGCATTACAGAACCATCACCAACACCACAAACAATGAATTCACAAAAATTACACAAGTCACGAAACGATTCCTTTTCCCTTTATTTTTTTTCAACCTCTGCCTTCTCGTATTGCTTAATCGTATTCAGTAATCCCCATATCACTTTCTTAGCCTGATCAGAAAATTCTTCATCAACCCATCTAAAATAGCCATAACCCCCTTCTTCCTAATCAAAATCACAAAATAGAGATTTCAATATCGGCACTCTGTTGGTAGCTTAGAAACATAAAAAAAAAAAAATACATTACCTAATTACAAATTACCTTCCTAACCCGGCATGCAATAAACCTTCTTCCTGGATTGGATTGGTTCCATCCAATAAACAGCACTGTTGCACTGTATACTAGCCACAACAACAAATCTCCCTCGGTTGATTCATGGGAAAGCTTATGCACCGAATATATGTGGGATTAAGAACAATCACAAGGAAAAAATCAACTGGGATCTCGGTTACAATATGGGATCAAATGTCGAAGCAGGAGAAGAATAAGTTCGGGTGTTGGAGATAGGGATTCCTCCATGGAAAGAGATATGTGCAAACTAGCTTTTATACCCTGCAAGTAACAGGTCCTCATTCCACTCACGCGCTCAAATTTTTTTGCATTTTGCAATTGCTGTTAAGTGGATAAAAAGTATTTAAATTTTGTAAAAATTCAGATAATAAGTGTTTATATGGTCATTGACATAAATGAAATGTCAAAATAAACTTTTATTAAGAGTTCAATGGCCTGTCGATAGGTTTACCAAAAAAAAATAATAAAATAAAATACAATGATGCTTGAAACAAGCATGGTAATTTCATTTATGGGAGACTGTATATTAGCTCGTATTAAAATAAAAACACTTAAATCAAACAATTTTGTTAGAGAGATTCATTGTAAAAATTTTTTAAAAAATCAAAAATTTAAAAATGGGTTTTGTCTTAGCATTCCTATATTTGAAACTAACAAAATGTGGATAGCGCAAAAAGCTAAGGCAAAGTATTAATGTTGCAAACTAACATGCCCCAGTGAAACCTTTCAAAACATGCAACGTGGAATGTTACAAATTGATGTAGATTGCCGCATTAGTGCTCCAACACCACATTCATTTTGTCTATCAAAATGATTTTAATTGAAATATTTAAGGAGTTCAAAGTATTTTCCTATGATTTTTTTTTCTTTTTTGACCTGATTATTATTAGAGTACAAGTTCGTTACTGTGCATAGATTAACTCACAAGAATTATGCACATTTTTGGAGAAAAAGAAATAACGTAATTAAGATAAAGAAAAGATATAAGGAATTTTCGAAATAATCAGATAATAAACACAATATAAAAGAGCTGGTGTAAATCTGAAATCTAAAAATATAATTGATATGGAATCGGATAAATATAATTAATTTTTCAACATAATGCTCGAAACCTTAAGAATTAACACACCCGTTGGTTAATAAAACTGACTTGAAATATTGTGAAGCACGAATTCCAGTATTCTCAAGGTCAATCCTCAAGCTTTTTGTAATCCGAAGAAAGAACTTCCTGTCTAGGTAAATTTGATGAATCAAACTAATGGTGAATTGTCACCTATGCAAAAACTAGTTTGAAAATAAGTGGAATGATGGTTAAAATGCATAGGTGTTAATATACAATTTGGTTTGGTTCATCAAATTTGCCTACACCGGATATAGGCAAGAATTGAACTTTGTTTCTCACCTTTCACTTAAATAACTCAAAAACCAGCCTAGTGATGAATCTATTTATGCTACTAATAACACAGATGGTTTTTGGTATTTGGACTCGCTACAACGTGTCCACTACATAAAGCCTTTTCTTATAAGATGATGATTTTCTTCCTTTTTAAAGAAAGGAAGATACACGCTTCTATTTTACATTAAGTCATTAACCATAAATGCAATCTCAAGCCACCTCATATTTTAGTACAATTCAGATGAAGATGCTTACCAGCGAAGCCGGAAACTGCCAACCTGCATAAGCGGGTGAGCAAAGTATGCACCTAAAGTCAATGCTGTAATTGACAAATATGGCAACCTCAAAAATTCCTTATAATAATCTCCGGGTAGCTTTTGACGGCCATCGAAAATAGCAGCAAATGGAACTATACTTGTCCGCCTCTTCACGACTTCAAAAGCCTCACCATATAGCTTCGCTAATCTCCTGTCTCCATTCCACACACCAAATAAATGATGTCCTATCAAACCAAGAGATGCAGCAACGGCTACAGAGTTCCCGATCCAAATTGTGTGAGCCAAACACCAGATCACCTGCCCCACCATCTGAAAGGAAAATACATGTGGATTTGCCTACTAATGAGTATTGGTGATTCCACAAGTACGTGATATTCCCTTAGCATATAGAAACAATACGGTATCATTTTGTTTCGATAGCTGTTCAAATGGTTATTTTTCTAAGGTTGTTCTAGGAAAAAAATAAAATAAAATAAGGCTATATTTGTAAAAGCAAATTTATTCTTTCAGAAACCGGATTCAAATAGTATCCTATGGTGGCATTTCAATCACAGTAAATTTGCAACTTCTTTCTCATGAGTTGCCCAAGCAAAAATGATCCTAGTAATAGATTCAGTGGACCATGTCTTTCCAGATTGCTGAAGGTAATATAACGAGGAGAAGCTGATTCTTAAGCCACAAATGTTATTAAATTCTGTTATGACCTTGAGTTTGTGATCTAGTCATTGGAAGATTGACACAAAAATCAAGACCAAAATAAGGGTCTTTACCCTTACTTCGGTTCCTGCCCTTGCCTATGGTTCTATGAAAGTTGTAACTCGTTAAAGGGAGCCACACGCCTTGGAACTCTCAAGTAGTTTCCTACCTTTAATTTGCTGGAATTTTACTTGCTTTATTGATAATTCTCTCTCTATAAATAGAGATTACATATCTAATAGGAATCCTTTTCTAACTAGGAAATTAATCTAAATAGGAATCTTTTAACATATCTAAATAGGATCCTTTTCTAACTAGGAAACTATCAAAATAAATCACTAATTAAAAATCAAATCATATTATAACTAAAATACTACTACTAAAAATAAATTTTACTATAATTAAAATTAATTAAACCGTAACAAATTCCCACCCCACTGTTCATTTTCATTACTATTGATAAATAACACGTTTCTGTCATATTCAGCAAAAACTTTATGCATATGAAAACAATAAATAAAGAAAATAAACCACCCTACCTGAGGGTGCCTGGTGATTCTCATGATCCCTGTTTCCCAAAGATGCATTTTGGGCATGTCAACAGCTGCTACTTCTAATAGATTGAAGGTTGAAGGATAAAGAAAAAAGAAAGAGATAAAATTTGAAATCCACACCATTTGATGCACTAAAGGAACACTTTGAAGTTGCCATAACTGCAATCCATCATATCTGTGATTGATGAAATACACCTGAAATACAACAATTTTAGAAGTCAGGTATACAAAGTCATGCCATAAAAAGAAAGAATTTGAACAAAAAAAGCAAAAAACAGAGTTTGTGGAGAAAGAATTTGACCAAAAAAGCAAAAAAAAACAGATCCCACCAAAGGGTTGGGAACTCACAACAGTGCTAATGGCCAATGGAAGAGAAACCCCAGCAAACAAAACACGATAGGCTCGTTCCCCAATCAGTTCCTCACCAACATCCCGCAAACTAGCCAAACCACTGTGGACAGTGGCAAAAATGAAGATCAAGATCAACATTACAGCCTGCAAAAATTTCATGGCTTAGGCTTGTCATGAAGACCCATTACATGCAAACTGATACATGTATATAGAATAAAGCAACCGCAAAAATAACATGAATATTTTTATTAGGCTTTTTCTTTTCAATTATAGCTAATACACTCTCTCTCCATCTCTAATTCTAGATGACTACTATAACTTTGTGCCAATTCTACCATTCAGTGAGAAGCCAGCTTGACCCTAAAACTTAACAAGCTACTCCCTCTGTTGCATAATTTTTATCCATCGTTCCTTTTTAGTCACTCCTAAAATATTGTCTATTTTTCTTTTTTACATTATGGTTAACTTATAAATTATCTATTATACCCCTATTTAATTTTATCTTATTAATTGCCATTTATATTTCCCATGCTATGTTATTAACCATGATTTTTATAGTTTCAATAATAATTAATTACTCTTTCTATATTTAGGATGGGTATAATAGGAAAGTTATAGTCAAAATTTTGTCTCTTTTTTATAATAACTATAATTTCTTAATCGTGTGAAAAAAGAAAGTGGAAAATAATTATGGGATTGAGGAATTAATATAAAAAACATTATGTTAAAACTTGCCATTTGAGCAAACCTAATTTCTAAGTTCAAACTGACAATCACCCCTAGCACTCGTTCTCTCCTGCTTGAGCTTAATGTTTCTTTATCTTCTCTTCATCTCTTAGTCCATCTGCTACTCTAATCTCTTCAACAGAATGTCCTGTCCTTCAAAGCAAACAGACTCTCCAACTACATTTCAAAATTGCTGTTCCAATCAACCACTTCAGTTGGAGCAAACCCACTTAACTCCCCAAGATTCAGATTACTCACAAAATGTAACAAAATAAACTTTCATGATCAACTAAAACAATTCACCTTCAAAGAAAATAAACACTCGTACACAAAAACCAAGGCCAGCCACTATGAATCCAAACTTCCAGCACCCTTACTTGAAAACACAATTTAGCATAAAAAATCCAAAAATATTAGCTCAATTACAAAGAAATAACAGGGGTATGAAAGAGCTACATGGCATCTGACTGCCTCCCAAAAAGGTTTAAGCTTCTACATGTTGAAATCCAAGCATATTGCAAAAACTCCTTGGATGATGACTTCTATCATTGTTTGAGGGTGAATGTATTCTTGTTTTCAAGAGTTACTAAAGGCCACAATTAGAAAAGTAAGCAATTTTGAAGGTTTGATTTGGGTTAACATGGTAATGTTGTGGGATTGTCAAAGAACAATTTCTAGAGAGATTGAAAATTCAAAAGAATTATTTTCAGAGAGAAATTAACTGAGCCAAATTTTCTGAAAGTTAAAATTATTAGAAGATAGTCCGACATCTCCTTAAAATTATTAGAAGATAGTCCAACATTTCCTTCAGTTTTGAGAATGCAGTGACCTTTAGAGAGGGAAGCAACAACTATGGAAAGAGAAGAGACGTGGAAGATCTGTGTTAAGGAAAGAAAAGGCAGGATATAAGATCGTGGTCAGCAAGATGGTGTGCTTGATTTGTTATACCGAGTCAACAATTAATTATTATGTTTATTTACATGCATTTCCACATCATCATTTTGATTACCAAATGACTTGCCATATCATCAATTTGGCTGTTATATTTTGCCAGCTTCTCTCTGGATGACTAGAATAATAAAAAGCGAATTACCTAGATTTTAGAAAAGAGTCAAAAGGATCTTTTGAGCCTATTCACTAAAATCAAACTTCCAAATGCGACAAATATATATTTTATTTATGAAAGTGAACATTAAATGCACCAATAGCCCTCTAATCGTGAAGAATTTTAGAAATGCAAAGTCTTCTCCTCTCCTTTCTACTATGAGCTCTTGATAATTTCGTAAAAAAATTCTTTGAACTCCACATGGAAGCAGTACAATGCATGATTTAATCCCACATGACCAGCCTTAATCAATTCCATCTAACAAGAAATCCACCCTACTATTCAACTCATTCATTTCTTGTTCAATCTCTGAGCAACTTCCTACTCCATTAGTTGAGACACAAAACTGGAAAACCCTAGAACTTTTTGGTCATATTATACTGATTCAGTGTCACAAAGACTAATATATGCAATTCCGGTGAGACCTTAGGCACTTTTCAATCTAATCGATTCCCTGCTGTATTTTAGCAGATTCCTTCCAATGACACCAGATGAACAAGAGCAAAATGTTCAAAGTTTTATTAAGAAATTTTTAGAAAAACCAGAATAATACAATTTTATGAAGCACAATACGTGTTACCCAAGTTAGACCAACAAAACTGGTTGTCCCACTGCAGTGAAGTAAACAGGCAAATATTTAGTGAGATTAACTTATCAATTACTTGTATATTTAAGAACTGTTGTCAACAAAAAGCAGAGTGAAAAGCTTTTACTTGAATCCACCTGATCAAACTATAACAAGTAGCATATTTCACAGCCATCTATTAAGCACAAAATTATGTTGTATAGGCTATAAGATACCATAAGTGCTGATAGTTGTCTGACTTGGCAAGAAAGATACTGAATTGCGTTTCGACAATAATACCCACCAAAGAAAAGCAATAATTTAGACGGTACAACTTGTTCAATTATGAATTTAATTAATAATGCAAGCTTTGTCGAACTGTTACTGATGTAGGGAAAGGAAAAGGAGAGTAAAAAATCATGGGTTTCTCTACATGTATCCATCAGAATTCCTGAAAAGTAATATAATGAAACGACATCAATTTTGGCTCTCCCCCTAATGTTTGTCCCCAATGTAGAAATTCATATATCCAGCTTCAAAGTATTTTCCTTTTTGCAACATAAATGCATAATTGGCAGCTCAAAAACAAGACTCATTTATAAGGCAAAAGCATTGTCTACTCCAAGAAGAAGCTATAGAAAGGAATTCTTAATAGAACAGTAACGAAGGTAATTAAAAATAAATAAATAAAGAAAGAATTCACCTCATGGCTCTCTGATAGACTAGAAACAGCTTGAATAAAGAACTTTCCAAATCCTGTAGAGTTATCAATCCAAGCCACATCAAGGACATATAAAACAACTCCCAAGATCAAACCAAAATAAATCCAAGAAGATATCTTCTGTTTCCCCAATTCGAACGCCGCCGAGTCCTCACCCACAAACGCCTCTTTCTCGTCGGAGCTGCTGCTGCTAGTGCTTGTATCGGCATCTTTAATGGAAGTGCGAGCACAAAATTTCCTGCAAAATGGGAGAAAATTCGAGGTTGGTTTTGAAAATTTTAGGGGTTTTTGAAGGTTGGGAATTGAAGTGGGCCAAAAAGGCTGTGTTCTTCTAATGGTACGAGAAGGCATGGACGAGAAAGGATTAGAGAAGGTCAAGCAAGAGGCCATTTTCCCTTTAATTTGTGATATTCTCTGAGAAAAATAAAAAGATTATAGCATTATTGGAAATTTTGTTGGCATTTTGGCTGGAGAAGTGAAAAGAACGTATCTTTGTGGTGGAATGGTCATGGGCAGGGAATTTGGATTTTGTTTTTGTTGGATAGTTACAAAGTTCTCAACTTTGTAAATGCGCATTCCATTGCCTTGTGGATGCTCCCGTAACCTTCCCTATTTTTATAACATTATTTTAGGGGATTGATCAGGTGCACCAGCATCCGGTGTGCCAATGCACCCAATTAATTATGACATTTAAGATGTGCAAAACCGAACCGAAATCGAAAATTGAATCGAACCGAATAAATTTTAATCTATTTGATTTGGTTATTTTAGTTTTCGATTCATTCGATTCTGAATCGAAATAAAAAATCGATTTAATCAGTTCGATTCGATTTTTGAAATTGAAAAATCAAAAGAACCGAACCGATCAAAGTGTTAATACATATATATTTTTGAGTAGTAAATTTTCAGAATACAAAGTTTGCTCATTGCTGTGAAACACAATAAAAACTACAACAAAACCTCAAGGTCCCAAGTTCAAATCCTCGAAAAGGCATATATTTTGCAACTTTTTCTCTTTTTTTTTACTTTAATTTTTTTTGTTTTCTCAATTTTTTTTACTCTACAAAAATCTAATTCAATTTTTTTTACTTTGCAAAAATCTAATTCACTAATTTTTTCTACTTTTATTTTAATCTTTTTTGTTTTCTCAAATTTTTTATTTTATTCTTATATATGAACAATTTTTCTATTATATCTTTTATTAGTTAATTTGTTATTATATTTTTATTATTTAATTAGTAATCATATTTTGAGAAAAATAACATGCACCACTAGCATTAAATCATTGTCATTTTTTAAAATCATCATAATATTTATTTAATAATCGGAGAAAAAATTTTTCTAAGAATCGTTAATTTAATTAATAATTGAGTATATGTGTACTTTTTCGTTATCCTATTTATGTCGTTATGCTAAATAGATTTGTTTTCTTTTTTTAATTTTATTTAGGATATATCATTTTCTTTGTTTTATTGAGTATCAAACTATTAGAAATTTTTTTTGGTTACAAGAAAAGCAGAATATTTAATTATAATTATACACGTCGCTTTATAAAGTCGAATTTAATACCTTTTATACTGAAAAATGGAATGTTTGGCATCCTTTGATATTTAAAAAAAATTGAAGAAAATGAAAATATTCAAACTTAATTTGTATTGGTGCAACTTCTGAATAAAAACATTAAAAACGTTTTTATTAATTTAACAACCAAACCTATAGTCTATGAGTTTGGCAATCACATTGGATTCTAACTAATAACTCTATGGCAGGCCACAATTAGTGTAGAAAAATGAAATGTAACTATATTTTTTATATAGTAATTTAAAACGGACTATCAATTGAGATTTTAAGTGATTATCACATATATTTTTTAAAATATTATTTTAGTAGTATATTTTTTTAATATAATTTTGATTAGTATTTATTATAGGCATAATATAATAAATTTATGTATATTATTTTAATTTTAGTTATTTTAAATAATTTTATTTTGTTGAATATAAATTAATTTAATTTATGGATCCATATAATTTAAAAGTCCAATAAAAAATAAATCAATATTGACCCAAAACCGATTGAATCGAACCGAATCGATCGAAATTAATTCGGTCCATTCTGTTTCGGTTCGGTTCTTTTAATTTGAGAAGTTCGATTTTTAATCTATTCGGTTCGGTCCAAAACCGAACCGAACCGATTATTTGCATGCCCCTAATAACATTAATGATTTAAAAAATAGATAAATGTCGAGAAAAACTGTTAGACTTGTTTATTGCATTGCAAAGAGAGATTGAAGATGATGATTTTCTCCTTATTTTATAAAGCTGCAGCGGGCAACAAATAATAATAATAATAATAATAATAATAATTATTATTATTATTATTATTATTATTATTATTATTATTATTATTATTTGCTATACATGGCAATTTTAACTTGTCAAAAGTTGTAAAAATAACTTATTTCTCACATTTAGCATAATGTTCATAAATTACCTTTAAAACAATAAAATGGAAACAGTATAGTCAAAAAAGAGTTCCATAAGCGGTAGATCTATGTCGGCTAAAGCACTAGCCACCTATGAAGTGTTGTTGAAATCTCTAAAATTTTTATTAATTGGCTTAGGAAAATGCTTTTTTAGTTGGGGGTCCCCATCATTTGGCTTTCATTAAAGGCAGGAACATCAGTGAAAAAATTTTATGGCTCACGGGCTAGGCCGTAACTTTCATAGTGATAAAGGAACTCTTAAATTTGAATTTTACACCAAGTTAGATATTCACATGGCATGGTGGAAAAGGTCCCTTCGTCCTTACAGTGGACGGCAGATCTTGGAACAAATGCAAGGAGGAGAAGGATGTGTCAATGGATTTGGAAGTCCAAAAGGATCGTGAAATTGTAAATGAAGGGCTTGGTGCACTAAGGCTAGGAAACAATTTGTTGATAATATCCCTTTTGCTATGTCGATTTCCAATGGTGATGACTAGGATTTCAATTTCGATAATGACATGGATAATGGTTCTTTAGACGGTGATGGAAATATTGATAGCGATCTAGATGTGGATGAAGACATCGCTATTTCCTTAGAGGTGGGACTTCTAAAATTTGATGTTTCAGATAAGTTAGAATCCTAATTGGCTAAACCTTAGAAGAAATCTGTGATTATTTGTCTTTTGGGGAAGAGTATCAATTATAGGGTCCTTTGTAAAAGGCTCAATTCACTTTTTTCTCCTAAAGGAAATTACAAAGTGATTGATTTGGATAATAATTTCTTCTTGATCCATTTTGATTTGGTTGATGATTATATCAATGTGCCGGTTGGAGGTCCTTGGACAATTATAGGGCACTATCTCACCATTCAACCTTGGTAACTAGCTTTTTTACAGATAATGGCTTTTTGACGTCAGTTGTGGCTTGGGTTCATTTTTCAGGATTTCCTCTCCATTACTACTATAAACATGTGCTTAGATAGATCGGATCAAGCATTGGTAAGACGGTAAAAATTGATTATAATACTTCTATCTCCAAACATGCTAAGTTTGCACGTATTGATGTGGAAATGGATCTTACTAAATCATTAGTTTCTCATATTCTTATCAAAGATAGATTCATTAAAATAGAATATAAGGAGCTATATAAGATTTATTTTATATGTGGTAAATATGGCCATTTAAAGGACCAATACCCCCAAAAGGAGCCAGCCCATACATACTCTTTATTTTACAATGACAATATGGTTGATAGGGGAGGAATTAACAATGAATCTAGGGATAATACTAATGCAAGTTCTAAGTTTGGTCCTTGGATGGTTCTCCAACGAAGGGAGAGGAAGTTCTCGCAAAGTAATTATGGTCAAAATGGTGGGTCAAATGATGATAATGGGAGAATTTTAGGCTCATGTTTTTTAGCACTTTCTAGTATAAAAAAAAGTGAGGAATGTTAATCTTTAATAGAAAATTTACTTGTGGATTCTCATGATCGAGGCACTAATTCTAATAGGTTCAATCATTCCTATTTGTGGGTTAGTTATAAGGCTGGGGTAGCTTTTAGAAAACTGAGTTTGTAAAGGCTAGTAAGGTTGTTATTCATAAAACTATGTTGGTTGGTAACATCTCTAATGATTCTTTGTGAAATGATACAAGCTCATTTCAGTCCTCTTTGCATGAGAATCGAAAACATAAGGAGAATCAAGATGTTAATATGAGTACCCCTCCCAATGTAGAAGCGACTAATAGTTTAAATAACAATGTTTAGGGCCCTTATGAGCATAATACCCATGCTGAAAATGTTGTCTCTTCGATTTTGGATCCCAACTCCCATAAGGTTGTTTCAATTTCCTCCCTTATCAACTTTAAACCCAATTCATCTAGTTCTATAAGAGATAAAATGCTTCATTAAGGAACTAAAATTAAAATTTTTCTTTTGGCAATGGAAGCCCCCTTAATAAAAGAAGTTTAAAAAGTGTTCAAGAAACTCCTTATCCCAAAGGTAGAAGAAAAAGTAGAGACAATGCCCTTAAGCATAGTGATGCAATAAATCTTTTTTTAGATTTGGTTAATGTAGATATTTCCACTTAGCATATGGATATGTCTAGATAGCCTTTAGCATTATCACCGTAATATAAGTTCATTCCAAGGCTCGCTCTTGAGTTGCTGGTTCATGTTCTTTCGTTTTTCTTCTTTAATAAGTTTACACATTTTGCCCTAAAACTATCAGGGTGATGGTCATAAGGATTTTATGGGTTATGCAAGGAACTTGGTGAAGTTATATAGAATTTATGTTTTAGTTTTGATCGAAACTAGAATTAATTGTGTCATTGTTGATCATGTGATTAGTAAGTTGGGTTTTACTCAATCTTTTAGAGTAAAAGCTCAAGGTTTTGCTGGAAGTATTTAGATCCTTTGGGCTTAAGATATTGATATTGTTGTAAATAATTTCTTAAAAATCATGTTGTGGAGTATTTCAGTTCTTTGTATATAGAAGATCAAGCTGGTTTTTCTATCTCTCCAATTCGGGACAAGTTCCTTCGTTGAGTAGGAGTTTGATTGAAGTGTTGATGGCTCTTCTTAGTATTGACAAACTGCATGAGGTGGTCTTTAGTATGAAATCGCTTAAGGCACCAAGTATTGATGGGCTCAACCCTCTTTTCTTTAAAAAATACTAGGATATTGTTAAGGATTATATGTTTTAATTTGTTAGTAATGCTTTAAATGGAGGAACTAGTAACCCTTATCTTTGTATTTGCCTTATCCCCAAGAAAAAATAAGCCATCTTATGTTAGTAATTTTAAATTGGTTAGCTTATTATCGATAGTGTATAAGGTGCTTATAAAGGTTATTACTAATAGGGTTAGACCTTGCTCGAATTATCTTGTAAGGCCTCACTAACCAATTTTATCCTAAAGTGCCAAATTATGGATAATATCATTATTTTTCAAAAAGTGGCTCACTCCATGTGTGATAAAAAAAGGGGAATAGTAAGGGTTATGATTAAAATTGATTTAGAGAAGGCTTATGACTATCTTTACTAGGGTTTCATTCTTGATACTCTCATAGATTCATGCTTTCCCATTAATTAATGTACTATGCTTGTTTCTTGGCAGAATAGTAGTTCTAAAATTATTTGGAATGGGGATTTTATAAATAGTTTTGATCCAACTCGAGGAGTTCACTAAGGTGATCCCCTCTCGCCTTATATTTTTGTTTTATACATGGAATGCCTTTCTCATGGAACTGAAAAGACTATTCAAGAAAGAATTTTGAAGCTTATTCATTTATGAAGAAGGGATCATTCCTTTTTCCACCTTTTTTTGCCAATGATCTCATCATGTTTGTTAAGGCTTCTCTTGATCATATGAATGTCATCGATGGGGTTTTAGAAGATTTATGTAATTGTTCTAGTCAATTGGTTAACAAGGAGATGTCAGCTTTTTATGTTCCAAGAATGTCAAACATGCACTTGCTATTGCTTTAAGGAATAACATAGGTTTCCATTTAATTGATGACCTTGGTCATTATTTAGGCAGCTTAGTTATTCATGACAATCGGGCAAAAGAATTTACTCCTATCTTGTTTACAAGTGCTCAATGTGTAGCAAGTGTACTAGATCGATTAATAATATAGGAAAATAGAATTAAAACCCTCAAACATCATACCCAATGGATTAAGAAAATTATAGTTTTGAAGTAGAGATTATATGAAAGAATTCCCATGTTTTTTAGTGTGATTATCAACTAAACTAAACTAATTAAGCAAATAAGTTAATTAAACAATAGAAAGTAAAATCTAAAATTAATTAAAACAAAGATTAACTAAATTGTTGATAAAATTAATGGCTAACAACCTTTTGCTAAAGGATCTATCCTCCTCGCTTCCTACTGAAATTGAATCGATTCAAAGTAATACAAGTTCATTACAAAAAAATTGAATTAAATTCAAGTTCCTTATTCAGAAACCATTCTAGAGAAATAGACTATTTGATTAAGAACAATCTTATATCGAGCATAAATTTTGGTTTTAGATTCCTAGATCTCGTTTAAATCTCCTTTTAGAAAATCTAACCTCAACCTATTTATAATTCAACTATCTTTAACCTAATAATCTTGTGGCTATCTACAACAGTGCCTAAATTTATGCTCACTAAGAGACTTGAAAGTCTTGAGGGTTTGCGCTTACTGAGAGACTTAGATGACTTGAGGATTTGTGCTCATGGAGAGACTTGTAACTTTTGAAAATTTTATAGATTTATGACTTTTTAGGTACCTCATAAGAGGACTTCCTTTAGGGTCCCAGAGTTTTTGGATTTTAAAGCTTGAATTTTTGGAATATCTTATAGCAAGACTTTCTTCTTTTGGGCTCCCTTAATGAAATGTGGAGTTTGTTATTGTTGTGTGTTTTCTTTTTTTGAAAGTTTTAAGTTGAACTTTTTAGAAAGGTTTAGTGCTCCTAAGAGACTTGGAATATGCTTGGCCTAATGCTCACTAAGAGGCTTAGGTGCTTATTGAGAGACTTAGATGCTTGCTGAGAGACTTGGATGCTTACTAAGAGGCTTGGATGCTTACCGAGAGGCTTGGATGTTCATTTAAAGGCTTGGATTGTCAGCAAGGGTTTTGTGCATTTTTGTTGGTTTGAGCTTGTTGGCTTGCTACTGTGTTTTCTTTTGAATGCATGGACTCATATTTTATGTAAGCTTTACATTTTCACAATTTAGGTAGATTTTGAATTTGTACAGTTTTGAGTGTACATTGAATTTTTATAGTTTTAAATGTATATTAAATTTGTACAATTTGAATTATATATTGAATTTGGACAATTTGAATTTTTTTTATTTTAGTGTATTTTGAATTTTTACAATTTTGGAGCATTTCAAGGCCTTAAAACTTTTAGTGTGTTGGGTATTTACAGAATTTGTATTCTTTGTAAATTTGTGCTTTTTGGGTATTTATAGGAGTTTTGTACATTTAAGGAATTTGGATTTTTGTACATTAGAATTCTTGTACATTTGAAGAATTTAGATTTTTTTAATTTTTATACATTTGAGAAATTTGGATTTTTTAATTTTTGTACATTTGAGAAATTTGGATTTTTGAACATTTAAACATTTTAGGATAAAGAATCTTACCTGATTACCCCTAGCAAGAGTGTGTACCAATAGTCTAGCTCCACGAAAGATTTCATTTTTATGGATTTGTTTGATGTCCACCTATGGGGATTTTGTCTTTGAGTAAGAAGGTCATCATGGTATGCGTAGGTGAATCGCCTTCGAAGATACTTCTCTTGCATGGTTTCTCTTATGGGAATTCTGTCCTGATCTAATTATCTAAGACTATCTCGTAAGCAACTTTGATGTATGGAGTCCATTCACATTTTTCCTTGCAAGAAATTATTTATGTAAGTATGTGCAACAACTATATATATGTAGCATATGTGCAAAATTCACATGTGGGTGCATAATCATGTATGTGAATTATGTGCGGTGAGTGCCACATGTGTGATGTGTGCAAAGAATTACTTGCCAAGAAACATCTAAAATTTAAAATAATTGTGACTTATCAAATACTTTAAGCTAGAATTTTACTCATCCTTGAATAAGTTGAATGGACCATATTCTCAACTAGTTTAATCTCAGCAAGAAAAATAAAATGGCCATTCTCAATGAGAGAGCAGGAGAATAGGTATGTTTATACCAAGGTCTATTGAACCAACACATAAGCACAATGCCTACCAAGTAATTTCTTTGTATGTGTGCTGAAGGCTAAAATAAAACTTTGTCTTTTGAAAGGAAATTTTGGGTGCAATGTTAGGGATGAGATTTAACTTGAATGCATAAATACATTTATGGCTTATTGCTTGAATCTCAAAAAACACCATATACCTCTTCTTATGTACCAAACCTTACTAGAAGGTTATCTTTGCTAGGTTGAACGAGATTGAACCCATAATCAAGAGGTCTTACATTGGTTGTAATGTTAGGCTTGGGTAAATGGCTATCAAAGAAGGTTTAAGTTGCTAGAGAAAAATGACCACTATGTTTTCTTAATTGGTGGGATGTAATACCCCAAAACTCATATTAGACATGTAAGGTACATTCTAGATCACAAACAGTTACCCTATGATAGCTTTTGGAATAACTACAGTAGAATAGTGCAGCAAAAGTCAAAGGTATATAAGTGTTAAACGTGCCTAAGCCAAAAAAATCCGAGGATGGGTGACCTAACGGACAATTTGAGTTAATACTAAATTATGAAAATAGGTATTAAATGAAGTCTGATAGTATAATTTGAGATAAAATTGAGCTCAAATGGGCCCTCAAATCAGACGGTGATGTTTTTACTGGACATTGTAAAAAAGGTTGACTAAAGTTTGACTAAAATTTTAAAAATAGCAAATGACTTCTAAAAATTACTAAAATTTCCAAATATACTAGAAATAGTTCAAATTAGGGTCTGGTAGTAAAAAATAATTTTTCTGATGATTCTGAATTTTTGAAATTTTGACCGGTTGATTTTTCCTCCAAAGCTGGAACTATACCAAACCAATCTCAAAATGACCTAAAATTTTAAATAAATTCTTCTACATATGTTAGGACATACAGGGTAAAATTTTAGATCATTTTGATGAGTGAAACATTAGTTTCCAAAAAATGGTGGAAAATCAATTTTAATTCAATTAATCGAGTTAAAAGGAATTTTTCAGTGGTTTAAGGGCATAATTATCATAAGATATTGGGATAGGACCATCTGGAACTAGAAATTACATAAAGAAGTTAATAGAGGAATTATTTGGGAAAAAAATCAATTAATTAAAAGAAATTGGGCTAATTAGGCCAATTAGTTAGACCAAGGTGGTTAGACCTAGTTTAACCCAATTGACACAAGTATTTAAAGGGAGAAATATCAAATTTCTCCAGATTTTTCTCCCTTCTTTTTCCTTATGGTTTTCGTCCCACACTAATGAAGAATTCTCCACTTTTCTCCATAATTCCATGAATTCTAACCCACTCAATTTTGTCTTCTTTACAATCTTAAGGCCCTAGATTTATTTATAACCGTCTTAGGAACCTATTTAGAGGGAAAAAGTGGAAGAAATTAGAAGAAGAAAACTTAAGGAAATAAAGGAAAGGGAATTCAGCCATGGTGGAGAATCAAGGAAAGCTAAGGTAGGGAAGACTACCTAGATGATTTTGAGCCATATTGAGGTAAGTGGACTCCACTTTACACCTTGGTTAATTTTATTTCTTTGAATTTTGTAAAGGTTTACATTATGTAACTATGAAAATTTTAGTATTATTGTGAAATAATTTAATATACCATGATAGAATGATGAATTATGGTGACATGAATGTGAATTGATAAAGAAAACATTATAGAAGTGAGAATTCCAATGATGGGTGAATGGTATATCATGTAGCACAATGTGATCTTGGAATGTTAATTAGCATTTTAAGCATAAAATAGGTAATATTAAGTTGAATAAACATAATTCTAATAATTGGAGCTTGAGGTAATATATAGATATAATATTGTTATATGTATATAATGATATGTTAATATGTAACTATGTGAATTCAAAGGAAAAAAGGATGAGATAGCATGAGATAATTTGATAAAATAAAGATTACTATGGTGTGGAGGCAAATTGGTAAAGAAAATAACATAAGAATGATACATCTCATATGGGTTGAATTATGTACCTAAATGCAACATGTGAGAATTTGATGATTAATACTGAATTTGATAAGAAGTAGGCAATATAATGTGTAAAGAGTGCAATATAATTGATTAGAAGTAACGATAGCAAGAGTACATAATTAAGTATAAGTAAACATAACGGTGGAAATGAAGATAACTTAAGGATTTTAATGTTAATTAAATGTGTATCACTATGTAGATAATTGAAATGGATATGGAAATCTATATGACATGTGAATGAAGAGTGAACATAATGTATATGTAGGAGCACTAAGAAGCCGAGTCTTTTATCTTATGATAATGTCATGTTCTTATTATGTTTGGATGTTATGTATCATATATGTGATGGTTTCACATGTGAAGTGGGCGAATGCATGAGAGATGCGAATGGAGGATGTGATACAGACTAGGAATAGCAAAAAGATTGATGTAAAAATACAATCCAATG
This sequence comes from Excoecaria agallocha, assembly GCA_037975025.1. NCBI lineage: Eukaryota > Viridiplantae > Streptophyta > Magnoliopsida > Malpighiales > Euphorbiaceae > Excoecaria > Excoecaria agallocha. Next base: position 18,398,483 of record CM075821.1, on the reverse strand, counting down.
TAAAATAATGAGGAGAATCTATTTAATCATTTCAATAAGGGCAAAATTGTAAATATCCATGAAAATGAGGATAAAATGGTAGCATTTGTACGTAGGATGTCGTAAAGTTAATTAAATAAGAAATAATGTGAGAAATGTAGTTAATAGTTCAGTGGGGGAAAATGGTAAATATGCAAGAGAATAGGAACTAAATGGTAAATTTTACGTAAAAGAAATCATAAATGTAATTAAATAAGAAATGATGTGAAAAAAAGAGATTAATAGGTTCAAAAAGGGTAAAATGGTAATTACGTAATAAATTAGGGGAAATCATGATTTTGGCATCAATAGGTGATTAAAAGGAATAAAGGAGTTAAATAAGGCAAAAGGGTAGAACCGTAAATAATGAAAAGTTTGGGGACTAAAATGTAATTTTTCACTCTATAGGCAAACATGAGGACCAAAAAGGTAATTTTTTCCTAGATTAAATTAAAGGTCAAGGAAAGTCAAAGAGTCAGAATGGAAGTCAAATGGGGTCAAACATGATAAATGAAAGTTTAAGGACCAACGCATAATTTGCCATCCCATGATACACATAGGGACTAAAATATAAATTTATCGCTGAAGATGGAATAGAAGATAAAAGAAATAAAAAGAATCAAGATTGAAGGTAAATAAGGTAAAATATGATTAAAAAGAATGCTTAGGGACTAAATTATAAATTTACATTCAAGTAAGAATTAATTGGGAATAGGGAAGAAAAATAAGAATAAAAAGGATCAAATAGCAAAATTAGTGTATTAAGAGAGTCAAATTGATTTAATCAGCTTAAAGAAAAATAAAGGGACAAGAAGGTAATTTACCATATCATGATGAAATATTGAAGACTAAAGAGCAAATGGCAAGTCAAAATAAAATAAAAGATACAAAAAGAATAAAGAGGGGTAAAATCATAAATTAAAGGAAATTCCTTAGGGTAAATAGTAATTTGCCATCGAGTCAAAAAATAGAAGGATTAAGATGTAAATTTTGTATTTAAAATAATTAAGTCATAAATTGGGATAATAAGGGAGTCAGATTGGACTAAATCATCGCAATGTAGTAAACCAAGAGAAAATAGAAATTTTAATTAAAATAATAGTATCGACTGAAAACTTACGTAAATGTGTTCGTTGTTAGGTAATAATAGTGCATAGCGCATGATTGTTTAACTGCGCATAGGGACAGGTACTGAAGGCATCTCAACAAAAAACAAAACAACAAGTACACTTAATGCTTTAATTAGTATAGAAATTAGTCACATTATGTAATGGATTCTTGAAATTAGCTCATAAAATAATACTTTGAAAATGTATGATTAATAGTAACGAATATATTATATGACACGTATGTAAATAATAAAATCATGTCAAAAACCTAGTGAATGATAGTGAATGATTGAGTCATGGAATCTATATTTGATAATCACACTACAAAAAAAATGCAGAATAGCGACAAAAATTTGCCACAACAATAAAATTCGTTGCTAAATGCACAATATAGCGACAACATTACGACAAAAAATGACTTTCATCGCAAATATTGAAAGATTTGGTGGGAAAATAAATATTGCGACAAATTAGCGACAACAAATTCTTATTGTTGCTAATATCAGGATCCAAAATTTTGGCGGAAACAATTACAAAAATAAAAAGCAGATTTGGCAATAACATTGTTATAGCTAATTAGCGACAACATCATTGTAGCTAATTGGCGACAACAATGTTATCGCAAATTAGGCAAAATATACTATTCCTTTTCTATGTCTCAATTGGCGACAACATTGTTGTAGCTAATTAGCGACAATATCGTTGTAGCTAATTAGCGACAATAATGTTGTCGCAAATTAGGCAAAATACACTATTCCTTTTTTATGGCTCAATTGGCGACAATATTGTTGTAGCTAATTAGCGACAACATCGTTGTAGCTATTGTTGTTGCAAATTAGGCAAAATACACTATTCCTTTTCTATGGCTCAATTGGCAACAACATTGTTGAAGCTAATTAGCAACAACATCGTTGTAGCTAATTAGCGACAATAATGTTGTCGCAAATTAGGCAAAATATACTATTCATTTCCTGTGGCTCAATAAGCAATAACATTATTGTACTAATTAGCGACAACATCGTTGTAGCTAATTGGCGACAACAATGTTGTCGCAAATTAGGCAAAATATATTATTCCTTTCCAATGGCTCAATTGGCGACAACATTGTTGTAGCTAATTAGCAACAACATCATTGTAGCTAATTGGTGACAATAATGTTGTCGTAAATTAGGCAAAATACATTATTCATTTCTTATGGTTCAATTGGCGACAACAGTGTTGTAGCTAATTAGCGACAACATCATTGTAGCTAATTGACGACAACAATGTTGTCGCAAATTGGCGACAACAATGTTGTAGCTAATTTGACAAAATATACTATTCCATATTTAACATACTTGAGAGGTAAAATTACACTTTAGCTGGTTTTAATTTTTTTTTCTAAATTTGAAATTGTTGGCATGCTATTTGGCATGAAGGTTTTATTATTAAATAGATAAAATCATAAATGTATCAAAATTTATATGGCATTATTTTCTTAAAAATATTCAATAAAATTATTATGCATATATATTTGAAAAATAATTTTTTTATATTCATATTATGTATAGAAAATTATAAATAATAAATAAAATAAATTGATCATAAGTAAATTATAAAGGGGTCACAAAATAAATTGGATAGGGTCCAATCAGTTTATGAGTTAGATTGATTGGATTTTAAATGAATACTAATTTCAAAGGAAATAATAAAAAATAAGTGTATAGTTACTAATTTCGATCCATTTTCAATTTTCCTCTCTTTTAGCTTCATTTGGAGGGAAAACAAAAGAACTCTCACTGCCAAAACTCAAAACCCAATTTGTTATAGCAAAATTTACAACAGATATGTTGTAGCTAAATTCCTGAGTCAAATTTGCGACATACATGTTGTAGCTAAATCCCTGAATTTTTAGCGGGATAAAAAAAGTGTTGTCGGGTTGGATTTTTTTAAATCTCTAAAACTTTACCCTTTTGTGCCGCTACCCTCGTACCCCCCTCCCTCTCTCCCATTTTACTTTAATATCGATGCTTGTAAGCATGGAGATTGTTGCTCAATGATTCACATTAAGCCCAGTATTAGCCTTACCCTTCTTCTATCCATCATCGTCTTGGATCAATCTAAGATAAAAATGCCAAAATAATGCTCTTTTGCTCGAGAAGGTTTTTAAGCTGCTCAGATTATGGTCTAAAGCCAGAAGAATTGCTGGACCTCCTTGTAGTTCTTTCTTCGGGCACAATAATTTTTGTACACTCGAGAATTTCATCGGTGAGTGAATTTCATCAGGCACAATGCTTTGTTTGGATGTAAAAGAAAGTATTTATGTGTGTGTGTGTGTGTGTTGATTTGCTAGATTAACTTCTATTGATGGTTGCTCAATTTTTGTAGGTTGTTATACGTGTGCGTCCTCTCAATAGCATGGAGAAAAGTATTAATGGTTACAGCAGATGTTTGAAATAAAAAAGTGCCCAAAGCATCACATGGATTAGGCAACCAAAAATCTGCTTCATATTTGACCATGTAGCATGCGAAATAGTAGATTAGGTCTGGTTAGAAAGATAAAAATTGATAATTGTACTGGTTGTGCATTTCTTTTTTTTTTCTATTAAACATTGTTTTTAAATGGTCATTTGCAGGAGATACTATTTAGGATGGCTTGTATCCCAATGGTGGAGAACTGCTTGTCTGGATATAATAGTTGTATGTTTGCCTATGGTAAGGTAATCTGCCATGCTTTTAATCTCACCATTGAGTTAGGTTTAATAATAGTAATGATGGCAATGTAAATATTGACTTGCATACAATGCTTGCATATTTTAACTTAATTTGTCATTTATGTAATTTATATGAACAACCCTACTTTTTTACTACATTGGTGTTAGAAACTTGGAATGAAGAAACATAATGGTGTTACATATTGAGAATGTATTCCTTTTCCTCTTATATGTACTGGAGGTGATCCTAGGAGTGCTTTTGTTAATTATGATCCCATTTTTCTATTCATTTTCTTTAACCCCTATAAGGAACATCTCTCTTAGCTCATGTCTGAGAGAGAATCCCATTTCCAAGATAGAGATTGCAGTTCCCTGTGTCATTAACAACTACTATTTCAGTTTTGTAACTATGGTTATGGTGCATGTGCCAAACGGAAGGCCTAGTCATATTCCTTATAGGTATTCGATGGTTGGGCTTCCTTCTTTAGATTCAAGGTTGAGCTTCCTTCTTTAGGTTAATTCTTCTCCTGGACCGTTCTTTGTAACCATAACTAAGTCAAAGCAGCAATATGGTGGAAGATGTGATATTTCTTCAATGCTTGGTGAAATTGATGATATAGAAGTCAAGCCCAACCTGCATCGTTGAATGACACCGAGGATATTTGAATTTTTGTTCGCTAGGATTCAAGCTATATGGCACTCTTTGCTTGATCTTGCCTTTTCACTTCCTGACATGCAAATATAGACACATTTAGTTTTAAGTTATACTTGCATAATGGCCCTTACTTTCCATCTAACTGCTCCCTGTGTGTATATGCATGTGTTCTGATTTCTGATTTATGTCGTATCATCATCCACTTTAGACAGAAAAGTTCAGGTGCTAAAGGTGAGCATCTTAAAGAAGCTGCAGACATTAACAAATCATTGTCCACATTAGGGTATTGCTTTTTTTTCTTTTTTTTTTACTATTTCCTTTTTTTTAAATATCATTTCATCAAAAAAGCTGCTGTTGCAGTCATGTAATTATAATTCTAATAGATGTGGCAAATGGGAGGCCAAGACACGTTCCTTATAGGGATTCAAGGTTGACCTTCCTTCTCCAGGTTAAATCCTTAATTATTTCTCTCTTTTTAGGTATTATGTCCACCAATTGTGATGTGATGTGCGATAGAGGATATTGTGCAGGATTCACTCGGAGGGAATTCAAAAAAAAATGATCATAGCTAATGTCAAGCTTTATATCTGGTCAGTTTACTTGTTTGAAAAAGCATTCTTTTTGTTTCAATTTTGCAGTTGCTAACTAAACTACATTGATAGCTCTGTTTCCTTGAACTTGTTTGTAGCTGTGCAGTAGAGACACTAAACACATAGAATGGAGTCACTGCTTGCTGGTTCATTACCTCAGGATCTTACTTGCTTGAAGAGAACAAAGCATTTAGTGAAAAGATTCATTTGCTTCAAGCTAAAGTAGATAAAAATCCTGACGTAACTCACTTTGCATTGGAGAATATAAGGCTTTTGGACCAACTCAAAAGTTAATTTCATTTTCTTTTGCAATAGACTATGTTTCTAAGAAGTTCCACTCTGTACTAATCTTTCACTGTACCATTTATAGTTATGAATAATTCTATGAAGAAGGGGAGAGAGAGATACTATTGGATAAAGCATCCAAATTTCATGAATAGGTTTTTTTGGAATACAATGTTAAACCAATATTTTATGTTGCTTAATTTGTTATCAGAAGGTGGGAAAGTTAAAATTTTTTTTTTTGCAGATGCTTTATCACCTTGATGGAAATTTAGTGCAGCATAACTATCCAAATTTGAATGACCAAACTCAGGTTAGGATTTAAATTTTTCTGATTTAACTTTTTCAATAGAACCTAGTTGATAGGGCAGGATAAGGGATAACTTAGCTTGCACTTTCACTTCGTTATATTTTGCTTCAGCTCTTCTAATACACTGCTAAAATTTTGATATGATTTGCCAAGTAGTTAGGTTTTTCTTACCATTTCTTATTGGTTTGTATACTTTTTTCCTTAGGAAGCTATGCACATCAGCTATTGGGACAATTCTATCCACTTAAAGGTTGCTTACGAGTTTTCTTGAAAAACTGCTTTTCTTCATGAACTTATTAAACACATGTCACACTCATATTTTAATTTTTCAGTGGAAGAAGACCCTCAATGAACTAGATAAGTGCAGGCATAACTTAAATTCTTACTTAGAGGAGAACCACAAACTGAGTAGGTAAGGGAATTTAAATGCTATTTTTGCTTCCATTTGCCATCCTATTTTGATGTGTATTTGTTTGCCTGAATACCTACAGTCAGTTTTGTTTTTATTACTGATGATTTTGTGATTCTTTTATTGTTGCAGAGAAATAGGTGATCTAAAGGTTATGACAGTCTCAAAACTGCTACCCAGGGTGAAGATACTGATATTGTAACCAATGAGGTAGTTTAAACTTTATAAAATTTAGGGTAATAAATATGAAGGAAAAATAATAGAGTGAGAAAATTTTAAGAGAAAAATGCATAATAATTTAATAAAATCTGCTATGTTGTATGCTTAAGTATATAGTCTTAGTTTCTTCTGGCATTTATCATGTTCCCTGCATTTTTTGAAGCTATTCATGACTTTTAGGATTTTCAATTGGAGGCTCAAACTTCTAAACTAGGCATTGTTAATTCCTTCAACATGTTGGAGGTTCAACATCGTAAAGAGTCAAATCTCATGCTAAGTAAGTTATTTCCAATTTCAAAAATTTCATTGTTAATTCTTGCAGGCTCATAATTTGCTATATTTCAGATGACTTTGTTGCAATGTTTAGAGATAAAACTAAGTACCCAATTGTAGAGCCTGCTCATATGGTAATTACTTTCTTCTTTTGCTTCTTGCTGGATTTGTAGTTATACTTGTAATCTTCAAGGCCAATTAAGATTTCTATATCTTTTTTTACTTAAACTTGCATACCTGTACAGATGTTACACTTTTCTTCTTGTGTTCATTCATTGTATTCTGACTTAGCTTGATCTCGTTTTAGTTTTCCTTCTGCTTCATAATTAAAGCTTAAAGAAGAGGTTGGTTTTTGTTTTAAGTGGCATGAACCGCATCCCTAATAAAGGTGGAAACTTTTTGGTTTATATTAAAATGACATAAATGCCTATTTTAGAAGTTGTTGTTAACTTGCATACATTATCAACCAATTCTTCTCTATGTTTATGTCTCATTAAAATATTTAAGTGTAGTAAAGGAATTAGGAGAATCATGGAGTCCTCTGTTGGCTTTGCTGGTATATTTTCCTACTAGATTGTTACCCTTCTGGTCCATAATATGATTGATGCACACAAAGCTCAGTAAATTTCTTTTGTTTTTTTTATTATATTTTTTTTATTTGGATTATTTGTTAATTTTTGTAATTAGGTTAGAGTAAGTACTATGTTCTCTAGTTTGAGATCTAGGTATGGGTTTGTCTTGTCCTGTATCAGAACTTGAATTTTATTACAAACAAACTATCTAAGATCTTGAATTTTATTATGGAGAATCCTTGAATATTAGAACTTGAATTTTATTAGAAATAAAACTGTATCTCCCAAACTTAGCAATAGTTGCACAAAAGTAATAACTACCCGATACTTACAAGAACTAACGGCCACCATGTAATATTAAATCTATGGTGGGCTCACACACTTAAAAGCAGTCCAAGTCCTAAACATTATCGATGGTATAGAAACTTAAGAAACTTAAAAACAGAGGCAGCACAGACTACAAAATCAAAAATTAACCAAGTTGCAATCTGGTAGCATATTCACATACTTGCTGAAAGGCATGAAGTAAGTTAAAAATGGAACTTGTGTAATTTATTACTTTTGATGCCTTTGGAAGATTTTGCTAATGATACAAATGCAAATGCTATATAGTTCTTTATTATTGTCATTATTATTTTTTTTCAGCCTACTTGCTTTTGTGAAACTAAATAATGTTTCTTGCATTTGTTCCTTCAACTCTTTAACATAATCAGGAGCTGGCAAAGCCTTCAATTAGTCTACAAATAGTTATGGAGCATTACCAGTATACAAATTTAACTACTTAACCTTCAACTTCCAATTTTACAACCATAACTCCATGTATAGATAAAAATACTTTACAAGATTAGAAGAGATGTCTTTGCCACTTGAATTATGTCAAAACTGCAATCATGGACTTAAGGTGTGTAGTTATTACATTTTTTTTTGTTATTTTATCTTAATTTTGTCCTCAGTTTTATGTCCTTAACTCCTAGAATTGGTACAGCTTGAGGAACCAACATACTTCTAAGATAAGTTTGAATATTAATATACATTAAGCGTTAGGTAATCTTGCCATGATCTTATATTCCATTCAGTTAATTAATCAAATTAACCTATGCATGCTTTAAGTAACCTAGAAATATAAATTGTTATAAAGTAGATATATGATTGCTAATTTTGCATGAGAACAGCTATAATTTTTTTCTTTTCATTCATGAATAGATTTAATTATACCTAGATTAATCATGGTGTCTCCAACTTGAAGCTTAATATATATTAGGCTAATTGAAGAAGTAGGGCAGAATTTTCTTTCTTTATTTATTTATTTTAAATAAATAAGAATCAATGTTTAAATTGCTAAGTACTCATGTATAGGAAACCACAAAGTATGGTATAACATTAATAGAAAATTAAGAGTGGGAGGTAAAATTTTTTTTTTATTTTATACAGATTTTTTACATGGGAAGCTTTTTTATTGGTTGAAATTAGTTTTAGAAAAGCAGTTTTCTACATGAGAATATCATAATTAGACTAGACTTGATTATATAGAAATCTTAATTAATTTTGACACAAGGTAGCATATTAGACTAGACTTGTTTATCATTCACATTCCATAGCCATGCAATAGATTGATAAAACCCCACAAACAACCAAAGCTAAGCTTTTTAAGATTCGATATTATTCCTAGAAATCTCGAAAAAGATGATCCATTACTTGTGTTTTTAGTGGGTTTGCCTCATGTTAATTCCTCACATCCTTGTATTAATTTTCTATTTTTTCTCATAGCTTGTACTTGCAATATTTGTCCACTATGCGGATTGAGTTTTAAGTTGAGATTTGTGCTGAGCATGAACAAGACATGGATCAGCGGGTCAGACAAATCCAGCAATAGATGGAGATGCAACAACTTTTTTAAGCGGTAGATTTAGGAGCAAATGTATCTATTTACATTATAGTTATAAGTATATAGTATGATATTTTAGATGACATTTGTTATTGTTATATATGCATGTATTATTTTAGATATACAATTAACGATGATATTCATTTGTAAATAACAATCTTTTCATGAATATATATATTTTTGTATTAAATATTAAATAGTTTATAAATATAAATTTGTCATTTGTGGCTTATCATTTAAATGATGAAATTTTCATATTAATTTAAAAATAAAAAATAATTTTAATTTAGCAAGGGATAAGCATGTTTGAACAGTAGCTATTTAGCGTCAACAATGTCGTAGCAATGTTGCGACAAAAATATTGTCGCAAAATTTTGCGTTAACAATGTCGTAACAATGTTGTGACGAAAATGCTGTCATTGCAAAATTTTGCATGAATAATGTCGTAGCAATATTGCGATGAAAATACTGTCGTCACAAAATTTTGCATGAACATTGTTGTAGCAAAATGGCAACACATATTTAGCGACAACGCTTTATCGTCGCTAAAATTTGGCGATGACTTTTTGTTGTAGCTAAATTCTGCTACAATGACTTTTGTTTCAAAGTGAAAGTCATCGCTAAACTGATTTAGCGACAAAAAAATATTAGTTAGTGATGACTTTTGTCGTCGCTAATTTGCATTTTTTTAGTAGTGTCAAAACAAGATGCAAGGAATAATTGTTAGTAAACCAATCATTAACAAGCAAAAATTGAGAGGAAATTAATTGGAGTAACTGTGAAATGGCATTGATGACAACTCATAGTGTGTAGATTTATGAATGAACATAAAGTGTTATATGGGAGGACTATTCTCTGCCCATTTTCTCGTTATCTAAGGACTTTTGGATTTGGTTTTAGCCATTAACTTACTGGGGATTATTTGAGAGATAATAGCTCAAGGTCTCCCTTTCCTTTTAATTTTTTGTTTTTTGTATTTTCATTTTTGTGATGTTGACTTCAAGGGTTTGCCATTTTCCTCTTCTTTCTTTTCTTTATTTCTTTTTCTTCTTTTTTCCCTATTCCTTTCTTTTCCTTTTTTCCATTTTCTTCTTTTTTCTTTTGCTTTTTTACTTTTTTTCTTTTCTTTTCTTCTTTTTTAGTTTTTTTTATCAAATAAAATCAATTCCTTATGAATGGAGTTTATACAATGAATTGATAGAAATTTATCTCCCCTCTTATTAAAATGTGAAATCAACTTTACCAACAGTGGTCATCTTCCTAAATGGAAGCCAAAATAATTTTTGGTTAATGGGCCACTTTAATATGCGTAACAATAAAATTAGCACACATTCAACATGCTTATAATAAAAGCTCAATAGGCTAGCAACTGATTGAGAAATCAAGGGAGGAAAGAGTTATTTAGAGAGCTATACAAAGAATGGTTGCTTGAATTATTTTTTAGGTCCTGTCTCATCCCGGGGTCGCTTTGACGGGTAATTAAAAAGGTTCTAGTGCTCTTAATGAGTTTTACCCCATCCCCTCAATTACAAACATTTTTTTTCTTGTTTTTAAAACTGCCTTAAGGTGTTTAAAATTTAGAAATTGCATAGTATAACAAAGGCTTTTATGCAGTTCAGCAAACAGAGATTAAACATGACTATCTTCTTTAGTTCATATTTGAATGAAACACAAATTTCTACGACTGAAATCAAACTCATTATTGGCTTAGAATTACTAGGATAAAATAAAATTTCAAATTGAAAGCAGAATGATAAAAAGCAATTATGTCAAAACTTTGGACATTGCTTTGGAAGATGAGTTAAATTTAGAGCATAAATCTTTTAACTGAGAATACTCCCTATATTTGGGAAAAGGATAACACCGCGGCGGTCACCTTAGATTCCTAAGGAAGGTGATGGTCCTCAAATCGTTCTTAAGAAAATGACAGTGCCACGATTATTTTTGAATGCAGTAAGGAGGTGATGATCCTCGAACCTGTAAATTAAAAGAAAATTATGTCAAAACCTTAGGCATAATTTAGCAAGATAAATTAAGCTAGAAATACTTCCTGAAACTGGGAAAAGGATGACACTGTGGTTATTTGGAATGTACTAGGGATGTGATGATCTGCAAACTTGTAAAAGAAAAATGTGTCAGAATCTTAGCAATATAAACTAAATTAGGAATACTCCCTAAAATTGCCAAAATAACGGTGCTACGACAGCCATTATATTGATGTGAGAAATGCTTGAGTCATTATGTTATCGTGTATGAAGACCTAAAAAAATTAAAACAAGGGTAATAGAGCATGCTTTTACTTTACCTGCAAGGTTACGTGTATAGCAACATATACACAAGATTGTGTGTGCATAAAAAATTAAGTATTAAGAAACATGCATAAAATTGTATAAGCAACACATACAAGAAATTACACATGTGAGATAAATGCAAAGAATTATGCATAAAGAGTATGTGTAAAGAAAGATGTGTGCCAATTCATGCAGAGAATCATGCATGAAACATTTACAAAATGCATGCAAAGGAGAGTGTGTGTGTGCAAACACATGCAAGAAATTATATGCAGAAGAACAAACGAGTTAAAAAGAAGGCATGTAGAAATACAAGAGCGCATGCAAAAATGCGAGAATACATGCCAAAGTGTAGTAAGCGAGGACACATGCAGGAATACAAGAATATCTCCAGGAGTGTGAGAATGCATGCCAACATACAAGAATGAGAGAATGTATGAACGAAAAGCAGAAATGCAAGAAATGTGCATGGATGCATAAATGTATGCATGAAATGGAAGGATGCATGAAATGCAAGAATGTATGCATAAAATGCAAGAAGTGTGCATGAATGCATGGCCTACACCATAGGTGGTTAAGGGATATTGTTTAAGATGCAAGATGGCTGATGGCCCATACACATCTTTCCTAGAACTCTTGGTTTTCAAGCAAGCTTCCTTTAGTTATCTCCTATAGTTTTTTCTATTTTGTCCTCTTTTTGAGTTCCTTTATTATTCTCAGGGTAAGTAATCTATCACCATTGCACTTCTAGCAAAAGAAAATCCATTTCCTCTTGAACTATGATTTAGTCATCCCATTTGGTGCTATGTCATGCTGAGCTCTTAATCTCATACCTTTACTTAGCAATCATACCCTTGACCTAAAGGGTTTGTGGTAATTTAAAATTCCCCTTTTGCCCCTAAAACTCTGACTTGCATCTTAAATTGCATAAAGTTTCCTATGGGAAGTGACTAGAGCATCGGGAATTCCATCAGCAATTGTTAGATTGGTGTCTTAAGGCTACTTTGGCCAACATACTAGATGACCCCTCATTGCCACACCCATTTTCCATGGCAGCAGTTATTCTACTAATTTGTCTTGCCCAGTAGTTAACGTTGATCCCAACGGAGCTAACCAGTGGATATCATCTGCTTAGTATGATCAAAAGCATTGTAAATAGGCTAACCCTATTTTCACTTCATGTATCCATGGCTGATATTTCTATTTACCAACTTAGATGGGTAATTTGGGTGTCTATTCTTGTGCAGCCTATTAAGGCCACATTCTAGATTGCACATCACTACATACAGGTGACTTGAAGAACCATAATTCATAGTAAGAAACCCTTGACCCTTAAAGGTTATCTTCTATTGATTGAATTATGTTAGGCCTTATCATTTCTTTTAGAAAGAGATACTTAAAGGTTTGGCATAAAAAGACTTGAAGAGTGTGACCTTACCATCTTGTTCAAATGCAAACTATGGGAGACTAGCCCTGCAGTTAACCAAAGTAACCTGGCTGGAGTGCTCAACGTTTCATCTACCTCTAGGCCTAATCCTAAAAGCATTTGATTTTCATTAAGAACTAAAGTTCAACTTCTGCTGACAACATCGCTCTTACTTTACATAGAAAAGAGGATAGCGTGGCTTAAGTTGGAACTTTAGTGATTGCCTTGTAACCCTAGAATACATTTGTAACCTCTCAGCCCAAACCTCAAAGGTCTGCACCTTTCCTGAAGGCATCCTCTTCTGCTTTGATTACTCTTTTAGCTAAGGTAAGACTCATGGCATCGAGTATCTTTTTATTTCTTACCTAGAACCGAGCATAACAAGAGAATCCATGTTAGAACACCCAATTGTGCTTTAGTAAACCCAACCATCTCTGAGGGCCTGATTGCTTGAAGGATTTGGCTCTTACACACCCTGTGATGGTAGTAATGATGTGAGGCTCCTATTTAGGCCTTAGGAGAATATTCATGGGTAGCAAGATCACTCTGTGTGTATGGTTAGTGAACTACAAGTTGGGATATAAAGGTATTTACTTTAAAGGATGAGGGGTAAAATGGTCATTTTAATTTAAGCCATGCATGTGATTAATTACAGGTTATATATTAATTAGGGACCTAATTGAAAAAGAAAAGAGAAAGTTTTGGGGTAAAAACATAAATTTAAGAAGTTAATTCCAATTTTCAAATTATGAAAATAGGAGCCAATAAGAAAATAACACCTATCTTACTAGAATCTTCTTGAGAAAGTGGAATTTAAAGGGATAATTTGAGAGAGAGGAGCCAGCCACTTCAGGGAGTTCCAAGGCAAAAAATTCTCTCAATTTAACTCTCAAGAAACCTTTAAAATCCTACGTTGATTTTTGTTGGGGAGAGAGAAAGCTTAGGGGTTACCATTTTACGGTAACAATTTCTTCTCGTTCTCTTCTTTGATTTTGGATGGTAAAATTGCAATCTATATGAATCCTTCATGTAATAATAGCATATGAATTCACTCCTTATGGAAGGTAAATCCAGCAAAGGGAAGGAGAAGCTTGAAGAAGGAGCTTGAAGAAGGGTTAGCTATAAATAGGTATAGGAACTTTTTTCCATTTCTTATGGGTATTTGCTTCATGCTAGGATTTAAAACTATTAAATGAGAGTATTTATGGAGGGATGTATGACATTGAGGGTGGATTTGGCATGTGAATTGATTCTTTTTGGCAAATGCCATCCTTGGGTTCACTGGACCTATCAGGACTATTTTGCCTATATCTGGAGTTTAAGAGTTCCAAATGAATTGATTCTAGTTAGAATAGACACTAGACTCAAAAATCTAAATTTCATATGAAGACATCAATGTTTGGTTCATTACATATAAAAGTCAAAAATTAACTTAAATGTGGACCTTGTTTGCTACCCTACCATTGCGAGCAGTCCTCATTGTTTTATGAATATTTTGAGATTTACAAGGCCAATTGGAGTTATTTTTAAAGTTTTGGAAACTAAAAACATACAGTAACAAGTTGTAGAAGACCATTTTAGCTGAATCTGGTTGGAGGTATGACTAAAATGCAAAACAAAGCAAACTAGGAAAACTATCTCTATCACAAGTTGTGCAAGGCATCACGAGTCATGTCCTCCCATCCTTTGTAATAAGTCATGTGAGGCATCACAAGTTGTGTCCTCCTAGCTTCTATAATGAGTCATACGAGGCATCATGAGATGTATCCTCCCAGCCTCTGTCACGAGTTGTGCGAGGTGTCACAAGTCATGTCCTTCAACCCTTGTTTCCTTTATTTCTTTTGTTTTCTTTCCTTAATGAAGTTAAGGACTTTTGTTTAATTTAGCAAGGGATAATTAACTTATAATATGACATGAAATGCATGATGGCCTAGAGGTATGTTTATATATATTTATACCATATATATATATACATGCATGTATTTGTGATTAAACACATGGAAATTTAAGATTAAGACAATTGATGACATGATATGCATATGATAGAACATGTATACTTTTAAAATTGCATATATGATCAAATATTATCATTGTGATCATTTTGCGTACTTATAATTGTATATGTACATATTGGAATAGATTACTCTTGAAATATGGAAATGTGTGAGAATATCTTAAAGCCTGCGTATAAAAGTTGATTGTGGATAGATAGGCATGCCTATAGGGATATAATTGGTAATCACTATCAGAAAAATGGAAATGTGTGAAAATATTTTTATTTTATTTTCTGTCCAATCACTATTCACTGTTAGAAAAATATTTTTCACAGCTAATCTAGTGTTAAAGCCATTACAATTCTCCCCTACTAAAAAAAATTTTGTTCTTGAAATTTACCTGTATCGAAGAGTAGAGGATACTGTTGTCTCATTGCAGCTTCTGGTTCCCATGTAGCCTCCTCCACATTATGGTGATTCCATAGCACTTTCACTAATGGAATCTATTTGTTCCTGAGCTTTCTGACTTCTCTAGCTAGGATTTTTACTGGTCCTTCCTTATAGGTCATGTCATCCAGTACTTGAATCTCTTCTAGAATGATCACATGGCTAGAATCAGACCTATACCGTCGGAGCATTGACACATGAAACACATCATGAATCCTTTCCAACTCCGATGGCAATTTCAATCAATGAGCTACAGGGCCTACTAAGGAACGATAAACCTCAGACTCAATTTGCCTTTCTTGCCAAATCTTAAGATTTTTCTCCAAGGAGATACCTTTAAAATAGGACTTTTGGCGATCCATCGCTTCCTTCAATCTATCTTTAATGATTTGCACTTTCTCTTCGGATTCACGGATCAAATCAAGCCCCAATAGCTTCCTTTCACCTAATTCTGCCTAACACAAAGGAGTTTTACACTTTCTACCATACAATGCCTGGAAAGGTGATATTTTTATACTTGATTGGTAGTTATTGTTGTAAGCAAACTCCGCTAAAGATAAATATTTTTGCCAATTACTACTAAATTCTAACACACAACATCTTAACATATCTTCTAGAATCTGAATCACCCACTCTGACTGGCCATTTGTCTGAGGGTGAAATGTTGTGCTGCAGTGATGTTTAGTACCTAAAGCTCTTTACAGACTCTTCCAAAAATAAGAAGGAAACCTGGGATCCCTGTCAGATATAATAGCTAGGGGTACCCCATGCAATCTTACTATCTCATCGATGTAGATTTCTACTAACTTGATCAAAGGAAAATCCATCCGAACCGGTAAGAAATGAGCCGACTTGGTGAGCTTGTCAATAATTGCTCACACAGCATCATATTTCCTTTGAGTTAAGGGTAATTCGGTAACAAAATCCATAGTCACCATGTCCCATTTCCACTTGGGTATCGACAGTGGTTGGAGTAAACTTGATGGAACTTGGTGCTCTGCTTTTACTTGTTGACATATCAAACATTTGGTCACAAACTCTGTCACATCTTTCTTCATGCCTAGCCACCAATAATAAGCTTTCAAATACTGGTACATCTTATTAACTCCAAGATGCATTGCATAGCTACTATGATGAGCTTTAGTGAGGATACTTTTCTTTAATTCTTCCTGGCCAGGAACACAGAGTCTCTTTTTGTAGTAAAGGCTATCATCTTCACTCAAGGAATAATTAGTATCACTGCCATCTCTGATCTTTCTTGCAATGGCTGTTAATAGATCATCTTGCTTCTGAGCTGCCTTTACCTATTGTATAAAATTGGGCTTCACTTGCATTTCAACTACCAATGCTTCATCTCTAGCCAAACTCAAACTGACGTTCATAGCCCGAAAAGCTGACATAAACTTTCTGCCGAGTACGTCGGCCACTATATTTGCCTTTCCTGGATAGTAGTCGATGAAGCAATCGTAATCTTTAATTAACTCCAACTAGCATCTTTGTCTGATGTTAAGCTTCTTTTGAGTGAGCAAATATTTCAAGCTCTTGTGATCTGTGTAGACATAACATTTCTCTCCATACAGATAATGTCTCCATATTTTCAAAGCATGAACAATGGCTGCCAGCTTCAGATCATGAGTAGGATAGTTCTTCTCATGAGTCTTAAGCTATCGAGAAGTATACGCAATCACCTTGCCTTCTTGCGTTAACACATAAAAAACTTCCTTGGCATTTGGCAGTCCATTCAAACTTAGTATGCTTTTGAAGCAGTTGAGTCAAAGGAACTGCGATGGTGGAGAATCCTTTTATAAATCTCCTAGAATATCCTACTAAGCCTAAGAAACTCCTCACTTCTGAAACATTTTTAGGTGGCTTCCACTGAAGAATTGCATCAATCTTTATAGGATCTACCTTAATACCCTCAGCAGATACTACATGACCCATAAAGGACACCTTATTCAACCAAAAATCACACTTACTAAACTTGGCATACAACTGCTTCTTTCTTAATGTTTGTAAAACAATCCTTAAGTGTTTGTCATGTTCCTCTGGTGTCTTAGAATACACCAAAATATCATCAATGAAGACTACCACTAATTGATCCAAGTAAGGGTGGAAAATCCTATTCATTAATTCCATAAAGGCCACCGGTGCATTTGTGAGCCTAAACAGCATGACCAGGAATTCATAGTGACCATATCTAGTATGGCAAACAGTCTTGGGTACATCTGCTTCCTTTACTGCCATTTGATAATATCCCGATCTAAGATCAATCTTCGAAAATACACCTGTTCCTTTCAACTGATCAAACAAATCTTCTATGTGAGGAAAAGGATATTTATTTTTAATGATCACCTTATTTAACTGTCTATAATCAATACGCAATCTGAGTGTTCCATCTTTTTTCTTTACAAATAATACTGGCGCTCCCCAAGGTGACACACTGGGTCGAATAAATCCCTTATCAAGCAACTCTTGTAACTATATTTTTAACTCCTTTAATTTTGCCAGGGCCATTCTATAAGGAGCCATAGAGATTGGAGCGGTGCCTGGAGCAACATCAATGGAAAATTCAACTTCCTTGCTAGGTGGTAGACCTGGTAACTCTTCAGGGAAGACATCAAGAAATTCTTTAACAGTAGGCACTTCCGATACCTTTGGACCTTCCTTTTTTTGCCTCCATCGCATAACACAAATAAGCATTGCACCCTTTTCTAATTAACCTTTTGGCAGCTGTACTGGAGATCACATTTGACAAGAAGTCAGATCTCACACCTACTACTGTAATTTCCTGACTCCCATCACGGTTCAAAGTGACCCTCTTTCGCTTGCAATCTACTATCGCTTGGTGGGCGGATAACCAATCCATCCCCAAAATCACATCAAATTCACAAAACGAAAGTTCAATCAAGCTTGCCAAAAATACATAACCTTGAGCACTAATAGGACACTCTCTGTACACTTTATTCACTATTACACTATGCCCTAAAGGATTACTCATCAATATCTCTTGATCTAAACATACACCTTTCATCCCCTTACCCCTTGCTAAATCAGTATTTATATATGAATGCATAGAACTAGGATCAATAAGAGCATGCACTGTATCAGATAATAATGAGAATTTACCTATTATCACATCTGGAGCATCCTCCTCCTCCCTGGCCCTTATTGCATAAGTCTGACTAGAAGCACACCTCTGACCTTGAGATGATTGTCCAGTCGGTCTAGATGCTGATGTGGTAGGAGCAGCTCCCCTACCACAGCTTCTCGGTGTAGAAGATTTAGAACCAGGCACTGAAGGGGTAACTGAAGTAGTCTGAATGAAAGGGCAATCTTTAATTTAGTGATCTCTAGAACCACACTTTAAACAAGCGCCAGTCAGGTATCGACACTCTCCCGAATTACCTTTACCACAATGTCACATGTCACTGCTGTCTCACTGCCTCTATCTCGGGGTGTAATGGCTATAGATGTAGCTAGCATCCTACCAAGGAATGCACCACTCTGACATCGACCTGAAGTAGCTTGAGTACGGCTCTACTGTGTTGGAGATTCCTTAAATTTCTTACCTTGATCGCTCTTGCCACTCGACTGTCCCTACTTTCTCTTTTGTTGATACCATGACCGTCTATTAGTCTCTTATGCTTGTGTGGCTTCTAACTTAAGGGTAGCCTCAATCATTGATCCCAAATCAGGGTATTTTTATGCCCCAATAATTTGCCTAAGCTCAGTATTCAATCCTCTCTCAAATCTTTGGCACAATTTCTTTTCTATACTTTGACTTTTATCTAGATAAGCGCTCAAACTCGCGCCAATATTCTGACACTATCTTATTGCCTTGCTTTAGTCTCCAAAAAGCATCATGCATATTCACTCTGTATTCAAACCCAATAGATTTCTTCATAAACTGTATCACAAAGAAATCCCAATCCAACTTATCTACTTTGGTGTGCCTCCAAACTGAGTCCCACCAAATAAAAGCTAGTCGCTACAACAATGCCACAATACCCTCAAATTTCTCTTCTAGTGAACTTTTGGTGATCTCAAACAATCTCTTAATCTTAAATAGCCATGCTTCTGCCTAGGCAGGAGTCAAAGGATCACATCCATGAAAGTCTTCAGCCCCTAATATTTTCAATTGCTCCAAGATTGATTTCCTTCTTGGTGGAGCTGGTGGCTGTACTGGTGCCACTACTTGAGGTGGTCGTTCTAACCCTACCTGCAACGTCTGCTGTACATACTTAGCTATCAGGTTAAGAAAATCTGGCTATGGGGGTGGATGTGGCATTACTGGTGGTAGGACTTGCTGTTGTAAGGCCTCATGCTGCTCAGTATTACTTGATGCTTCACTCCCACCACCACCACCATCTCCCGATACATGACCTTGCTCTGCCGACATCTTTCACTATAAAACAAAAGGAGCAAGTACACATTAAACATTTAGCACTCTCCACTATCAATTGGCATGTATATACACAAAATCCAATCATTATTCCCCACTCCGATCTTAAAATTGCTTAAACCTTTGCTCTAATACTACAAAATGTAACACACCTTACTAATCACTTGATTTACACATAAGTGATAGACAGGAAATTTTTTTTGCTTAATCTCAAATATTCATTTTTTTCTGAACAATTGTGACTTATTCATTCGACCAATTATTAGATGTTCAGTTTGCTACGTGTCAATTGAAAATTCGACAGAGTAACGGCTAAATCTTGCCTAACCCCCCTGTAAAGCAAATAAATTTACACAACCCCATAAGGCATAGCAATTCATAGACAATAATATATCCACTACTCATAATATTTCTCATGTTGCTAGTCACGTACTCGAACTTACATTCATTTTTCCGTACGAATCTCAAACTTAATATATACATGCCAAAATAACTTTAATGTTAGTTAAATATATATATGCCAACAAGGGATAAAAATTTCCCAATCAATCCTTCTTCTCCTGAACTTTAAGTTCCCTTGTATACTTGCTCCACATTTACTTCGAGACCTACATGCAGTAAACACTACGCGTTGAGCATTAAATATGCTCAGTGGTGACTATAAATCTAGAAATTTCTTGTACATGCATGACCACATTATTCAAACAAAGTTTTCATTCTTTGTCATCACATGCATGGTTAATAGTATTTTTACGCTCAATTTAGTCTAAAACTATTGTTTTGGGAAAACTTCCATTTTAGTCCTTAAATTTTTCTTTAATCACAAAACTGACTCTCTTTTACTCTTTAATTACCAAATTGCCACTAAGCTTCTTATTTTATTTCATATTTAATATTTTCCTTACAAAATTATCAATTGGTCCTTATTTTAGCTTTTTAATGTAAAATTTCACTTTAATCCTTCTAACTTATAAAGGTTCAATTCTAACCTGTTTGAGTACTATTTCTTTTCACTTTTACTCCTAATTTAATTTCTTGGCATTTTATCTTTAAAATACACCACTTAGGGCTAATTATCATTTTGATCCTAACTTTTATTTTCTTTCACTTAGGTCCTTTTTCAATTTAACTCATAATTTCACTTCACAACTGCACTTTTTAATTCATTATTATCACTATGCCCCTAGTACCACTCTTGTAAAATTTACAAACTGGATATACGAGATGTAAGCCCTTCAAGGTCACATCACTGCATTAGGGATGATTCCAAAGGACCACTCCAACACTTTCACTAAACATTTAACACTGACCTATGGAAAATCGTTACGATTTTACCATAATAAAACAAGTCGCCATGACTCGCAACGCAGTAAAGGTGTCCCTATGGCTAGCCATTTATATCTTAGACTAGATTTTAATTGTCCGACCACTACTAAAGGCAAAATTTTATTATGCAATTAAACATTTCTTTTCACAAACTAATATTTTCATTTACTTTTACACTTTAATACACTTGTCATTTAATTAATTCATCAATTTTACACAATTTATGAATTATTTTACTATAATTCACTTTACATAATACTAGTTCACTATCAAAAATATTCATATAATTCCAATAAATTCCAAATAAATCCATAGGCACCTAATTTCATAATTATATTCATTTAAAAGCATTAATCACTAAAAATAATCCAATTACACATCAATTTCCTTTAATGTCTCATTTGGCCACCAGAGAAATTTAACATGACCTCCACTTTTAATTCAATTTAATTACCACAATAATCATAATTAAGTTCCTAAATTACTAATCTAAAGCAAATTTCAATTAAACATGCATTTTCCTTATTTTTGCTTAGTTACATAATGCATAATTGGGCTTTAATTAAAGAAAATTTCTGAAACTTATAGTCACTAACCTCTTTTACTTAATAAATCTTCCTTAGGCTTCCCTTTCCTTTCTTTTTCCCTTGGAAGATTGAATTTCACTTTGGGAACCTAATAAGGGCCAAAAGTCAATTAATCAAAACCCTAACTTCTTGATCTCAAATGCTAAAATTGACAGCAAAATTCAATTAATCAAAACCCTTGATTGAAATCCTTCACTTTTCTCTTTGATTTTTCCCAATGATTCCACTTAAATCAATTACTAGAGCCCTAAAATAATTTCTAGAGACATAGAACTACACATATGAGGCTTGGATTTAAGGTGAATTAAGAGGATGAATGAAGAAAAATTGATAAAAAAGAAAAATGGAGGTTCGGCCAAGGGAGAGCAGAAAAAGGGTTGAGGGAGATGAGCTGAAACATAAAAAAATATGATTCTAAACCCTTTTTATATTGGTCCAATTGGTTTGAATTTTTGGTCCAACCAAAAGCCTACCCAATTAAACCAAAAACCCCATTTTTAAAGCCAAACTTGTAAATTTTTAAAATTATTTCACTTCCCAACTCCATTGCCCTAAATTGAAATTTCATAATTCATAATACATAAAAACTAGGATGTACACAAAATTTTACCCTAATCGGAGTCCGTCACTGGTCCGGCTTAATCAAATCGGTCTGATTTGATAACTACCGGTATCACTGAAAAATTTATTTTTTTACCAAAATATTCTAAATAAAATTTCATTAAGATCTGCAAAATCTGACAATTTTTGGAGTTCATTTACTATTTTTAAAAATTGGTCAAAGTCGAGTCAACCTTCTTGCAAGGAAAATTGATTCGCTAACTTTTTCGTATTTTTGACTTTTGGAGGCCTATTTGATCTCGGTTTCACTTCAAATTTCAACTCCGAACTAATCATGTTCAATATTTTCTAATGGTCAAATAAAATATTTTTCGCCTTCGGATGAATTTTTATTTTATTTTCTATCCAGAGTCATTATTCACTGTCAGAAAATATTATTCACAGCTAACCCAGTGTTAAGGCCATTACAATGAAAAGCCTTTAATGAGCTAACATTTAAGTTTATTGGGTTTTATTCAATACATAAGGGTCTATGTCACAAGCAATGTATTATGGTGTATGCCCCCTAATGGAAGCATCTGTACCATTACATGGGCTTTCAGTTTGGTGATACAAGTTTAGGGCTACCCAAGCATGGTCTCTGCCAATGGGTCTAGCTCATTAGGAGTGTGGCAACCGATCAAGTCACCATTTGATATCCCAAAAGGTACGAGGCTTAGGCCGATGGTCCTCCCTAACACTTCCCTACATTGAGTGAACATAAGGTCATACTTTGGGATTACACCAGGGCTAAAAGAGGGGTGTCTAACTTAATTCTAAGGACCTAGCATTAATGCAATGCAATTTATTTTAAAAAGAGATAAAACATATTAATCACTAAACTCATTTATATTAAATTAACCAAAAGTACTTTCAAAGCAAAATCTCATGGTCCCCAGCAGAGTCGCCACTATGATGTGTGCCGAACCCCGTAGGCATCTAGTATTTTCTCAAAAGCCTGCTTTTAGGGGTCGAGATTGAATAAAGGCTCATTTAGTTCGTGAAGGTTGATCGCTTCATAATGGATAGAGATTCAACCTAATCCGCAATACCTCAAGCCTCAAAAAGGCAAGAGACAGCATCTTAGGGTATCCCAATTCCATTATTGGCGATCAACCTACAAGGACATCTGCTAGGCACTATAAGGCAGGCATTATGGAGTAGCCACCTAATAAAACATTAGGAAAGTAAGTTTTAACCTTATGAAGTCAAAACTAGAGATAGTTCGGACTTCACTCCTATTTATACCTTTGGTTGATGTTTTATAAATGAATTTTAATGATTAATTTATTTTATCTCTTTTCTCACATGCAATATTATGCTAGGAAAAATAAAGTGTACTCAAGTATGTTTAAAAGTTGTAAAGCATGACATTGAAAGAACTAAAGAATAAATGTAAAGATAAAACTATACATAAATTGGGGAATTGATTAAGTTCATTTGGATAAGGACATTGATCATCGTATACATATTTACGAAAAAGGAAGAATTTTGAGGTGCATTTTAGATAAAATGAGGGCATCGAGCCTATGCGGCTTTTAAAGAAAAGAATCTTGTTAGTTAATTTTAAGGTAAAAAATCATTTTGTATTAAAGAAATAAATCCTTAATTTACATATTATTTTATGGGTGAAAATCGGGACATTAGTCTCTTTTTATTGTAGAAAAATCCCACTCAAACTTGTATAAAATCATTTGATGAGTTTTTATATTAATGCTCAAAAAACAATTTATTTACAAAAGCATGAATAAAGGCATGAAAGAATAATACACGAGAAAAAGACATACATAAATTGGGCTATTTATTTAATTGAAAACATTGGTTCCCTCATGCATATTTAGAAAACCCTTTAGTGTGGTTTTTGGAATAAAAGCGAACATTGGTCCATTTTATGAGAAAAACTCGATTTAATTAAGAAACAGTTTTGGTGTTATTTTTAATTAACGTTCAAAAAACCTTTATTACTAAGCTATTAAATATTCACATGAAACAAGAGAAAATAAAACGACAAATTAATACAGGCCCAAAATAAATAAATAAGGAAATAAATAAAATCCTAGACTATTCTCACTTCTCTTTGGCTTCCAATTCTCCAACCCAATTTGATATGCGAATGTGCATTAAAATGAAAAGAAAAACAATGTGAGTTAATAATGAATGAAATCAAATAATAAATAATTAGTTAATTCAAATAAGTTAGGTTAATATTAAACATTTTATATAAATTATATGACAAATAACAAAATTAATAATAATAGGACCAGTAATAAATAAATAAGTAAAAATTAATGTGAATAACAAATAAATTCAATGTTAAATAAATACATGAATAAATACAAGGAAGCAATTATATGAATAATATCAATAATAAATAATATTAGAAATCGTAAAAATAAAGAAATGAGTGAACAAATGGGTCAAGGGAGTGAGTCACATGCATAGGGGAGGTCAAAAAGGTGAGTTATGAAGCAAACATGAAGAAAAAAGGGCAAAAAAATAAGTCACACCCTGAGGGTGTGAGTCAGAAATGAGTCACACCTTAGAGGTGTGACTCAGAAATGAGTCACAGTCTAGGAATGTGACTTACGAATGAGTGATAGCCCAGGAGCATGACTCACAAGTCAAAGTGCAGGAACATGACTCAAAACAAATCAAGGGCGTGGCTTGACTTAGATCGTGAACAAAAGCTAGAAAATGCCATTTTTGGCCACGAAAAGCTCTCAAACTCATTTTAAGCTATTTTTATGCAAGAAAACATCCCCAAACTCATTTTAAGCACAAATAACAAGATTTATACACTAAAAACACAAATTAAAGTAAGAAAACATGGAAATCAAAGTCATGAACTCAAGGAGGAAGATGATGAACAGTAAACTTCCAAATATGCATTAAAGCTTAATTTATATAGTTTTAATATGATTTTTACATCTTGATGAGCGAAATAATCATAAATCACGATTAATTACAAATTAACAAGCTCAAATCTAATAAATCACATAAATAGAAAAAAATAAAGAAAATAAAGAAAATTTTGATTATTTGCTATAAATTAAATCTAACACCAATTTAATTGGTTTCGGTGCCTAAGAATATTACCATCAGTGCTGGTTCCATCAAAGAACAAGGATTTCTAGTGATCTTAGCCTTTTTTTCCCTTTTTTCCTTACTCTGTTTCAAGTTAGAGAGAGCAAGAGGATAAGAGAGAAGGAGAGACAAAAATATAGGAGAGAGAGAAAAGACCCCCAAAATCTTTTTTTTCTCTTTAGTTAAATATTCCTTCCAAAATCATTAATTTTGTATAAGGATGGAATGAAAAATCCTATCTTAGATAAGTATAAAATTGGATTTTTTTAAACTTTCTTTTTCCCCTATTTTTAGATGTAGGATAGGTTTAGGAAGTGACTCACAAATGAGTCACAATTCTAACTCATGAGTGAAGGGAATGACTTACAAATGAGTCACAGCTTTTGACTTTAACTGTTGACTTTTTTCAACTCCTGGAACCTATTTTGACCTCATTTACAAAGGGAAAATAGGAGAAAACACCCAGTACACAAAGCTTGTCATGATAATACACACCTCTATCTTTCTTAATTCTAAACCCCACTCCTAGCCTTCTTAAATCAATTTAACCATGTGATTTATTTTCTCATCATTACACTGAGTATCAATTATAGTCTGCCTCAAATTAGGCTATGCTTTTAGTCGAGCTATTAATGCCCTGTCTAATGTCAATATCCATCTACATGTTGTAAGGTTATGGTGGCCATCATCTTTTTACTTAGAGCATTAGCCACTATATTAGCCTGTCCTGAATGATAGTTCATTATACAGTTATAGTCTTTGAATAACTCCAACCACCTTCATTGTCTCAAATTAAGTTCTTTCTAAGTAAGTAAATATTTAAGAATATTGTGATATGTGTATATCCTACACTTATCTCTATATAGGTAGTGCCATCAAATCTTCAAAGTGAACACTACTGCTGTAAGCTTTAGGTCATGTCCAGGATAATTTTGCTCATGAGGTTTTAGTTACCTAGATGTGTAAGCCACAATTTTGCCATCTTACTTTGAAGCATCACTGTACATAGCATACTCCTTGCTTGAAGTTGGTTGTGTGAGGACTGAAGCTTCAATAAGCTTTTTCTTTAACTATTCAAAACTTGCTCGACCCATTCATATTTAACACTCTTCCATAAGCAGTTTAGTAATAAGAGAAGCAATAACTAAGAATCCTTTCACAAAGTGATGCTAATAGCACGCTAATCCCAAAAAACTTCATACTTCAGTCATAATTTAAGGTGGTTTCTAGTTAATCATAGCCTTAATTTTAATAGGATCCACCTTAATACCTTTTGAAGATACTACATGCCCAAGAAAAGAAATTTATTTCAACAAAAAATCTCATTTACTTAGCTTAGCATACAAATGCTTTTTCTATAGAGTTTACAATACAATCTTTAAATGCTTCTCATGCTATAGCTCATTCTTGGAATAGACTAGTATATCATTTATAAACATTACAACAAACTGATCTAAATAGGATTAAAATATATTATTCATTATGTAATGCCCCAATTAAGACCCTAATAGAGATGTGACATGATTATGTGAGTTAGTGGCCAATTGGGATACAATTGGTATTAATGAAATCGAGTGAGGGTACTTTCATAATTTGTTATATGTAGGTTATGTAAGTGTAATACAATGAAGTCATAGGCATATATGTTATGTTAATTAAAGCTCTATGTAATTATGTAATAAAAGAGAGTGTTGTGGCCAAATTTTATATGTATAAGGTTATAAAGGTTTCACTAATAGGAAGGTGACATTAGCATTCTAGAAGCATTGAAGATAAGAGCAATAAAAGGAGGAGAAAGAACTTATGGCCGACCACTTTGGTCAAAGAGGGGCATTAAGGTTTTTACCTTCATCCTTTCGCTCTCTTCTTTCTCCTCTAACCCTCTAAAAATTTGGTTCTTGGTTGGTGAAAGAAAGTGTAAATGTTTAGGAAGGATTTACAGCATTTGAGCATAGAAGAGGTAGGAATTCATCATTCCTTTCTAATTTTTTTAAGTGTATAACTTGATGTGAGTAATTGATAGCTAAATGACTTTGAAATACTATTTTTGGTGAGATTAATTGGAGGAAATACAAGATTAAGGTTAAGATGAGATGTGGATCGAGAGAAGAGAGAGAAAAAAGCTTCAAATAAGGTGTGAGCATTCAAAACTCCTTGTGTATACATTTAATGGTAGAAAAGTGCTTAGTGATGTGTAATGTATTAGAAATATGAGGAAGTGTAATTGAGAAGTCTAGACATGCTAATAAGTTGAAATAATGCAAAAATAGTGTTAGAGTAAAATTCTATTATAAGAATCACAAGACCTGTCAAGACTATTTTAAGCATAACACAAGTTATAAAGCACTAATTGGAGTGCTTCTAGTTGTAAATGAAATTTAATACATAGAAATAAACTTTTGTAGAAGGAACCAAAGTCTAGTTTGGCCTTTAAGGTTCTTGTATAGTAGCTTGAAATTGTATAATGTTTGTTGCCCTATCAATTAGAGTAGTGTGTATAATTTTTTGTATATATCCTTATCTAGTTGTCTAAATTGCATGATTTTTTATTCTATGGAAACTAGGGACATAATGTAATAAATTTTTAGGATAAATTTTTTCCATAAAAGTACTTTTTCTAGGTCAAAATTTGTGTACAAGTCGAAATAGGAAAGTCTACTAATTGATTTCTGGGTAGAATGCAACAACCCGACTGAGACAAAGCCATTATAGTAGGGTCACTTGTGTTCTAGTTGGATAGAATGCTCTGACCCAGCCAAGACAAATGGCATCCCATCTTGGTCACTTGTGTTTTGTCCCCTAACTTTATCGAACATCACCCGAAGTTTACCAAATGTCTTTCGAACATTTTTAAACATAAATAGAACATTATGAGCATGTCTAAAGGAGTGTAATGAGACCTATTATGTATGAATTAGCTTATAATATTAGGAATGTATGTATGAATCATAGTGAAATATGATGATTATTTTAATATTAATATTTAGAAATAAAATTAATGAGTGATTATGAATGTGCTATTAATTTACAGATATCGTAAAGTGTTTTCAACATAGTTTTGTATACATGTAGTTGAATTATGAATATGTGAGTGAAGCCTTAGTGTATGTTTGATTTAGACTTTTTCATGGACTTATAAGGGATAGTGATTTAATGCCTATGTGTAGACACCAAGACTCAAGGTAGCCTAGATTAGGGTTACCCGATGATGAGGAAATAGTGTATTATTGACAGCGGGTTCGGATCTCGAAGCTCCGATCATGGATTTGTCACTTTTTCTTACAGATTTTCATGATTCTCTAAATACTTTCAAAACATTTTTTAGTGTTTTAACAAGATAGGAAAAAAAACCTTAGTTTTGGACTGTCAATGGTGATAGACGGCCATCTATCACTTGAGGGGCGGCCATTTGTGGGTCTTCACCTCTAAAACAATATAAATTAGGGGTATTTTAGGAAATCTGGGGTCTACTGATGAGGGACATCTTTCCCTCACTCACAAACGCCCGTCCTAAGGTCGAAACTTAGATTTTCCCACGTTTTCATAGAAATTCAAAAAGGGAAAGTTTGGGGATAAAGATCAGGTTCGAATTTTAGAGATTTTATCTCTTAATCTGGCGATTTTTGAGTTGCATTTGGATTAATACTCTCCTTGAGGTATAAAAACAAAAATTAGGATTTTGAAAAGGGTGGAATCATTATTCTTTGAGAAAAAACAATTATAGAAGGAAGATAACTAATTTCTTTCTCTCTGTAAAAAGTTTATGCTTTAGCAATTTTCTTGACAAATACAAAACAAATTTCATACTCCTTTTTTAAGAATTAGAGAATGCAATTCTGAGCAAAAATCTGGACTTTAAAAGTCACAGAGTTGGAATATCTCTTGGGGGTAATATTCTAGGCTCATTTATAGTTTCTCTCTCTACCATTCATTCATTTAATCTCTTAATTATTTGGATGATAATTTGATTTGTTTTTACTGTTGAGACTGAATAACATGTTTACTTTATAAAGTATGGTTCATTTCTAGTTTGTGTGATGTTTTAAAGGCATGATGATCAAAGGGATTCCTCCATTGTTGTTATTTTTTACGTTCTTCTTTTTAACATGTATATGTGTTGTATTTCATTAATTTTAATGCAATATGATGTATGTTTTTGTGTTTTAACGTGTTTTGGCATGATTTAATGGTTAATTATTGCATATCTAGGATTGAAATATTTATTTGAATAATTTCCTATTTTTTCTGTTCTGTAAGTTTATGCTATGTTTTATAAGTCACGAATGAGAAAAAGGTGTGAGGGATGGCCGTCCCTCACACGATGGACGGGATGTCCTTCTGCCTCCTTTCGGGCCATCCTTTGCTCTATGGTTGGCCATCCCTCGCTCCTTTTTGGACGTCCTTGGGGTATTTTTTGGATTTTTTTTCATGCATTTTAGGTTTTTTAATGCCTTTTTATTTTAATATTTGTTTTATATAGTATTTATGCAATATTTGGCATGTTTTTATTGTTGTAAGTATGTTGTTGTACTTGTGATCATTTTTTTTGTAGGTGTAAATTATGTAGCTATTTTATCATCAATGCTAATTAATTTGATTGTTTTTTTAGTAATTGGTATATTTATGGCTGTGGAGGGTATATAGCATTTGTATGGGAAGTCGTGCTCTCATTTTTGTCACCTTATTTATTCTGGTTACTTCATTTTTTCTTTGGTTATAATATTGTTATTTATTTATTTACTTTGTTAGTTAATTTTTTTGTTTATTTAGATGTATTTATTGTTAGGGATGTAATAAGTAAGGATAAATGATTTTCACAAGTTAAATGATAAAATTACACTTAAATCATTTTTACTAATTAACTAGGTTTCCTTTAATAAAAATGGATCAATGTTCAACTTTTAACCTAAAAATTCATGCAATATAATAAAAGCTTCTTTTGTAAATATACACGAGGGAAGCAATGTTCCCAACCCAAATTAACTCCCTAACTTATGTATGTATATTTATTTACGCTTTGATGTGTGGATAATTTGCTTATGTAATAATTTTTAAATAGGATATTATTTTAAGTATTTATTTATTGCTCTTTTTTTAGTTGAATGAGATGTTTACT
This sequence comes from Excoecaria agallocha, assembly GCA_037975025.1. Classification (NCBI taxonomy): domain Eukaryota; kingdom Viridiplantae; phylum Streptophyta; class Magnoliopsida; order Malpighiales; family Euphorbiaceae; genus Excoecaria; species Excoecaria agallocha. Next base: position 18,368,195 of record CM075821.1, on the reverse strand, counting down.
TAAATTCTATTGCTTGCATCGTGTGAGAGAAAAGAGGGGATTAATTCTAAAACTCAATTATAAAACAACACCTAACCAAGATGCCTAATAAGACGGATGTCCCAAACACTAATCTTTGTTTGGGCATCAAAATAAGGTCGAGATTTAATTCCCAATGTTATGTTGGGTGGCAACTCCATGACACCTACCTCCTTGGACTTAATCCTTTTTATTGAGAAATGGCCAGTTTATGATCAAAAGCGAGCCTCCTTCAGTCTCGGGTCCTAAAAGCGGGCCTTCTAGAGCTAACCCAAAATCAAAGGCGAGCTCCGGCGCACATCATAGTGGCAACTCTACTAGGGACTAAAGAGACCTAGCTCTGAAAATCATCTCGGTTAAGTTCTTTATAATTGGGTTTTATTAATTAATCCTTTGTCTTTTCTAAATTGGATTTCCTGCATTCATCTTAGAGTCTTATAATTAAGTTAGGTGTCCTTTTTCAGCCTCGATGCTATCCTGAAGTGTAACCTACATTCATTCAGTGTAAGGAGGTATCAAGGAGACCCACCAACCCAAGTCTAGTACCAAATGGTATATAAAATGGTAACCCATCGGTCATTATGCTCATGATGAGCTAGACCTATTGGTAGGGACCATGCTTGGGTAGCCCTAAAGTTTCATCACCTTTGAATAAAGCCCATGTAATGACAATAGCAACTTTCCTTAAGTTATATAACTATAATAAATTTAGCTTGCTATGTGGACTTTTATGTATTGACCAAAATCAAACAAATTAGAAGGGTACCAGTCAAAGGCTGCCATGCCCTGGCGGGCCCAACTCAATCAATGTGAGTTAGTCAAAATACATAAAATTTAAACCCATACGCTTGCGCTTTCAATTAGAGAGGTTATGCTGCTGGTTTTCCATCATGCATCATGCACATCCATTGGATACCCTGCTGACCCATGGGCTAAGCCCACCTAGGAAAGAGACTGCATGATCTCCTGTGTAGTAGTAATATGGTTGGAAAGCTTGTATATACTTGTGTGTGTTTGTGATTCATGTCTAACAAAACCATGCATTGCATTCATGCATCATATATATACCTTGTACATGCATTACCCCTAACATCTGATCCTTGCAGCCATTATAGACTCATCAGGCATTATAAAGCTGGGAGAGTTGTCGATGATACTTCAATAAGGTTTTCGTTTTTGAGGGAAAGGGCAAATGTCACTCTTACTTGGACTTCAATAGTAAGGGATGACTTAGACCGAAGGATGGATAGGCATCTACAAGAATTTGAGGAGAGAATGTTAGCTATAATTGATGGAATGGAGGCTTCTATAGCACCTAACACTAGGTCTCAACTTGTAGCACTTGCTCGCGAGACAGCAGAGCTGACTCATGTTGGGAATGCTACTACCACTGATGCTACTATGCTTCGAGATCCACCTAAGAGGGAAAGGAAACATGACCCTGAAGATGATTTCATAGAAGAAGAGGATGAAGATTATGTTCCTCCAGCGATTAATATGAGAATAAGGGGTCCTAGTACGGAGGATCCGGCTCTTAAAAAGATAAAAGAAAAGATAGGAGCTATGTTTAGGCTGTTATCTACTAGTAGGGGGATGAACCCCAAAGATAGGGATATCAATAGAGATAAGCCATTGCCTTAAAGGTTCAAAATGTCTGACTTGCCCATGTTTGATGGTATCTCAGACCTTTCGGCTCATATTAAGCAATACACACTAATCATGAAGGGGACTACTCTATCCAAAAAGTAAAGGATAAAATACTTTTGCCTGAGCCTGATTAGGACTGTGATAGATTGGTATCATAGAGGAGAACCAAAGAGGATTGGGACCTATTGATGGAGGAATTCCTCAAGCAATACGACTACAGCACAATAATAGAGGTCACCTTAAAGGATCTTGAGTTACTCTAACAGAAACATGATGAGTCCTTCCATGAGTATCTCACTAGATGGAGGAATAGAGTGATGGAGATGAAAAGGAAACCTGACACAACTGATCAAATCAAGTTGTTTATCCAGAATGCAAGTCCATATTTTATAGATGGTTTGAAAATGAAGGATTTGAAAGACTAGGAATCCTTGAAGGATATATCTATAGAGGCTAAAGGAGAGTATTTAGCGAAAGGGCAAGTAGTGAACATAAAAAGGAATTTAGGTAGCAATAAGGCTATCGGAATAGTAGGGGGCAGAAGAGAACTGGAAAGACTACAGAGGTATCCATTACAAAAGTTAGCCAACAGAGACGTTACTCTAACTTGGGAAAATCATTGTCTTGGATGTTAAATAGGTTGGTTAAAGAAGGAAAGCTTCAGCCACTACCATCAAGGCCTACAAAGAGCCAAGGGCTTCCCTACCATAGGGAGGATCAGTGCTATGTATACCACCAGCACACCAAGCATTCAACTGATTATTGTCGTACTCTAAGGAATAAGATTTAGGACTTGATAAATAGCAAATAGATTTTAGATCCTAAAAAGAGGGATAAGAATAAGAAATAAGGATACAATGTTGTGCCCCCGCCTATATACATGATCGGGTTTAGCTTGCCTGAATGGTATGTGATGATGGATCTGTATAGGAATAAGTACTTGGCCGTTACTTGCTCCACCTTAAAAGTAACAAAGACATTTTATGTAAATCGGCCAGTTTTCTATGATTGATTGTTGGGACACCCCTATGGAGAGTGAAGATGAAGGATTTTTGGTACCTATAGACGTCTAAAGTTCAGCCAGTGAGGATGAAAAAGAATCAAAGGAAGAAGAGGGAGTGAAGGCAGTCACTAAGAGTGGGAAAGTAGCCCTAGAAATCAAGAGGCAATCGGCTCCTGCCATAATTCTGACAGAGAAAAAATTTAAGGATGATTAATAATCAAATAGTTAAAGATGGCACAAGCTCATATATGTATTTGGGATTTGTTGAGGCAATCTCCTTCGCATAGATAAAAATTAGTGAAGGCTCTAAATGAAGCTACTGTTGCTACTACCATATCGCCCTGCAAGCTATTGGATCAGGCTAGGGAAGGAACTAAAGAAAACATAGTGTACTCTTACGCTTATTTTCCCACAGAAAGAAGAAATCATAATCATCCCCTTTACATCAAAGCTAAGCTTAATAAGAAGCACACAGCTTGTGTAATGATAGATGACAAGTCCTCCATTAATATCTATCTATTGGTAACAATTTTGGCCTTTGGGTTGAATCAACATATGTTGAGCAAATTTGATTTGACCATTTCTGCATATGACAACAATAAAAGGCAAGTCGTTGGTACTTTCAAGGCTATGGTAAATACCGGACCCATCAAGACTAAGGCTGAGTTTGTAGTTTTGCCTTTCCTAGCAAATTTCTCTATACTCCTAGGTAGACTATGGTTTCATAAGCTAGGAAAAGTACCCTCCACATTGTATTAAATGATTAAGATCCCCATTAATGGATAAGTAGTCACTATCAAAGCAGCAAAAGAGAACCAGACACAGAGAACCAAGTGTCTGTACTTGAAACAGCTAAATAGTTATTTAGTGGGTTTCATATGGCATTCATTGAAGGTGAAGAAAATTTGGATGACTTTCCTGACAATCCTTAAGTGATCAATATGCTTAAGAGGATCAACCTCTAACCTGAAGCTGACTTAGGCAAGAATTCTCAAGAACTGCATACTGTTGTAACTACCAAAGGTCAGAAGGACAAGAAAGGGTTAGGCTTCACAAGGACCAGTAAGAAAGGGAAAAAGGCAGTGGAAGGAATCCCTCACATTTCTCAGAGTTTTGTACCAACTTTAGATCTGTGCCTTTATTATAGGGAGAATGAACCTCAGATGATATATGGTGAGCTAGTATTGGGATTTAAGCTATTTAATGATGTCTTCGACTAGGAATAAGGGATTATCAAGCCAGTTGAAGGTTTTGTGGGATGAAGAAATTCTATTGCACCATTTAGCTTGGGATAAAGAAGTACCAGAAGAAGTTATAATGGAGAAACTACTTGCTACAAAGCTGAAAGGTAAAGAAAAGATGTAGGCTGAGGTGCCACCCAAAGCTGGACCTAAGATTGGAGAAGCACTTGATGCTGACAAGATTAAAGAAGACACTTTTGCTGATGTTGTTTATGTTCCTAAACTATTTGATGAGAATAATGTTTGCTCTTTTGATTATATTAATGAGATGAACAATTTTGCTTACTTGTGTGATATTTTTTCTAATTTCAATAGGCATGATCATGATTATAGAGTATTTATATTTGACATTAACTTAACAAACACATGTTCATTCAATCTTGAAACTAAAGAAAACCCAAAAGAAATTTTAATAACATTAGATATAACTCATTAGAAAAGAGAAATTTGAGAGAATATTGAAAAAATATGAAAAAGTCTTTGCTTGGACTTATGAAGACATGCTAGGAATAGATCGAGAAGTCGCTGAGCATGCCATTCCAACCTACCTAGGGTAAAACCAGTTAAATAGAAGCTTAGAAGACTTAGACCAAAAAGGGCTGAGAAAGTTAAGGTGAAAGTCGAAAAGCAAATAAAGGCTAAGTTCTTACTGGAAGTTTAATACCCATATGGTTAGTGAACATAGTTCCTGAAGCAAAGATGGATTGAATGGTAAGAGTCTGTGTGGACTAGAGACCTAAATGAAGCCTACCCCAAGGATGAATTTCCTTTGCCTCATATTGATGTTCTGGTCGATAGTGTTACCGTATGTGCCATGTATAGTTTCGTGGACGGATATACGACATATAATCAGATCCTAAATAAAATAGTGGATAGGATTAAAATAGCTTTCATAACAAAGTGGGGAACATATGTATATTAGGTCATGCCTTTTGGACTTAAAAATGCAGGAGCTACCTATTAAAGAATGGCCACTAAAATGCTAAATGATTTCATTCATAAGGAAGTGAGGTGTACGTGGATGACATGATGATTAAGTTAGTAACTAGAGAAATTCACTTCGAAGCATTAGAAAAGTTCTTTCAGAAGATCAGTAAGTACAATCTTTGCCTCAACCCAAAGAAGTACATATTTAGGGTTACTTTAGGTAAGCTTTTAGGTCATATCATGACCCAAAGAGGTATAGAGGTAGATCTCGATAAGGTAAAGGCCATTAGAGAAATGCCACTGCCTTAAAAGGAGAAAGAAGTTAGGGGATTCTTGGGAAAAATTTAGTACATAAGTAGGTTCATCGCTAAGTTAACTTCGATTTGTGAACCGATCTTCAGGTTGCTCAGGAAAGATCAACCCATGGTTTGGAATGAAGATTGTCAGAAGGCATTTGACACCATCAGGGATTACTTATTATGTCCACCAGTATTGAGACCACCTGAGGCAGGAAAACCCTTGATTTTATACCTAGTAATAGATGATAGCTCAATAGGGGCCATGATGGCATAAGAGGATGATTTTGGGATCGAGTATGCAATATATTACCTTAGCAAGAAATTCTTCCCCTATGAGGCAAGGTATGTAGAGGTCAAAAAGATTTGTCTGGCAATCATATGGGCATCTAAGAAGCTGAGACACTATTTCCATTCTTACAAGATATAAGCCGTGGCTAACCAAAATCCCCTTAGATACCTATAGGAAGCTCCTTCATTGTTAGGAAAGATGGTTGATTCTTTTGCAGGAATTTGACATAGAGTACATCACTAGGAAAACCATTAAGGGAAGAGCGATAACGGAGTTCCTCACTTATCAACCTCTAGAAGGTGAGGAGATGACCTATGAATTCCCTAATGAAAACATAACAACCATAACAGTGCAAGGATGGTAGATACATTTTGATAGAGTTGTTAATAATAAAGGAGTAGGAGTAAGAGTGATCTTGGTTACCCCAAAGGGGGGAAAAGATGCCATTAGCTAAAAAGTTGAGATACAAGGTCACGAATAATGAAACGGAGTACAAAGCTTGCATTTTTCGGTTAGAGGCTCTATTGGTTATAGGGGAAAAGTCTGTAAAAGTGTTTGGAGACTCATCTGTTATGGTTTACCAAGTAAGGGGTGAATGGTCAGTGAAGGAAGAATACTTGCTACCTTATCTCAGGTACCTCAAAGTTTTGAGTGGTCAATTCGAGGTTTGCACTTTTGAATATATATCTAGGGGCGAAAATCAGTTGGAAAATGTTTTAGCTACCTTGGTGTCTATGTAGGACAATCTGAAGGGAGTGATTTGAAACGTGTGATAATTTCAAGTTCCAATGGGCCATGCTTTGAAAAGGAATAGGTCATGGATATTAAAGGATACAATGGAAAACCTTGGTATTATGATATTCAGAACTACATGAAAAAGTTAGTGTTCCCTGAGGAAGCAACTGAAAAGGACCAAAGAATGATTCGCAACTGTTGTCTCAATTCATCACTATAAGAGGAGTGTTGTATAAAAGGCAGCATGATGGAATTCAATTAAGATGTCTAGAAGAAAAGGAGGCAAAAAGGGTAATGAAAGAAGTACATACAGGAGTGTGTGGACTCATATAAATGGGTTAGCCTTGGCAAAGAAGATTATGAGATAGGATTTCTTCTAGCTCATAATGGATATTGATTGCTCTAAGTATGTCAAGGAGTGTCAATTGTGCCAACATCATACGAATTTGAGACATCTACCCATTTTTGAATTATACAACCTCACATCACTATGGCCATTTGTTGCATAGGGAATAGACATCATGGGAATGATCCATCCGCCTGCCTCAAATGGGCACGGGTTCGTCATTCAAAAAGGTAGATATACGGGAAATGGCCAAGTTCATAGAGAAAAAATTGATAAACAGATATGGATTACCTCATCACATGGTCTCATATAGTGGGTTATAGTTCTCGAGTGAAACTAGATAGATGCTTATTAGATATGGGATTCAACATCACAAGTCTTCTCTTTATATACCTCAAGCAAATGGAGCAGTCAAAGCACCTAATAAGAACGTAAAGAGAATCTTAGCTAAGATGATGTGAACTTACAAAGATCGAGCCAATAAGCCACCCTTTACACTATAGGGTTATAGGACCATAGTCAAAACTTCAATAGGAGCAACTCAATTCTCTCTATTTTATGGAACAGAGGCAGTACTGCTAGTGGAAGTCAAACATCAATCCTTAAGAGTAGTTCTTGAGACTAAGATACCAGAAATGGAATGAACTAGGTAGAGACTATCATAGCTTACCTTGCTTGATGGGGAAAGAATCAGGGCATATTATCACAATCAAATTTATCAGAAGAGGTTGGCCTGTTAACTTGGGAAGAAAGTCAGGAGACACCCTCTAAAGGAAAGAGACTTAGTATTCAAACTGATGAGGCTCGAAATCCTAGATATTTGAGGTAAATTTAGGCCCACATGGTAAGTACCTTTATGCTTAAGATCTATTATCCAAAGGCACTGCTATTTTGTCAGATAGTGATGGCAATGAGTTTCAAGAACCTATGAATGTTGATAGGTTGAAAAGGTTCCATGGTTAAAGACTAAAAGAGAAAAAGAAGAGAATAAATGCCCTGCAGGTCAAAAACTAAAAAAATAATGACCTTGCCAAAATTGAGCACCTCACTAAGGTGAAAACTGAAAAAAGGCATCCTGGGAAAAAATTAGAGGCTAAGAGAAAATAATCAATCAAGAAAACTCGAGAGGGCCAATTGATGACAGGAGTTATAATGCTTGTAAAGTTTCATTTCGAGATTGAATAATATATGTCATTGAGATATAGTCAAATATTGATCATGTATACCGAAATAAAAAATGAAACGTCACACATGTATTCATAAATGTCATTTGAGTATCTAAAAGTAACATTTTCTATCATATGTTCAATAAAAAACAAAACGGCATTTATAAAAGTGTCTGATCTAATCTATCAATATCACGTCTCTATCTCTATCCAGGCGCCTTAGGTGAGAAAGTCTATTGTCAGCAGCTGGACTAGTAAATCACCGCTTGTATGAGTCGGAGATAGTGAAATTATAGGAATCCACATTAGAAATAGTGGTCCTCACTAGAGGTTGAACCCAAATCCTCTGATGGTATCCAATCACAAAATAAGCAGTAAAGACGCTTCTACAAAAATCGAAAGGCCACCTAATGATGTCCTATCTACCTCCAAACTAGCAAACACATCAGGCAGAGACATAAAAAGTGGCTCGACGAAGTCCACAAAGAGGGACACATCCTGACTCTCCATCCATGACCACAAAAACAACAGGTATCCAGGAACATCTAAACCTAATATCTATATCTATGGAATGACCAAGCCAGCCAATGGCATCTTAGGCCGACTAGAACTCATGTTAAAGATGCCTACTGTTAACAAGCCTCATAGGGTAAATCCATATAGTTCTAACTCGAGGAGGGTGCTTAGACAATAGCTGTAACTTCTCATGAACCCATACCTAAAAAAAAATAGAAAAGCCACTAAGGTGAGTTGGATTCATCTCAGGCAAAAGTAACACATAGAAATGTGTGAAAATATGAAAGGATACGCATTTCAACAAGAAAATTGAACATGAAAACCCATAAGGGGCATGTTACCTTTAAGAGATAAGGACATACCTGAAGGAGAAAGGGACTGCCTGTTAAGAATAAAGAAGAAACACGTTGAGTAGAAAATCTGTGATAGAAGTAATATAAGCCTATGATGGTCACTACCACAATTAGGGGAAACAAGTTATACTCCCGACGTATGCTAGTAACAACATCGAATAATCCATAGTTTGCGATCATTGGATCACTAACATGTATTAATAAACAGTGAGAAAGGTAGCAAAGCAACACCACACCAAAACAAAAGGTGGGAACATCATCGAAGTCAGGCAACACATTTATTAGCCACTCTAGTAGAAAGGTCTCCCTATGAGGCATTAGACCCTTGGCCTCAGAAGAAAGGACACCCAGGGCATGGACCACCTCTCTGGGATAAGTGACCACGGGATGAGGTAAGCATGGTCGAACATCAAGGTCGAACCTAACACCCGCCATGGTAGCAAATTCTTCAGGTAAAGGGTTCCTAGTGAGTGAACCGAAATACATGAAACCTAGGATCCGAAAATCAAAGTGCAATAGATAAGAGGTGTTAATCTGGAAAGACTCTTCTCAAAAATCTCAGACTTGAATAAAGGGCTAATAGATGGTCCTCCCAATTTTTCAAATCGTCTAGTAATCGGTGTAATTTCATAAGTTCAATAGTCATAATTATGAGATTTTCAAGTAATCTAAAGATTTATAAATGATGGAGAAAATAAATAAATAAATAAAGAAAGAAAAATAGACAAGGAAAGACAAGAAAAGGAAAGAAAAGAGGAGAAAAAATATTACTTGATGGAAGCTTCCTAGAAGTTAAAAACTTAATGGCACAAAATCTAAGAAAAGGGATACTATTTATAGAAAGTGATGAGCCACGGCCATCCCTCACCCCAGAATGAGCCAAGGCTAGCCTGTCCCTTACCACTGGAAGACCAAAAGTCATATTTTTACATGTCCCATGCATTGCACGTACATATTAGAGCATTTGTCTTTGTTTGCATTTTGTAGGAAGAATGATGATTTAAATGTCCAAACCTTGAGGATTTATGATGTCTAGAGCACGAAGATCAATATTCCATAGAGAAATAATCAATTTTAATAAGTATTTCAAACCCCGAACACCTATGTATAATAAAATGTAATCAAAGCCCGTAAATATTGTAAAAATAATGTTAAAACCTATAGAATGAGTGTCAATAATATTGTAAACTAATTTTAGATGGATGGAGAACATAAAATCATGAAAAGTGGTTCAAAGATCGAAGAAAATGGAGGTAAAATGTGAAAAATATGAGAAAAATAAAAATGAAAGGCAAAATGGTCTTTTTCTGATGAACGTTTCCTCTCAATGGTTTTTCAAGCATTTCTTCTTCGTTCGATGTTCGATTCGCAATCCATTTATGCCTACGGACTCCTGGAAGTGAGGCACACTTTAGAAAGCCTAAATTTACTACTTTCTCCTAATTTTTCTATCTGATATTCCTAAGTAAATGTAGTTTAGTATTTTTGTATTTTTTTTCTTTCTCTTTAAGTTAAGAATAAAACTTAGGGTAGTAGACTTTAGTTCTAGGCGTGATGGGCATGAGCACTTGTTGTTGTATTAGTATCTAATACATTTTTGTTGTTATACTTAATTGTTAGTCTAAAAGTAAATAATATCTTGCAATATAAGTAGCATAATGTATATAATCTTTTGCATGCTACCTTATGTATGAGCACTTGAAATCTATAACATGCTATTTATAGGCAATAATGCACATAAGCTTTAGAATCTTAAAGGCATTCTTTTATCTTTTCTATTACATGAAGCATTAATATCGAGAATTTGTATTGTATGGCGACCTTGATGGTTTGTGCCTTATTGTATGCTTTTAAAATTGATACTTGCATAGGGAGGCAGTGTCATTCCTAACCGAAATGTTACTGAATTTCTGTCTTATTTCTCAGTAAGCATGAAATATTAATATCTATATTGTTTGTGAAGGGATATCACATGGCATATACATGATGATCACGCAGCAGAAAAATAAAAAATTTAGATCATATATGGCAGGCAATATGCAACAACGAATTGAATCATGCAATTTTAGGGTTTTGAAAAACTTACAACCTTAGATGCACTTCAAAACTTGATTTTGATGATGACCAGCAAACAAGATGGACTTATATGCCTTAGATCTTGATCACGAATGCCAAAAGAGATGCCTTTATGCCACTCCTCTCTATGCTCACACACACACTAGCAAGGATGGCTTAAAATAAGAGTGGTAGCTCTAATCTTTTAGTATTTGGTAATGGGATTGGTTTGAAGCCACAAGATCTAATCTTGTTCTTCTTTTAGGTTTCAATTGCTAGCCAAAAACACAAGGGAAGAAGGAAGAATCCTTTCCCCTTGAGAGTGGCAGTACAAAGAGAGAAAAAACCTAATTGGCAAAGTTACTTCTTATCCATATATATCACTTAGCTTAGGGTTTTGTATGTGCCGAAATTCACCAGCATTTAGGTAGTAATTTCAGCCTCCATCACGTCCTAATTAAGTGGTATATTTTGATTCAAAGACATATAGGAATTTAAATTTCATTTACTTAATTATCTAAAGATAAATAATCAATTATTTAAAGATAAATAAATAATCAATTAACAATTCCTTTTGCCGTGTTTTTCACTCTTCATGGGCCAAAGTCCATTTAGCAATTTTAATACCCATTATCCACATTAATTTGACTTTAAATAAAATCCCAAATTAATGCCAAATACTTTATTTAAATATTTTAAACCCAATGCTTTGTGTACGATCCTATAGGTCCATTTAATATTGGCAATGAATTAATAAATAATCCAAAGGCTATATACATTCTCTAGCAAGATATTATAGCATTTCAAATTAAATGAAAATAAAAATGACATTTAGTGACCTAATACAATTTTGCATAGTTCCTTACCCATAAATATTAGAATTAATATAAGGCATGGAACCAGTCATCCTTATATATACTAATTCCTTTCTTGATATTCTAGTGACACTGAACTCTCAGATAAATAATAATTTCTCATTATTTCATCTCGGTATGGCCATACACTTCTCAGTTCACTGATCAAGTGGTCAATGATATTTTTCTCTCTTATCGAGGGGATAATCCCTTCACTTCTCTCATGCTCTCTAACAATAATTAGTGCATATCCAAGCATACTCATACTTGTCACCCTGTTACGAGTACATTAGGTGTATGTCAAAGTACATAGTAATTCATAAAGAGTTTCATAGAGATTTTAGGTCTAAGAACTCCGATGCAAAACTTGCACATGAGAAACACTTATGACTTATACCATGTAGTGTTCTCATGAACAGATCGAATCTAGATACCATGTTCTAGACATGTATCTATGATCTCTGATTAACACTCTTGTCCTTATGATCGGTAAGACAGAACTCATCTTATCAGAGAGAGAATAATAGTTTTAATTCATTTGTTATTCCCATAACAATGACTGACTAGGGATATTTAGAATGAAGTCTCTATTGTTTCAAGGTCTTACAACTATATGCCTCACACATGATAACTTAAACTGAAACAACATTCTTGAATAGTTCTATCAATTGATATGCACAGGAATACAATAGATAAAACAAATGCCTCATTTATTAACTTAAGTGTTTTATAACAATGCATTAGGGCTAGCTAATAGTTTGGTGGCCCTGCAGGTCTGTGCTGTGTTGCCACTGCTTTAAATGTATATTTTTGTGTAGGGGGCAGTCATATTCCAAGCCAAAATGCAGCCGAAATTTTGTCAAAATCTTTTTGAATAATGTGAAATATGTTTTTAGTAGCCATGACAACATGTGTATTGTTTAAATGTGATTTTTTGTACAGGGAGTAGTCATGTCCCTAGTTGGAATGCCACCAAAATTTATTTCTACAAAAACATGCAAAGTCCTACTTGTGCAAAATGATCAAACTCTTATTTTCGTGTGTGGTGTGAGTCGAACATGAACTGACATGTCATATTTTGCAGGATGCCTTGAAGGACACCGTGTCCTCAGCCCTTGTAGTCGGTTCCGAATTACATGATAGATGAGCAAACTGCCAAATATAGAGCTCTGAGTCACGTTCAGTTCAGAGCCAGTCGGTACATGTCCAACATCGGGTGGACTATTTTTTTGCTCAAGCCTTTAGGACATATGCAGGCATGACTCAAAAGGTATTGGCCATCCTATGGTACGGAGGATACCAGTGGTCTGACACACAAGAGGGAGTGATCCGGTTTAGAGCTTCGAGTATACTCTTCATGTAACACCCTAAATTCATTCATCAATTCATACATTATGAGCTTCCGTAATGATATTTCGCATTTACTCTGGTTTTTTATTCCTCAATTTATTGATTAATGATTAGTTTATTAGCCATTGATTCGTAGTTCAAATTTTGGTTATCGGTTAATTACTTATCGATTTTACTACCTAAGCCTGTAGATTTACAAATTAACAACTCTGTAATCAACCATAATTTATCTTGACAATGCAATATAAAAATTTCCATTCATATATATATACATTAGACCATACATTCAACATTAATTGCCATTTATTACATAACAAACTCTATTACAGGTCAGTTATCTAATTTTAGTATAAAACACAACTAATCTTGGTGTTACTAGAAGAGTTTCGTGTACTAGCTAACTACATTTTCGTTGTGGATTCTTCAGTGTCTAACTTTGCAATGCCGTTACCTAATGATTAATACAGCCATACCACATTTCATTTCTATGCCACTTTAAGTAAAATTTACTATTATGCCTCTAGGGTCATTTTATTCAATTAGTCAAAAATTCATTCTTATATTTCTGTAAGTCACCATTTAATTTTATTTATACTTTATTTCATTATTGAATTCTATTTATTTCTCTACTTAGTGGAAACTTATCATTTGGTCCTTACATTTCTTTTTTCGTCATTTTTTACCAAGATTAATTTCAATTGTGGTTGTTTATGGTTCTTTTGCCTAGCATTTCACCTTAGGTAGTAAATTACGATTTTGGTCCTTACATGGACTTATTAGTTGGCAAATTAAATTTTAGTCCTCATACTTTTCCTTAATTATGATTTTACCCTTTTAAGTTACTTTTTGCCAATTAACCTCAATTAAATCTTCTTGTTGTTTATCGTGTTACTTACGTGCTTTATATTCCTTTTTCTTTTAAAACACATATAAATTCCTACTTGAATGCAAAATTACAATTAAGTCCCTAATCTTTCTATATGCCATGTTTGACCTCCATTTGACCCTTTTTTTGCTTCATTCGACTTTTATTTCATTCTAAGTGTAAATTTTACATCTTGGTCCTCGTACTTTTCCATTAAGTGGTAAATTTCATTTGGATCCCTATATTTTTCATTATTTACGACTATACCCCTTTTCACTTATTTTTCCACTTTAACTCCTTTGATTACATTTTTAATGCCTAATTACAATTTTGGTCTTAGTTTATCGCTTAATTACATTTTTACCCTTCTCAAATCTATTGATTATGTTTATCTCATTATTTCCCCTTTAATCACATTTTTGATATCCTTTATGCATATATTACTCTTTTACTCCCTATTTACTTACATAATTACCGTTTTACCCACAGTTTGTTATGTAATTACAATTTTGCCTTATTAAAATTGTTAATCACATTCTTTTTCATTACTTCACATTAGGTCGTATTTCTACATCAATCTTTATATTATTGCCATTATGTATCCTATCATACATTCATTGAAATTACATATGGCACTATAACATCCATAACAAATAACCTTTAAACATGAAAATTATATGGCATTTAGATAAGGGATACCATTCAACCACATTGAAAGGTCCTACATGCCATGCATTTTATTATTTCTTTTCACACCATATATGTCTCTAAATTCAATCTATGTGTTTATATGCTCACCTACATTTATTTTGCTTAAGAAATCCCTAATTACATAATAATACACTATTATGTATACACACTAATTACTATATACACATATTATTTTAAGCTCATATTAATCATACTATGCTTATTCATTCTAATAATTCATGTTACATGTTATTATGTCAATTAGCACTAAATTATCATGTTATCAATATAACACGCCATTCGGCCACCATATGATCATTCACTTAGTGTTTGATTTATCCCTTATTTCTTGCTTATTTCATACTTAGACCTCATTTCATTATGTTATCTAAAATTATTTCACATTTTCCTTTTAAGTTCAAATAGTTAAATAATATTACATCATTATATATACATGGTAAATATTATGTCCATACATTATTCCAAGTCCCAATTACTGAAGTTATGTTCTTTCCACCTAATATTACTCATTTCATGTCTAAATATCATTTTAAGCCTTTAAATATTCACACATACTTAATTTATAGTTATATACATTTGATACATAAATGTACATCTTTATGTCTAGTATGAACATATTATATCCAATTGTAATTTACGGGTTTTGTCCAATCTACTAAATTTATTCATCATTACAATATTTAAATTAAGTTAAATATTTAATTAATTATTTAATTCTCACTTACTACTCTAAAGGTTACCATTCGACTATCTTAGTCTCTCCCTCCCCCTACTTGTTTTCCTTAGTAATTCTTTGTTATTTCATGTCTTCATGTCATTACAACATCTCACTCACTTAGGAGAGTGGTCTTGGTCACTCGGGAGAGTGCTTAATTTGCTCAGGAGAGTGACTGTCTCACTAGAGAGAGTGCCTTAACCCTATAGGACAAGTAAAATTACTTGGGCGAGTGCCAAAATCACTCAAAAGAGTGTTAAATTACTCATCCAAGTGATGAAATCACTCAGCCAAGTGCTTCTTGGCTGTCCCTCATAAGCTAAAAACCAGCTTTCTCCATTATTATAATTTTGCCCCTAAATTTCTCCTTTTTTGCATTTTAACCCCTTTTCTCTTCAATTTGGCCCTGAAAAACACCAAAACTAACAATTAGACCTAAAAACACACAAATTAACTAATTAAAACTAAAATCAACTAAATTAAGACTAAACTAACTCAATTAAACACATAAAAATACAATAAAAATATAGTATAATTCACACTTATCAAATATCCCACACTTAGTCTTTGCTCGCCCCCGAGCAAATTTGAACAAACCAACTTCTCAAAATTATCAAACTTAAATCAAGAATTATGCAATTCAAAACCAAGCTTAGCAATTAACAAGAGCACTTAACAAAATTCCAACTAGAATAAATTCAATAAGACAATATGAGCTAGTTTCTTTGTGTGTGTGCAAGACCAAAACATTTTAAGAAATTTCAAAAAAATCAAAATACCAATGCAAATTCATAGTCAAGCTTATGAATTGATGTACACTGAAGTGTACATGCAATTTTACATTTAAAACTCTAAAAACACCATAGACCTCTCCTTTAGTACCGAAACCAGAAGTTCAACTCCACTAAACAACTCAAAAACAAACTTAGAATCACTTAGGTCTTTAAAGGTTGTAATGGTATTAGTGTATTGGTTATCAAAGAATAGACAATAGATAATCAAGCAAAAAATAGCCACTCTATAACAAGATAGATCAACCCTTCTAAAATTTTAACCCTTTAACTCAAAATTTTAAGTACTAAGCCAGACTTGCTCACCTTTATATATTCACAATATCCTTGAGAACAAAATTGTTGTAATTTTTACAAATTCACAACTCAATCCTTTTTGAAATTACAACTTCTTTCCCTTGTGATAACCCTACACTTAAGATTTTTGCCAAGGATGCTAACTTAATTTCTTTCTTTCTTTTCCTTTTTTTCCATTAGCTTTAGGTAATATGATGAAAATGAGTAGTCACAGGGAAAAATCACTTACTATTCTCTTGATCGCATTTTTAAGTTTTGCCTATAATTTCAAACTATCACATTACACCCCTTAACAATATTAAATAAAAGTTAACCTATCCAATTCTATAGTGGCTAATTCTAGAGGGAAAGATAAAGGCTCTCTAAGCTATATGGTTAATAATTGAGTGTAATAAGAAAAATTAAGATGGCAAGCCTTTAACATGCCTCATTAGGCTCAAAATTGTTTAATAAGGGTCAATTGCATCAAAAGGAAAAACAAACAGTCTTTTTATGGGTCATCAAGAACAATTGTGCTTATATCACTTTCCAAGCTATTTGATTTGCTTTTATGTTTTGAAAGGTGATGAGGAAGGTTCTAGTGTTCTAAAATTCCGCACTTAACTAAGTCAATGCATGTGTTTTTCTTAAATTTAAAAACTGGTCTAAGAGCTCAAGAAGTGGAAATTAACAAATATAAGTCATGTTGAATGTTAAACTAGATAAAATTCCATTAAACAACATGCTTGCCTTAGTGCTAAAAAAATTTTTGAACAATGCACATTCTAAGTTCAAGTTCAATAAGTTCAATTTTTGAGGATAAACTAGGGCAAACTAAGTTTAATGTAAGCTAAATGACAAATTTGAACTAATTATTTTCTAGCGTAACCAAACAATTAAACTAAGAACTATTATTATTACTAACTACATTACAAAGTCTTTAAAGGTACTCCTAAAACCATGAACAAAAACGTAAACCAAAGCTAAAGCACTAAAACAAAAACAAAAACAAATTACAAAAGCAACAAAAGAAATTTTCATGAATTAAAAAGAGAAGAGTGAAAACTTGTCTACTTCCTAAATAAAATTGAGCTTAAGTAAGCTCTATCCTCCTTTTCAAAATCTTGCTATCCTCAGCAAATTACTTCAGTGGTAAAGGCAGTGGTGGAAATTTCTTCCAAAAGCTATTCATGAACCGCTCAAAATCTTGTCTTTACTCATCAATGCTCTCCTGCATTGTACCCATTCTACCTTGCAAGTTATCCAATCGAACATTAATTCGATTTAGAAGGTCAATCACCTGAGGGGTAGAGTAGCTTTAGCTTGTGGTGCCGCTTGGTGTTCCTCTGCTTCCTTAATTTCCTCATGCTGATGCTCATGAACCTGAATCCAATTCTCATGCAAGTATTCCTCTCTAGTAGTGCAATGGCGATGAGGCTTGAGTGACAAGATCTTCATACACTTTAGTATAGAGTAATCTATGTACTTGAGATCACCTACAAGAGGATGTCCTAAATCTATGTGGTGCACAATAGTTGATAAAATAGTAGCCATCCATTTAATAGAAATGTCCTTGATGGCCAGAGGTTGCTTTTGTAACTCTTTAATCATTTATGCTATAACTTCTGCACCATTAATGGGAATCCCCTTAACCATACATCATAATATCATAATTTCCTTTGAATTTACCACACTGAGATCGCCAAGACAATTGGAAATATTGATAAATAGATAGATAGATAGATAGATAGATAGATAGATAGATAGATACCTGTGAAGAATATGCAAGGCATGATCTCTCAAAGAGTAACATTTAATCCTACCTATTTTCCATAGCATTGGATCAACCAAATCTCGAACAATTTCCCAATTTTCTTGTGAGGTACCATTAGATATTCACCAATAGCATTCTCCAAAAAATTAAATATGTTGTGACTGACGAAAATCCATGGTATAACATTTCCTTTCCAATTTGAAATTTACTATACCAAGATCTCCTTACCCTTTAAAGTAACACTCAAAGGAATAAAGAAAGTCTCATACGATGAAGGGATACACCTTTGGATTCTTATCAATAAAGTTCGTCCAACCAATGTTGTTAATTAACAGTGAAATTTCATCCCACATAGTTCCATTAGTTATATCCAGATAGAAGTCACTCAAGTAGGCTGGCTTAACATATGTGCATGCGCTAAAGTGTTCAAATAATGAGTGCTTCCCCTTCTTTACATATGCCGGGATGTGTGAACTGGAAGAGCTTGAAGCTTCATCATGCCTAGCTTTCTTATTAGCCACTACATAAGATAAAATAACTCAAATAAGTAACAATCATAGTTTATATTTAGCAAGAAGAGCATAATGTAGCATGTGGCAACATAGAGCAAAATGTGACTAAGATCGACAACTTGTTATTACCATTCAAGCATATGAAATCATATTACCATCAAAACCAAAGTATGTGCAAACATTGAGATTAATGAACAAAGAACAAGGGAGAATGATATAATGAAAGATGAGATCAAATGAACATGGCATATGCTAAGCAAAGTCAAGCTAAAAATGAGATTTTAGTCTTTAAAGCATTTTATCAAACACCTTGTGTGCACACTTTGCTTAAGCTAAAGCAAGATTAATTTGAAATGCAAATCACACCAAAATTTAAAATATTCACTACTAGCGTGCACCCAACAAGCTTAATGGAAGAACAATGAAATAGCAACACAAATTAAAGCTAAATTTCAAGGGGAAACTAACCCCAAATTAGCACAAAACTAAAGCAAAATAAGCAATCTCATAATGCAAAATTCAAATCAAAGAATTAGGGATTACTTACTTGGGTTGATTTGAACAACTAAGATGAAAAATCTTAACTTGAGATTTAGGGCACTCGAGCGAGTGAAAACTACTGATGGGTGAGTGAGAGAATAAGTGAAGGAGTGTGTTCAAGTGTTAATGGGAAAATGGAAGAGTGGGTTTTAAAAGAGGGCCACTCGGGTGAGTGAGATAGTCACTCAGTCGAGTAAGGGGTCACGGCTCTTATTGGGAAGAAAAAAAGGCAACCAAAAACAATTACGTGAATTGATCAAAGGTGGGCACTCGAGAGAGTGATGAGGTGCTACACTTCAAGACAAAGAAAAGGCATAAAACACTTAGGAGAGTGATTTTTCACTCAAATAAGCATTTAGGCACTCGGGAGAGTGAGATAGTCACTCATCTGAGTGACCCAAGGCTATCCTCTCTCTAAAAATATTTTTTTTTTCGTTTTTAACCTCAACGCTTCAATTAAATAATTATTTTACTAATTGCTTCAGTCTCATCTCAAATTTACCTTTTAATCTCTAAATCACTATCTTTTAAACAACATTAACCTATGTTTTTGCATTCTCTTAATTAAATCACACCCAAACCAAGTTATGCTCAAACTCAAATCACAACACATTATTCTTCCACCATGTACTAACACTTGCTCACTTTCAATTTTACCTTAAACACAAGTCTCCCTTGCTCAATTCTTACTTAAAATCATGCCAAAATCTCATTCAAGCCTATAATCACATCAATATCATAAAGAATGCACTCAATAAACAAAACTCCCTTTTTAATTCATGAATTAAAAACTAAACGAAGCCAAAGTAAAACAAACTAACAACTAAATAACAAAAGCACAATAACAAATAAAACAAAAATTTAAAACAAAGAAAATAAAAAGTTAAAAAGCTTAGTTATGAGTTTAGGAAGTCCTCAGCTAGACTTGTAATCCTTATATCAATTATGAAACACCACGGTTACCTCAGCAACCTCTATTTGCCCAACTCTATACAATTTTAACCTGTGACTATTGACTATGTCTTCATGCCCATCCTTCGGACCCTTGATAGTCAGTACTCCCAAGTCATTGCTTGACAACACTTGATATGGCATAAGCCATCTAGATTTCAATTTTCTCGGGAATAACCTCAATCGACTGTTATATACTAAAACCATCATGCCAGGATCAAATTTCTTCTGATTAAGCTTCTTATTATGCCAATGTTTCAATTTTTCCTTGTAAAGAGCTGCATTGTCATAAGACCACTATCAAAATTCCTCCATTTCATTGAGCTGTAACATTCTCTTATCTCCTGCACATCTCAAATCAAAGTTAAGCAGTTTTATAGCCCAATATGCTTTATGCTCTAATTTGACCGACAAAAGACATGCTTTTCCAAAAACTAATCTATATGGAGACATACCTATAAGGGTTTTAAATGTAGTTTTGTAGGCCCAAAAAGCCTCATCTAACCTTTGAGACCAATCTTTTCTAGAATTATTCACAATTTTGTCTTAAATTAACTTCAACTCCTTATTAGACACTTCGACTTGCCCATTTGCTTGAGGATGATATGGGGTAGTTATCTTATGTCTTATACCAAATTTTCTAAGCAATGTTCAAAATTGATAGTTGACAAAATGTTTTCCCCCATCACTTATAATAGCCCTTGGTGCCCCAAACCTAGTAAAAATATTCCTTCTAAGGAATTCAAGCATAACTTTGGCATCACATGTCCTAGTGGCTATTGCTTCTACCCATTTACTTATGTAATCCACAACAACTAGGATATATTCAAACACAAATGAGTTCGAAAATGGCCCTATAAAATCAATTCCCCAAACATCAAAAATCTCTACTTCTATCATATTATTCATAGGCATCTCATCTCTCTTAGATATATTTCCTACACATTGACACCTATCACATAATTCTATGAAAGACTTAACATCAGAGAAAATAAAAGGCTAAAAGAAACCTAACTGAAGAATTGTCTGTATTGTACAATTTGCTCCATGGTGACCTTTAACCTCTTCTCCATGACAGTGTCTCATTATATCCTCTTACTCTTCCTTCGGAACACATCTTCAAAGAATTTGGTCTGGACAATTCTTAATCAAATAAGGGTCATCACAGAGATAATGTTTTGAATCCACTTGCAATTTTTTCTTTTGTTGCTAAGTGAAATCCTTTGAAAGGTATCCTTCTAAAAGAAAAATTAGCAATATTAGCATACCAAGAAGTTAAAGTTTCACATGCATAAATGGCACAAATATGCTCATAAGGAAATAGATCAGAAATTTCCCCTTTTCTAAATTTGTATAATCCAATCTAGATAGGTGGTTAGCTACAAAATTCTCAGCTCCTTTTTTATCTTTAATTTTCACATCAAACTCCTGCAATAGATAAACCCATCTAATAAGCCTCGGTTTGGAATCTTTCTTAGCAAAAAGGTGCCTTAAAGCTACATGATCCATCCACACCGTGATTCTAGAACCAAAAAGATATGATCTGAATTTCTCAAAAGAAAATACTATTGCCAAAAGCTTTTTCTTCGTGGTGGTATGATTCACTTGAGCTCCAGTGAGTATGTGACTCGCATAGTAAATGGTACAAAAAATATTCTCATTTCATTGGCTTAAAACTACTCCTACTATATAGTCACTAACATCACACATTATTTCAAATGTTAAAGTCCAATCCGGTGATGCTATGACCAATGCTATGATTAGCTTCTGCTTTAACAAGTTAAATGCCTACAAACATTTATTATAAAAGTTAAATGCAGCATTTTTAAGATATAAATTTGAAAGCGGTTTAGCTATTTTAGAAACATCCTTAATAAACCGATAATAAAAGTCAACATGATGAAGAAAACTCTTAATACCCTTAACACTCATAGGTGGAGGTAATTTATCAATCACATCTATTTTTGCTTTATCTACTTCAATTCCTTTCTCGAATATCTTATACCCTAACACTATCCCTTTTCTCATCATAAAGTGACATTTTTCCAATTTAGAACAAGGTTAGTTTTTTCACACCTTTTTAGGACCAAAGCAAGATTAGATAAACATGACACAAAATCATAACCATATAGTGTAAAATCATCCATAAAAACCTCTATGAAGTTCTTAATAAAATCATGAAAAATAGCCATCATACATCTTTGAAATGTGGCGGGGGCATTGCAAAGGCCAAATGGCATTCTTCTATATGCAAATGTACCATAGGGGCATGTGAATGTGGTTTTTTCTTAGTCTTCTAGGGCTATAAGAATTTGCATATATCCCGAATAACCATCTAAAAAATAGTAGAACCTATTTCATGCCAATCTCTCTAACATTTGGTCAATAAAAGGTAGAGGAAAGTGATCCTTTCTAGTGGCATTATTCAATCTCCTATAGTCTATACACACTCTCCATCCAGTCACTGTGCATGTTGGGATAAGTTCATTATTTCATTAGTCACAGCAGTTATTCCCCCCTATTTAGGTACACATTGGGTCGGACTAATCTAACTACTATCAGAAATGGGATAGATAATACCTGTATCGAGTAGTTTGAGTACCTCATTTTTCACTAATTCTTGCATAACTAGATTGAGTCACCTTTGGGGTTGTAACATCGGTTTGAAATCATTCTTCATAAGTATCCGATGTGTATAATAACTGGGGCTAATTCCTTTCAAATCAGATGTCTCCTAACTTATGGCACTTTTATGCTTTTCAATTCTTTTACAAGCATTTCCTCCTCCAAACCTATCAAAAGTGAATATATGATCACTAGTTTTGCATTATTTTCCAAAAATACATATTTTAAATGAGAGAAAAGAGTTTTAAGTTCAGAATCTCCCTTAAAAGGGGATGGTTCATCCTCTTTTATTCCTTCCTCTTCATGTTCTTTTTCCAACTCCTTTATCAGCTCTTTTTCCTTCTTCTCCACTTCCTTCTCATTCCTTAGATGCATTAAACAATTCTTAAGCTTATCATCCAATAAAATTTCTTCTTTCTTTTTCTCCACACATTCTTGAATACCATTTTATGAAGTAAATGAACTCTTCAAAATCATAGGAAGGGTGCTTCATCACCTTATTCACATTGAAAACCATTTCTTCCTCATTAAACCTTAAGGTAACTGTCTATCCATGTACATCTATTAAAGCCTTCACCGTATTTAAAAATGGCCTTCCCACTATTAAGGGTACCTTGCGATCCTCCTCTATATCCATGACTACAAAATCAACTGGGAATATAAAATTTCCAAATTTCACCAATAAGTCCTCAATAATATCCTTAGGTCTTTTTACCAATCTATCCGTCAATTGCAGTGTCATTTGAGTTTCTTTAATATCACCTAAATTCAATTTCCTATAAATTGAATAGGGCATTAAATTAATACAAGCAGCCAAATCACATAATGCATGTCCAACATAATTCTCTCCTAATTTGCATGGTAAAGTGAAAATACTAGGATCTTCTAATTTTTCAGGAATTTTGTTCATTGAAATTGCACTATAATTTTTAGATAATTGAACCATTCCTATACCCTCTAGCTTTTGCTTGTTAGAACATAACTCTTTCATAAACTTAGCATATTTAGGCATGTGCAATAAAGCTTCAACAAATGGTAAATTTACATGCAACTTTTTAAATATGTCTAAAAACATTGTTGATTGTTCATTATGCTTTTTCTTCCTAGATAGAGATGGATAAGGTAATTTAACTCATCAAGTACAGTAGAAATAAGTTTCTCCTTACCTTTGCTCTTCTCAACAATAGGTGATATCTTATCATTAAATTTTGGTTTAGAAATACTTACCTTTGGTGTCGGTTCCACCAAATCTAAAGAGTGTTTACCATTTTTAGCTTCCTTCACCTCCGTTCCACTTCTCAAGGTAATTGCCTTGGCTTCTTCCCTTAGATTCTTATCCATGTTAGATGAAAAAGTGCCACGTGTCCTATTTGAGATAGAGTTAGCAAGTTGCCCTATTTTATTTTTTAAATTTCTAATTGAAGTATCTTGATTTCTTATCCAAATTTCTTGTGATTTCCACTTAGCATCCTAATTAGCCATAAAAGTGGTCTGGACATTCATAAAATTGGCAAATATTTCCTCTAAATTGGGTTTTCTATCATGTGTGGGTTGAGGTCTAACTTGAAAACCTGGGGGTTGAAATGTGGATGTTTAGTTAGGCAGGTGGTTGTTGCTATGAAAGACTATATTCTAATTAATAGGAGCCCTAGGTTGATTCCTAGATGAAGATGCATGATTCCCCTCTCTCCATGAAAAATTAGGGTGATTTCTCCACCCAAGATTATAAGTATTACTATAAGGATTCAATGCAATTACTTCTTCCATTAATGTTTCCAGGTTCTCCTTATTATTAACCTCAGATGCTACATGTGTTCCAACATAAGATAAAGATGACACATTTTTAACTTGTAAACCACTTACCTGCTTTGTCAATGCATTTAATTGTGCCCTTAGCATGGTCACTTCATCCACATTGTGTATAGCTTATTTTTTCTATGTGGTTCTTACACTTGCCCACTAAGCATCATTGGTAGCCACCTCATCCAGGAGTAGGAAAGCTTCTTTAGGGATCTTGTTCATAAAACTTCCATTTAAAGCTGCATCTAGGAGAGATATTATAGATTGATTCACACCTACATAGAAAATAGACATTATCTAATAAACAATAATTTCATAGTGTGGATAACTCTTTAGGAGTCTCCTAAATCTTTTGCAAGCCCTTATGGAATTGTTCCTCATATAATTGATGGAAATTATGGATGTTATTCCTAATACTAGCAGTTTTGGTAGGATGGAAGAAACAGTATAAGAAGTTTTCCAGTATTTATTGCCATGATTGAATTGATTGAATTGGTAGCATTTGCAATCAGTCTCTTACCTTACCAATGAGGGTAAAAAGGAATAACTTAAACTTAATGGCATCTATAGACACATTGGGTATTTAAATTATATTGCTAATTTCTAGAAAGATGTCTAAATGCTAAGTAGGGTCCTCTATATCTGATCCAGAAAATTGATTCTTTTGGACCATGGTGATAGTGGCAGGTTTTATGTCAAAGTGTTGATTATGAGGTATCTTAATGGTTTTATAAACCTTATTCTACCTAGGTATAGCATAGTCTCTAATGGTTCTAGGCCTAAACCCATCCCCTTAAGCTTGATTATGGTTAACCTGCCCTTCTATCCTAGGATGTGGATCATTCATTGGTGGTTTATGGAGAGGGTGGTTATTAAGGTTATTAAGGTTGTTCCGTTCTTACTCTTCTAATCCTATGGAATGTTCTCTCAATTTTAGGGTCAATAGGCAAAATTGGCTCGCCTCTTATCATAAACTATTAACACCTACAAAGAATAAAAGAATAAAATTAATAAAGAATGAAGAAGAAGACAAGAAGAAGAAAGACATATAAAAATTAACTTTCAAATCTAAAAACAAACGCCAATTTTTTCCTGGCAAGGGTGCCAAAAACTTGATCGGAGTCTAGCAAATATACTAGATCGGTTAGTAATATAGGAAAATATAAATTAAGACCCCAAATATGGAACCCAAGGAAAACTGTGAAAGTGTAACTTTATTTCAGATTTTAAAGTGAATACTGTGTGCAAAGAATAAAAGAAATCCCAAGTTTTGTGATGAAGATAAGAGAATTACACTAAGAAATAAAATTTACACAATTAAAGCTAATCTCAAACAAAGCAATTAATAAAAGTTGGTAAAAATCAATAATAAAGACAACTTATGCTAAAGGACTATCCACCTTAACTAATAATGCAATGACTTAATTTCAAAAGAACACAAGTGGGTATGGAAAAACTAGATAAAGAAAGCCAGATATCTTAGTCAAGAATATCACTCTAAGCATTAAACCTTCTTATTATGAATAATTTAATACTAAGCATACAAATCCAGTTTTATACTCTTAGATATTCATTAAATCCTCTTTCAAGTAAACTTAAATCCAACCTATTATTGGCTTACCTTTTCTAAGTTTTAATCCACTACTACCAATACATAATTATATCTAAGTTAGAAAATAATCATGCATCAACACTAATGAATTAACCTAGGAACATGCATATCATAGATCATACCTTAATCGATCATTAACTATTAATCAAATAAATTAACAATCAATCTCAATATAATCAAAGATAAGAATTTCCACAAGAACTAAGAAATAATCAACTTGCATTAAATTAAGCACAAACTAAGTCATTACAATAATAGTTTAAGGATTCAAGTATCCTTTAGCAAAAGTTAAGAAAACTACTCACACTTTATGTTAAAAACCAAAAACGTGAATAAAGATGATACAAACTCATAGAATCAAGAAAATCCCTTGATAATTCTGTAGAACTCCAAGAAAAGCTTCCAAATTCCAAGCTTTTGTATCTTTAAAAAATTTAAAATAAAGCTAATGTAAAACCTAACTAAAGAAAATTTGTATCTAAGATGGCTCTCTAAGTCTTGGTGTCTTCAATCCTTTTTATAGCCTCCAAGGGAAGAGTTTTACGACTCCTGTGACTTCCTAAATTGAAGGAATTTTTGTTTTAGTGAAATAAGAATTCTTTTATTGCCTAAATAGGACATCTACTCAAGAGAGTGGTTTTGGTCACTCGGGAGAGTGCTTTATTTGCTGAAGAGAGTGACTATCTCACTTGAAAGAGTGCCTTAACCCTGTAAGACACGTAAAATTGCTTGGGTGTGTGCTAAAATCACTCAGAAGAGTGCTTTTTGTCTGTCGCTCATGAGCTAAAAACCAACTTTCTCCATTATTATAATTTTACCCTTGAATTTCTCCTTTTTACATTTTAACCCCTTTTAAATTCAATTTGGCCCTAAAAAACACCAAAACTAACAATTAGATCTAAAAACACACAAATTAACTAATTAAACCTAAAATCAAATAAATTAACTCAATTAAACACATTAAAACATAATAAAAACATAGCATAATTCACACTTATCAGATGTACTGAAGTCTAGGTAATGTCAACTCAGCAGACATTATCACACATCTCTCATGAGATTATCTCAACCTTGACTAGGGTTAGCACTATGCCATAGACACAAGTATGTGTAAACGGTGTCATCATGAGGCTACTCATATCACTCGAATTCGAAAAGAGTCACTTTGGGGAGCCCATTCAAGAAAGCATGTATATTGACCTATAGGCAGCCATCACCATAAGTATGGTGGAGCCTATTGAGGGCCAAAAGGGCCAGTACATATTGCTAATGGTGCTTGAGACTCGAGATAGATGCAGACTTAATTCTACTGCACCAAATCAAGAGGCAGAGTAGGATGTTGAAGGTCAGACAGCAGAGGAGGTTCCAATGGAGCATCAGGACCAACCACCTCAGCAAGATGCACGAGTAGATGAGCCTTACGAGGAAAAGGGATCTCAAGGGCCAGAGTCAGGTATTGACTATGCTTTTAGCATGCAGATTGACTTGCACAATTTATTAGGAGACTCACCCTAGACATTAGCTCATCTCAAGTCTCCACTTAGACATCAGAGATCTCTAGCTGTGAGGTTTTCTCTGTATAGATGCCCCAGAGATTTATCCTCTACCACTCTCTACCTTATAGACATTCGGGGGCATGTACATCGATGGCACCTCTGCCATAGGCTCCATCACCTCCTGCTTAGGTACCTCCATCTTTAGATGATATATCTAGGAGACTAGCTATGATAGAAGAGACGTAGAGGACCATACTTGCAGCGATATAGTCTTTACAGACACTACCAGCAATCGTACAAACACTACAAACAGAGATGAGGGGCCTCAAGATAGATATATAGGCTATAGGGTACAAGTTTGATAAGTCTTTATAGGTAGTAGATGACTCCCTCACTTAGCTCAGAGATTAGGGTAGTCGTAACAAGGTAGAGGCTCCTAAGGCCAGACAAACAGTGACTGAGATTGATGAGCAGCTAAGGAGGTATATTGGATACTTGAGGGGGGAATTGATGAGGCATTTAAAGAGCCACTCCCAGACAGTCCTATAGATAGGGTAGGGATCAGAGAGGCTAGCTGAGGTGATATCACAAACACTGCAGCTGTTGACTTCAGCACTGCCAGGTTTTAGGTTCATATTTGAGCAGGTGGGTAAGAAGCCACCTCCAGCGCCTCAGGCTATGGCTATAGCCTAACCTCCTAGGCCGCTCGCTTTTAGACCGCCATTAGAACCGACATACCACCGAGCATCAGGGCCAAGGCCTTTATAGTGACTGATCATTTATTGTATTCAAAGAGTTATACTCTATTAAATTTTTGATGTAGATAAAACAAAATTGTATATAAATTATTTTGTTTTTTATATGCCTTATATTATTTATGCTTTCATTTGCTTAGAAGATGAATGGGTATGGATGCCATGTGATTAATGATAACTTGCAAATAACTATAACATCATAAAATAAAAGGTAATAAACAATAATGATAACTATAACACAATAATTGTAATAACAACAACACAAAAAAATAATTCAAATTCAATAAGCAGTATATTAACATCCAATGTTTTTAACATCAGGTACTCAGAACCCCACCAAAGGGACAAATATTTACTTCATCAACAACAAGAAAACCAAAGTAATTATCGCCATCTCTCAGAATGAGAGAAAATTCAATATGGAAATGAGGCTAATATTAAAAGAAAAAAATTGATGAGCAAGGGACAACCACAATGGGTTTCACCATCCCAGTGGTATCTCACAAAAATATCCCCGATGAGTTTAACTTTAGACATTCCAGGGGATTCCTTAATAGACGAATGCATGTTTACCAAGAACATCCCCAGTGGAGTATAAACTCAAGTAGAACAACCATATCTCTTAGAAAGACTAACCAATAAGATCATTCCAACATTCAAGTATGATATATAGTCTTGACTCTGTATGCCGACAAACTGGCACTAGTCACAACATGTTTTCAGCAATTTGATTCTACATGCCCTAGGCACTAATCAAATGCAACCAAGTCAACCTAATTCTAAATGCCCCAGGTGCTAATTGGATAAGTGGAGACTCACCGCCTTCAATATAGTTAGTCTCAAGCCATCTAAATTCTGTATGCCCCAGGTGCTAATTAGACGCATTCAAATAACCTAATTCTTCATGCCCCAAGATCTAATCAGATTTAATTAATTTGTCCCATTTCGGTATGCCCCAAATGCTAATCGGACAATCAACACAGATTAACAAATTGACAAGCTGATGTTAAATATCCGAATTTAGCATTAACGTGTCAACAAAAGGACGATAACTACCTGATTAAGAAACTCACTACCTCAGAAAGGTATGTGATGCAAACAAACAAGAGATTTGCTACCTTAGGTATGCGTATTTTTCCTTTTGCTCTGAATTTTGGCTCACTTTGGCATTAGTGCACCAATTCCCTAAAATTGGGGGCAGTTGTAGACACCGTGACCCGAGGTAGCTTAGATTAGGGTTATTCGATGATAAGGAAATAGTATATTATTGACAGTAGGTTTAGATCTCGAAGCTCCGATTATGGATTTGTCACTTTTTCTTAAAGATTTTTACAATTCTCTGAATACTTTCAAACAATTTCGAGTGTTTTAACAAGATAGGTAAAAAAACCCTAGTTTTATACTATCAATGATGATAGACGACTGTCTATTACCTGAGGGGCGGCTGTCTGTGGGTTTTCACCTCTAGAGTAATATAAATCAAGGGTATTTTAGGAAATCTAGGGTCTAGTGATGAGGGACAGCCATCCCTCACATATGCTCGTCCCCAGGTCGAAACCTAGATTCTTTTACATTTTCCTAGATTTTCAAAAAAGGAAAGTTTAGAGATAAAGATCAGGTCCGAATATTAAGGATTTTATCTCCTAATCTAGTGATTTTTTACTTGCATTTAGATTGAAACTCTCCTTGAGGTATAAAAACAAAAATTAGAGTTTGAAGAGGGGGGAATCATTATTCTTTGAGAAAAAACCATTAGAGAAGGAAGAAAACTAATTTCTTTCTCCCTCTAAAAATTTTATGCTTTAGCAATTTTCTTGACACTTGTAAAATGAATTTCATACTTTTTTTAAGAATCAAAAAACACGATTCAAGACAAAGATCTAGACTTCAAAAATCACAGAGTCAGAATATCTCCTGAGGGTAATATTCTAGGGTCATTTATAGTTTCTCTCTCTACCATTCATTCATTTAATCTCATAATTATTTAGATGATAATTTGATTCGTTTTTACTGTTGAGACTAAATAACATGTTTTCTTTGGAAAGTATGGTTCATTACTGGTTTGTGTTATGTTTTAAAGGCATGATAATCAAAAGGATTCCTCCATTGTTGTTTTTAAGTTCTTCTTTTTAACATGTATAAGTGTTGTATTTCATTAATTTTAATGCAATATGATGTATTTTTTGGTGTTTTAACGTGCTTTTGGCATGATTTAATGATTAATTATTGCATATCTAAGATTGAAATATTTATTTGCATAATTTTCTATTTTTTTTCTTTTATTCTATAAGTTTCTATTATGTTCTATAAGTAAGGAATGGGAAAAAGGTGTGAGGGATGACCATCCCTCACTCGATAGATGGGACGTCCTTCTGCCTTTTTCCTAGCTATCCCTTGCTCCATGGTTGGCCGTCTCTCACTTCCTTTTGGCCATCTCTAGGGTATTTTTAGGATTTTTTCATGTATTTTAGGTTTTTTAATGCCTTTTTATTTTAATATTTATTTTATATAGTATTTATACAATATTTGGCATGTTTTTATTATTGTAAGTATGTTGTTGTACATGTGATCAATTTGTTTGTAGGTGTAAATTATGTAGCTATTTTATCATCAATGCTAATTAATTTGTTTATTCTTTTTTTTGGGTAATTGGTATATTTATGGCCGTCAAGGATATATGGCATTTGCATAGGAAGTCATGCTCCCATTCTGGTCGCCCTCTTTATCCGAGTTACTTCATTTTTTTCTTTGGTTATTATATTGTTATTTATTTATTTACTTTCTTCGTCATTTTTTTTGTTTAATTAACTGGGTTTTCTTCAACAAAAATGGACCAATGTCCAACTTTTGACCCAAAAATTCACACAATATAATAAAAACTTCTTTTGTAAATATGCATGAGAGAACCAATGTTCCAAACCCAAATTAACTCCTCGATTTATGTATGTATATTTATTTATGCTTTGATGTTGTGGACAATTTGCTTATGTAATAATTTTTAAGTAGAATTTTATTTTAAGTATTTATTTATTGCCTTTTCTTGTTTAAATGGGATGTTTACTTAAATTCTATTACTTGTATCATGTGAGAGAAAGGGGATTAATTCAAAACTCAATTATAAAACAACACCTAACTAAGATGCCTAATAAGAGGGATGTCCTAAATGCCAGTCTTTGTTTAGGCATCAAAATAAGGTCGATATTCAATTTCCAATATTCTATTGGGTGGTGACTCAATGACACCTGCCTCTTTAAGCCCACTATAGATGCCTTCATGGGTTAACCGTCAGTAATAATTTAGACTCAATCCTTTTTTTTGCGAAATGGCCAGTTTATGATCAAAAGCGAGCCTCCTTCGATCTTGAGTCCTAAAAGTGAGCCTCCAAGAGAGAGCCCAAAATCAAAGGTGGGCTCCTGTGTGCATCACACTATGGGTGTCCAGTGTTGACACCTTAATGGTGTCTAATGAATTGATAGCTCCGGGTATCTAGTGTTAACACTGTGATAGTGTTTAGTGCTTTGATACCTTTACATGGTATCTAGTGTTCCCAATTGTCCATGATTATATTGAGGTCAAGTTAAGAAAATGATTATAGTGTATTTGTACTATGCTTGATAAGAATGTAATAATTAAGTATGTGATGACGGTAATGTAAGATATGTGTATGTGTAATTGGCATGATATATAGTGTATGGTTTATATATGTTTATACATTATTGGTAATTAGTAGAATGTAAATTGCATGTTAGAATTATGTGGTTCTGATTCCCAATTTTGGGATACGTAAAAAGCTTGGGATATCAATTTTGAGTTCAAACCAAATATTGATGTATCGCTAAGTATTATAGTGATTAGTGGTAAGTTAGAGGAGTGACTCATAAAAAAGTTTCCAAGGGTTATTAGCAACTTTAAGGCAACAACTTTATAGGAAATTCTAAGTGATCTTGCTTTGAATGGAGTGGAATTAAACAACTAATGAAGGTAGTTGAACAAGAGTGGATAGTTAATTTGTTCGTGCACCTATGAATAATTCTTGATAGTGAAAATTAGTTATAGTGAAGTTTTAGTAGCGTTTATAATAGTATGAAATTCTAGAGTTAAAAACAAATTAAGTGTGTCCTTAATTATACGTAGTGAACTATTACTATAAATGACTTAGTTATACATGTTGCTTAAGTAGGTTTTGAGTTAAAGACTTTTCAAATGATAGGACTATAGCAGCTGCAAAAAAATCTCTTGAAGATGTAGTGTAGATCATGTAAAGCAATGTACTATGTAAAACTCTTAATTGTATACCTAATTAAATTTCGGTGGGATGTGTTCTTGTAATCCAATGTTGTATTTGTTCTAAATGTTTTAATTTAATGATACGTAGTTGGTACCAATAGTGATTTTTTTATATAGTGAAGCCTATATTAGTTGAATTGATATGATTTATAGTAAGTGTAACATTTTGCATTACTCCTGAGGGCTATTTGGGTGTTACACATTAAGTCTATAAAAGCTGCTGGTACGTTGGTCAATCTAAAATGCATGACCAAAAACTCATAATGGCTATACCAAGTTTTAAAAGTAGTCTTTGTGATTCTTTATCCTTAATTCTGATTTGATAATATCCCAAGCATAGTTCAATCTCATAAAATAAACCTATTTTCTTTAACTGATCAAACAAATCCTCTATTCTCGGTAAGGGATACTTATTCTTCACTGTCACTTTATTAAGTTATCGATAGTCGATGCACATCCTTAAAGTACCATCTTTCTTTTTAACAAACACCATTTGATACAGTGCTTTAGAAATAAAAGCGGTACCAAGTAAGATCTCAATGGATAGTTCCACCTTTCTCTCAGGAAGGAGTCCCGATAACTCTTCTAGAAATGCATCTAAAAATTCTCAAGCTATAAGTATATCAGGAATATGCACTTTTTCCCTTCTAGAGTCAAATATCACTATTAGGAAAGCCTCATAACCCTTTCTAAGCATCCATCTAGCTTGCATAGCTGAAATGATGTTTGCCAAGAGCTTTGATTGGATACCTTGCACTATGGCTTCCTTACCATCATGACCTTTTAATGCTACTATCTTAATCACATAATGAACCACTGCTTAATGCTTATAGTGAACTTTAAACTCGTACAATCAACCAGTCCATGTCTAAAATTACATCAAACTCTCAAAATGGTAATTCAATCAAATCAGTTATGAACTCTATCCCTTGTACCATAGTAGGGCAGTTTCAACCTACTCTATTTACACAAATGCTACGGCCTAGTGAACTTGTTACACATATGTCATACATTAACTAGCCAATAATTGATGCTCTTTTACTTAAATCACCAATGCATATATAAGAATGGTAGAACTTAGATCTATTAAAGAATAAACATTAGTATCCAAGAGAGTAAAAATACCAACAAACATTTCTAGAGCATCCATATCCTTGCAGGCCTTTATAGCATATACCCTAGTAGGAGCTGTAGTAGTCATGGGTCGATCCACCATTTCCAATCCAGCTCTAACTTGAGGTCTATATTGACTTTGTCCACCGTAACCTCTACCATGACCTTCAGGTGCCAGTGGTGCATTCGAAGCTCCTTTACTACTCTGTTGTGTAATCCCTTGCTTTTGCCTCATTAGACAATTTGCTACATAATCATCACTACCACCACACTTAAAATAGGCAATTGTCAGCAGCCTATAAGTGCCCTAGTGCCTTCTAGCATAATGAGAACATTCAGGCAATAGTCCTTCCTTTTGCCTTGTTGGTGCATCTCTACTTGCTCTGGATACTGAAGATGGCCCTTGCCATCTACCATGGGTAGGTGTACTATTTATAGATTCAAATAGTTGATTCCCCGGTGTAGCATAAGGCCTATTTCCTAATGATGGACCCCCTCTAGAAAAACCTCTTTTTTATTCTCTTTCCCTCTTTACCACTTCAAACTTATCTACCTGTATAGCTACTTGAACAAGCTAATAATAGCTTATTGCTTGTAAAGAGGTAGCTCAAACCAAATGATCTTTGATTTGCTTATTAAACCCTTCTTTAAATTGGTAGCACCAAAAAACTTCAATCAACATTGGTTCCGATGCACATTTACTCGAACTACTAAATTCCTTCTCATACTCTACTATTTTCATTCCTTTTTACTTTAAATTCAAAAATTATCTCAACTTGGCTTCTTTGTATGCTTTAGTGACATATCTCTATTTGAATTCTCAAATGAAAAACTCCCAAATGGAGCTAATAACTGCAGTTGGTTGAGCACTAACTTCCACCAATCATATGCCACTCCTTGAAGTAAAAAATAGCACAAGTCACCCTCTGATCTGCCGGACACTGAATCTTATCAAACACTCTTTTCACTTTTTCCAACCAAAATTCAGCTTTGTCAAACTCTTACAAAGTAATGCCCAAAAACTCTTCCACCACGTGGTTTCTAACTGTTTCAACAGGGGATTTGGGTGCAGTCATCCTTTATAGTATCTAGGCTATATCCAAATAAATCTTTAGCAATGCTTCCTCGGGAACAACAGTAGGCACATTTCCTCAAATAGAGGCAGAAGACTCCGAATTTGATTGAGCCGATAGATTAATCTCTGTAGTCTTTTTTACTGCCTTTTGGGACCCCTCCATGATCTACTATCAATAAGAATTAAGGACACTTGTGTTAGGTCAACATAAGAAACACCCTATATCCATATGTTCCTAGACTTTTATTGGCTAAAACCGCCTAAACCCATGCTCTGATGCCATTAAATGTAATGCACTTCCTAAGGATAGCCCACTCATCTAACCATCACATCCAACACAAGCAATCATGCATTAATAAGTACACATAACATTCTCATATTCATTCCAATGTGGCACTACCACACATAACCATCTCAATACCACAAAACAATACTTATTTAAATATCCACGATTAACCT
Organism: Excoecaria agallocha; assembly: GCA_037975025.1. Taxonomy (NCBI): domain Eukaryota; kingdom Viridiplantae; phylum Streptophyta; class Magnoliopsida; order Malpighiales; family Euphorbiaceae; genus Excoecaria; species Excoecaria agallocha. The sequence continues at coordinate 18,333,039 of CM075821.1, read as the reverse complement.
TTACATGCTTACCAAAGTAATTTACATTAAACAAAATAAAGGTATTTGTCATCATTACATTACAAACTTCTTTACAAAAATATATGCATTACTATAATACAATTATCAAAAGAAAATATACTTTAGGGCCCTTTAACTCTTGTCCCTATGTTAACCTTCTTCTAACAAGCTTTGTCCCCGGTGATCCTATTAGAGGTACCTAAATGAATAAAACATCCATGCTAGGTTATAAAACTTAATGGGGAGAAATATCAATTTTAAACAATCACTTATAGCGGTGATTACCAAAAACACACAAGCAATAAGTATATTATCACATAATTCATAATAAATAAATGGAATAGTTACAAATTTAATAATAACCATAACAATGAAGACGATGATGATGATGAGGATGGTGATGATGATGACGATGATGATGATGATGATGATAATAATAATAATAATAATAATAATAATTTATCCAAACAATAAGTAGTAAGTAGTATTTCGTTGTTGTGCAATGTAAATTTACATATAGGAATGCACAATTAAAAAAAATCATAGTAAAGTTACTTTGTTGTGATCAAACATTCAATTATAACATATATCCTTTTTCACATCCATTACATTTCTTGCAAATGTCTACCTAAACTCCACAAGTATGGATAATGGGTACAATGGATACCTAAAGGTATTGATCGCGTGGATACCCGTAGGTATCAATTTTATGTATACCCTAAGGTATCAAATAAATATACCCTAATGGGGTCAAAATTGTGGTCCCAAACTGGGATAAACTATAGACCCAAATGGTGCCAAGACATTAGTAGTTGTAATTACCCTTATAGGTATGCCTATATATCCACTACCAAGTACCATACATAGACATCAATTCACTTTCCACATTTTTTATTCATTATGTTCATGGAACGTATGTAAACATGGATGAGTATACATATTTGTGAATTCATAATTTTTAATGAAGTACATATTTGTATCCATGCCTACATGGCAATAATGCACTTCCACATATCAAAAGCATTAAAATATCCACATACGTATTATTTCTCATGTTTAAGTGAAATTCCAAATAAGAATCACAACCAAATCTTATATTCATATGTTTACACACACACATATACATATATGCATGGTACAATATTATATCCTTTGATAATTTATCTATAAGTAGTAGAAATGTTATGAATAATTTACTTGAGTTTGGTACCATTTAACATTTATTATACACATATATATAGTGTAACAGGGGAGAGGACCCGACTAAGTCACTCTTCAACCTAGTTGGGCTGATTTTTTACCCAAGGACTCGGTTGAGATGGATGTCATCCCAGCCGAGTTAAATGCCCAGCAGTAGTCCAGAATTACTCACACCCGGCTAAACTGAGATACAAAATGCATGTGACTCAACTGAGATAGAAATCAAATTAGTCAGGTTGGTTATCCTGCATGAATCTATAATTTAATAACTTGGCCAAGACGAGAACCATCTCAGCCGGGTTGGTTACAGAATTCTAGATTTTTCAGGTACCCAACATGAAATTTCCTTAACCATTCTTTGCTCTATGATATCAACAAATACAAGCTCATGAGTGATAACTATTTTCCATAGCTAATAGACATTATACTAAGAATCAAATTATCCCAAGCATTGTAATGGAATTAATGCACCTTTTGCTTTAATTTCTGCTAAATTAATATCATCATTATATTATCTACTCTTTTTTCCATTCGAAGGCTTATAGACTTAGATCCTCTCTTCAAATTTTGTTAACACTACTAGTTCTACAAGCCTACCTTTTTATTCACTATAGTTCTATCTATTTTACCTAGCATGCATACATATAAGCAAATGAAGAAATTCCCATCCCTTAGAGTGCTCCAACAGGTCTTGTTTACCCTTTGACAACATCTTTTCCCTTCCTTTTACTTGATTCTTCTTTTACTGTATACAATTTATGCTTGTAAATCCCCAATCCTTGTACTTAATTTAACTTACAATAATTATAGGCAAAAAGGGAAAAAATGAGAAAATAACTGACCTTTAGACCCTTTTTAAAACCCCTAAATTTTCTCTCTTTCTATCTACAAACTATCAAACTTGGGAGAGGTATGAAATGAAAGAAATGGTAGAAATCTATTGGAGAATTTTTGCTAAGAACGGCCATAAGTGGTCAGTATCCCTCTCCCCTCTCAAAAGCCATTTTCTCTTTACACCTTCTAGAACCATATATGTGGCACTTTTTTATTGGCCCACTTATACAATTATAAGAAGTTTCACTCAAACCCTTTTTTTAATTTATCTCTTCATTATTCCCCCAACCTATTTAATTATTTTAATTAAATTCTCATGTTAAACCTTAGAATATGTATATACAAACCAAAATACCAAATTACCAAATTACCTCTGCCTTTTCGCATATTACCCTCTACATCCCATTGCTTATCTATTTGCTACTTCAAACATGACATTACATGTATTTCCTCCTAGGGTACATGTTAGAGCTTACATAATGTAACATTCCTATGCCTCTTAGAAAGGTATGGGAATGTTACATTTAGTGGTATTAGAGCTTAGGTTTAGGCGGATCTGAACTATAGGATTTTAAAGAATAGATTAGATGTGTATTTATTTAGTTATGGCCTATTGCAAATGTTGTTCTTCTATGTTATGTAAGGTAAAGATGGCATCAGATCCTAGTAAATATGTAGGCAAGATGGCTAGAAGCATAAACCCAACATGTGTTAACCCTCTTGAACCTGAGCAACCACCATCAGTAGGGGGTCTGGACCATTCTCAAGAAAATCCAATGTTAGTGCAGAGGTTGATGCAAATAATAGATAGATTGACTGGCCCAAAGTCTTCTACTGATATAATTAGAAATCAAGAAGCAGAAGAATTTAGAGGTACTTTTATTGATAAGTCTAATGTATTAGAGTTTTGGTTAGAGAAGATAAGAAGAATACTGTAAGAAATTAGTTGTCTATAAAATTAGCGAGTGACTTATGTTGTATCATTACTATAAGGCCTAGCCTATGACAAGTGGAAACTAGTGCTTCAGAATCCTCATCGACCTGCTAAATTGACTTGTGACTTATTTGTCTAGGAATTTGAAAAGATGTATATTGCAAATGCCTACAAGGAAGCCAAATGGAAAGAATTTATGGGTCTTAAGCAAAAGAGTTTGATTGTGGAAGAGTATGAGAATGAATTTAGCCGACTTAGTATGTACCTGATGCATTGTTAACTCAAGACTTCAGGTGTTGACAATTTAAGGATGGGTTGAATGAGATAATTAAGGGACCTTTAGTAGCAATAACAGCCATAAAACTAGTAAATTATTATCAACTAGTCTCGACTGCTTTAAAAGTAGAGGAATCTGAGTAAGTAAAGCTAAATAGAGAATAAAAGACAAAATCATAAGATAATCTCATTAAGCTCAGGGTAAGCAAGTTACCCAAAGTTCAGCTCAGAAGCCAGCATCAATGGTTAGTGCTTTAGTACCATCTAGTAGAGATAGCACTCTACCATTACGTGAACATTACCAAAAGAGGCATTAGGGAGTATATAGGAAGCTCACTGGAACTTGTTTTAAGTGTGGAAGAATGGGGCATGTGCTAACCAATTATCCTTAAACTTGAGAGAATTTATCTTTGCAATTAAGTGGAGGAAACATTAATGTTTCTAGAGCCATCAAAGGTGAAAGAAATAGAGGTAAAACTGGGCAAGTGCTATCTGAGACAGTAGTGAAGCTTGTAGCCCCTAGTGCCACAGCTTGAGTGTATGCTATAATAAGATAGGAGAAGAATGATTTAGAGATTTCAACTAGTATGTTTCTCATAGTTTTTATAAAATCTTATTCAATTTGTATAAGTATGTAATGTTTTAATGTGAATATAATGTAACAGAATGTTCAATGACAATAAGAATTTCGAGGAAGAAATTCTTTTAAAGGGAAAAGAAACGCAAGGCCCCAAAATGTACCTTAGTAGTATTAAAATATATTTTTGCATTTGATTAACTTGAGTTTCAGTGAACGAGAATATTAACTATTTAATTGGGATGTAACCCATATTTATGTATAAGTTGAGGGTATTTGGTAAAGTGCGTAAAATATAATTTACATGTATGTAAGTGGGGGTCAAATTGATGAAAGAAACAATGATGTATGCAACTGGTAATTAAAAGTTTAGAAGATAGATCCAATGAAAATTAGACAAAGATTAAAAACTTTGGCTAATAAGCTTTCAACACCTAGCATGCCTAGAAGGATTCATGCATTAATCGAAGCATAAAAATCTGCTACTTGGGGAAAGTTGGCCAACCATATTTGGTGAAAAAACCCTCAAATTTTCTCTTCTTCTTTATAAAGTACACTCTAAATTCTTCACTTGGCTAAAAGTGAAATAAGAGAGATAAAAACTTATAGAACTTAAATGTATATGGTGAGTAATTTAGTGTATTGAGCAAGAAATGGTTCTATTCTTCTTCTTCATTTGTTTAGTATGAAACTAAGAGTGTGTGTGTGTGTGTGTTTAAATTTTTAATGTCAATTGAATGGTATTTTGTAATCATAGCTGGAGAAAAGGTGTTGGACAAAGTCAAGGAGAAGGCTTGAAGTAAGAGTTAGCAAGTCTTGAAAAAAAGGTATAGGCATTATTGTCATATTTATAGGTATGTGATTATTTTGGGTTGATGGAATGTGATTTTTATTGTATAAATGCTTTTAAAATGTGAAAATAATATTAAAGTAGGTATGAAAGAAGAAATTTTAGAGGAAGATGTTAGTAGGGTAAATTCTGTTGTAGGATCCATAAGACCTGCAGAGATTATTTGATTATATATTGAGTTATAGAGCTCCAAATGGGATAATTCCAATTGGATCATAAACTATAGAACTATACCTAAAATTTGTATGATATGTAAAAACTTGATTCTACCTGTTAGATCATCAAAATTTAGTTCAAAATGGAGTGTTGGTGGCTGAGTTTTCAATTAGGGCAGTATGAGCTCTTTTTGGGATATCTTTTGTTATAGATATCCAAATGACCTAATTTTTAATGATATAAAAACTAATGACATATAATAACCTTTTCTTAGAAGAACACTTTGCTTGAAAGCCTTGTTTACTATGTTAAAACACCTACACAAGATAGACCTAAGAAGTTATCTTAAGAAAAACCTGGTATTTAAGTCCACCCAACTAGATTAGAGCCAATCCAATGGTGTAGATGCATTCTGGATTGAAAGTGTGCAAGTTACCTAATTGGATTGAGTTCAATCCCGTCATATACCTCCCTATTCTAACATATTAATGAGTTTTATTCATCGAAAGTTTTTCGAATCTTATCCAAACTTTCTTGAATGTTCACAAAACCTTGGAACCACAGATATAAGGTTTATAAATGTGATAATCTTGTTTTTAGTGTTTATTTTCTGGATAATTTTGTGCATTTTAGTGTCTCATCTTGCATGCTTTTAGGGTTTTAAGGCTATATTAGTGTTTCTTATATTTATTTTAGTTATTTTGATTAATTTAAAGTTTTTAGGTGATTGGTCTCAAATTTCACTTTTTTGTAGGAAATTTTGCTAAGGCACGGCTGAGACAGTTTGTCCTAGCCGTGTCCAATGTAGATAGAAAAACTCACCATTTCACCAATGGCCACGGCTGAGACAAATTGTCCCAGCCGTGCCCAATCTAGGAGTCAAAGTGCACCATTTCATTAAAGGTCACGGCTGAGACAAAGTGTCCCAGCCGTGGCCATTGCAGATTTCAAAATGCGCCGTTTCATTAAAGGTCGCGATTGAGACAAAGTGTCCCAGCCGTGGGCATGGCAACCTGCCAAGACACTTTTGATCCAGAAGCTTGCCACGGCTGAGACAAACTGTCTCAGTCATGCCCTTTTCGTCGCGATTGAGACAAAAGTATCCCATTCGTGGCCTCTTGAATAGCTCTATAAAAGCTACAAAATTTTCTACTTAAAGGGAGTCTTTTCTAGGGTTTCATGCTTAGAGTGTTTAGGTAGAGTAGAAAACGCATTTTTTCATATTTATGGGTTTTTCATACTTAGATTTTGAGTTTTACTTGTAAAAATCACACTTTTAACTTAGTTTTACTTCAAGAACACAAAGATAGTTATAGTTTTAGTTTCTAGTTTGAACATTACTACTTACAATCAAAGTGCTATTTGGAGAAGAAGAGAAGGAGCTTCATCAACTTCAAATCTTCAGCTTCAAATGGGTTTTATAGTTCTCACTCTTACTTTGTTCGTTTTTTACATTATGGATAGTGAGTAGTTGTCTTTGTTGCTTGGGGAAGCTTTGAATCCCCTACTCACAATGTGAATATTAAGCATATTTTGATCTTTACATGAATGAATGGTCTATTTCACTGATACTTATTTATATTTCATGGGTTTTCAATCTATTGAGTTAATTTCCATACATGGATGAATGATGTTCATCATATATCTTTGAATGTGTGTTGAGTCTAATGGATTGAAGTCTATGAATAAGCTTGCTCAGTTTTTCTTTTATGACTGTTGTATTAATTTGGATGGCTCCGGAATGGGATTCTAAATGTGCAGTAATTGTGATTTTAGGACTAGAGTGCAGAGTGAAATGGATGAGATTTGGGTTGTTTGGCTCCGGAATGGGAAGGCAAACCAAACCTAAGATGTTAGACCCGTGCATAGGCTAGTTGTTGGGCTGGCTCTGAAATGGGAAGTTTAGCAACTAGAATAGCTGGCTCCGAAATGGGAAGCTTGGGTTAAGAGGGTTATCTCGAATTTATTCATGTATACCTTAAGATAAAATTAATTCACAGTGGGTATGGGGTGGATGAGTGAACCTAAGCAATGTTTTAATTTCTATACGTTTTCATACTTGTTGATTTTTCTGAATTAAACACATACTCAATTTACTGTTATTAGAATTAAACTTCCTTTCATTGCATATTTTAGTTTTTAAAGTGTACATTATACAAATTAAACAACTCATACACACTAAATTGGGAATTCTTTAGCATACAATTAATTTTCACATTCTCACATACACGGTTCCCTTGGGTTCGATATTGAGGATCCTAACTATACCCCACTTTATTACTTGTCGATCTAGTGCACTTGCTAGGGTCGCAACAATATGATGTAATAAATATGAAATAGGTGATTAAAAATTAAAGTATGAACTTTAATAATATATATACAAGTGAATTATGAGTGCATAAATGTCTTATATATACTTTTATTAGTTGTGAATTTATTGCATACATTATTAAATTTGTATCTTGAGTGTTTGAATTTAATTTAGCATAAATGATTATTTGGATATTGTTACATGTTTTAAAGCAAGTAATGGCCATGTGAACATGAGTGTGTTGAATTCAAATGTTAATAAGTGATCAAATCCTTATTGAGTGCCTGAATTTCACATAGTCGTGGATAAATAAGCATGCCTATAAAGGATAGTGATTGCAGTTGCTAGTGTTGACACTATAATAGTTTCTAGTATTCCGATATCTAATAGGTATCTAGTGAATTAAAACTACTATTTCTCTAGTGTGACAACTTCCATCTCGTTGTTAGGATGTTACTGCCCCTAATAAGTAGTATAGGCCCCATGATAGAAATCAGTCCATTTCACCTGGGCCAACAATCAGTCTGCTTCCTCTAACAGGCCCAAATCCCTCAGCACTATGGGTGAGATAAATTTGCTAGGTAAGATGCATACACCCAAGTACTCACGATAGCTGGCTCTTTATGTAGGGTTCATCCAAGTAGGTACTAGATGCTTTATCTCTATGACCTGCAAGAGAAAATTAATTAATCGGCAAGGGTGTAATTATGGTAGCACGAGTTAGGATATTATTATCTTATGTAAACTTTAGGCAGTGTTCTTACTTAGAGAAGTCTAAATCAGAACCTGCACATAACACATTCACAACCAATAATCCCTAACCCAACACTAAGCATTTAGAAATCATGCATATTGTGCAAAAAAGTCATTCAAAATAAAAATATTTATACAACCTTACTATAATATTTACATACATCATCATTACATTTATACATATTTTTATTTATTATTTCACTTATTGTTATTATTATTATTGCTTCTTTATTACTACTACCATGTTTTATATTATATCTAATTTTTTCTCATCTTATTTTTTTTATTATTAGTCATTTTATTTGCTACCATTACTATACATAATATTCATTTATTACTTATTATTTATTTATTTATTTTGCTCATTTTTTTATTTATCCCTATTGTGACCTCAGCAAGTATTCTACATCAATAAGTAATATAGTGGGTTAATTTTTAAACCCACAATTATCGAACCCTATGGAACTAAATGAATGCCTAAATACTTGATTGATTAGAGTTATATGCTTAAAGAATTACCCAATTATTGTGTATGTATGTTGTATCTAACAGTATTTTTAACAAATATCAAAAAAGATAAATTAAACACAAATATAAATTAAACAAAGGCAATAAAAATAGTGTATGAAATGTATGAAATTACAATGACTAAAAACGTTGCTTGAGAATCAAATCCTCCCCTACCCAATGCAAGATTCATTTTAACATAACATTAATATATCTTAGATGTGGACAACCCAACTAAACCACTACTTTCTCATTCCGAAGCCTACTACTCTAGCTACCCTATTTCTCATTCCGGAGCCAATCTCATAGCTAGCATAAACATGGGTTCCAGGACCTAGATATGAACTAGTTTCCCATTATGGAGCCAACCAATTCAATACCTATTCATTTTCCTCTCTATTTCTGGATCTACAACACATAAACCCTAGATCTAGCAGCTCCCATTCTGGAAATGCCATCAAAACTATAGAATGTATATTACAAAAATAGAGCATTTATGATATATAGATTAAGTAAGCATGAATCTATCAACTTGAATAAGACTAATAGCATAAACACTTGAATAATATCCATACCAAGATGAGCACAAGGGAAAACAAATATCTGATATATATATATATATATATATATATATATATATATATATATATATAGCAAATAAGTTCAATGTCTTACATTGGTTGGGGATTCAAAGATCCCCAAACAACTATAGAACTACTCATTACTCATAATAAAAACAATAAAGAAAAGGAAAAAAAAAACTCTTAAACCTATTTTGGAATGTAGATCTGAAGTTACAATGGCTTCTCCCTTCTTCTCCAAGCTGACTTGATTGAAAGTTGTAACTTTACTTTGTAAACTAAGCTATACCTTTGTATTTGTTGTATTGTAAATGTAGATCTATGTAAAAATGTAATTTTTACAAGTAAAATTGTGTATGCTAAGTATAAAGCCCTAACTATCTGAGAAAACTACGAGCTAAAACTGTAGAAAAAAGACCTAACTTCAAAAACCTAAAAAGATCCCCTTTAAAGCTAGATAAAAAGTAGCTTTTATACTAGTCTGTAGAGGGGCACAGCTGAGACAAATGGTCTCAACTAAGTCCAATCATTTAAAAGTGTATTGTAGCATTAACACACGATTAAAACACTTTGGTCTCAGTCGTGCACAACCTTCTGGACTGAATGCCTTCGAATTCTGCATTGGACATGGCAAAGAAAAATGGTCTTAACCGAGTCTTTTAGTAAAATGGTGCATTTTGTGGATCTGCTAGGCCCACGACTGAGATAAATGCTCTCAACCTAGTGCAAGTCAATTTTTTTACACAAAAGTTAAAATTGCAACATTAAACACACTAAAATCCTATTTTTCATAAAAAGAGAAATTTAACACTTAACACAAGAAAAATATGTAAAACGAGATGTAAACACAAATAAAAATACACTATAATTAAACACTAAATTAGAGTTATCAGTCCCTAACATACCTATGTCTATATTGTACATCTATCACATGATACTAGTTATGTTTATGCACTTGCTAGTATCTTCTATATATATATTTATGTGCATGTTTTCTTTATCATTTTCTATTTCCCTACCACCTTTCATTCTTTATCAATAATCCTTCATTACCTAATATGACTCTGCTTTTTGAAAGATTAGAGCTACTTCTTGATGATCCTGATACGTGGATAAACCCCATCCAATCTCATTACTCTAATATAAAATTCCTTCGCAAAGTTTGAATTGATTGAAATTTCATTTTAGCCACTATTTGATATTGGGATCCCCAATTTCACATGTTCTGCTTTAACGAAACAAAACTATGCTCTTTGGCTAAAGATTTATAGCCATTCTTAATGTACCTTTTTCTTTTGATACTTTTCCTTACATCCTGAATCCTGTGTTTAGATGCCCAGACAAAATTACTAGAGCTTTGAGGATACTACTTTTGAAAGCTAGGGCTATAATTGGTCATAACATTCCTATTATTTTGGACATCTTGTTTGACTACTTGTATCCATACACGAACTACCCAACTTATATCGTTGGTGCTATTTTGTTCATGTGTTTGGTGTATTACCTGGTTGTGACCAATGCAAACAGATTGATTAGAGATTACCAAATTTTTAACATGGTCCATGGAAAACATCTTAGCTAGACTCCTCCTTTTATCATCTTGGCTGAAACTCTGTTAGGTTTAGATGTTATTCATTTGGATTCGATGCCTTTCTCACCAGCAGCCTTTTAGTGCTTTATGAATTTTTTTTGGTCATTTAGTGAAGGTAGTGCGCCCTTTATGGGTTTTCACACTAGCTTTTCTTTGCGAGAAATTCATCTTTTTAAAGATTTTCACATCGCTTTGTGCCTAATTTTTGCCTAAAATAGAACCATAATTATCTAGTGACTTTTATACTTACCATTTTGTTTTTTTATCTTTTTTTTAGATTTGGCTGCAGGAAAAGCTAGGGATGTTGGAACCTCCACTTTCTAGAACAATCCCTTGGTATACTTTGTGAGGCTTTAGAGATCGATGCAGACTATACTAGCTCTATTCTATCGAGGATGGCATTGAGTGGTTATCTACAATGAAAGATTTTAGAGTAGCTTTGATAGTGCCATGGATAAGGCTTGAGTACATTACCAAGGATGGCCATTCTGGATGTGTACGGCTGTGAAGTCTTTAAAGAGCTACCTTTTGTATTATCGCTAGATGTGCCTAAAAATTTAGAGAAAATCAAAACATAGTGCAAACTCTTATCCTTTGAAGGTGGCAAGTTGGCTAGCCATTTCCTTTCGAGCTATCATGACATTTGGATATGTCTACCAATCAAGTCAAACATTCCCCTCTCTACATCCTATAATTTCACGGCTCCACATAAATATCATCAATGGGTTTTTGAAGTAGCTGATAGTAGAATATTCTGACTAAGGCATCAAAAAGGTAAAGGCAGTAGGAGGGATCAAGGGGTTTGATCTTTTTTTTTCTCTTTAGTTTACTTGCAATAACATCCCATACATAAATAAAGACTCATGTGTGCAAGTGTGGAATAATGTTCCTATGTATACTTTTATTTGTTATTACAATGAATGAAGTTATCTCTTCTTTTTTTATTATTTATAGACTATTTTGTTAAAATAACTAAACTTATAGATGCAATCTTATCTAATAACATCACATAAAAATAATCACGATACATATTTAACATCAAAAACACATATTTCCATTTAATATTAGAGATGATATCTTAATTTATCCAACTCTTGTTATCAATCAGCCCTCATGGGTTTTCTTAATTTATCATTTTCTCTCAGACCCTTAATTTTTGCTTAAGATGCCTTTTTTAAATTTTTGTCTTAGTGAGATGCCCAATTTTAGTAAGGTAGCCTTTTTTCAATTTTTGACCTATAGGCTCTCCCTTTCTCTTTCATTTTTTATTATTATTTTTATAATTACATTTATTTATATTTTTTATTTTAAAGTCTCTAACCATGGCACCTTCAGTGAGAATGACCTCTTTGTTTGACAATATCCTTTTTTAGCACAAAAAGTCCTTCTTAGTTGGGCATAAACTTACCTCGATAGTTGGGTAGACCAAGTCTCATTTACTTAAATACTAGGTGTGATGCACGTCGAACCCCAATAATATTCAACTTGCTTTTGAAAGCCCACTTTTAGGGCTTAAGACCGGATAAAGATTTATTTAACTCATAAAGCCTTATTGCTTTGCAATAGACAGAATTTTATTCCTATCTATTGTTGACGATTAACCTATGAGGGCATCTGCTGGGCACTACAAGGCAGGTATCATAGAGTTGCCACCTAATAAAACATTGAAAAAGTGAGTTCTAACCTTATAAGGCCAAAACTAGAGATAATTTGGGATCTCTCTCTTATTTATACTTTTGGTTAGTGTTATATAAATGAGTTTTAATGATTAATTATTTTATCTCTCTTCTTACGCAACGATCATGTTAGAAAAATAAAGCCCACTCAAGTACATTTGGAAAGTTGTAAGGCATGCATGTTGAAAGTAGTAAAGGCATGGCATAGAAAGCATTAAACAATAAATGTATAAATCATACACAAATTGAGGAATTAATTCAAAATTTTCATTTTGATGAGAATGTTGGTCCTCGCATGCATATTTACAAAAAAACACTGAGTTTTGAGTGTATTTTGAATAAAAATGGGAATAGTTGATCCCTCAAGACTTTAAAAAAGAATCGTGTTAGTTAATTTTAAGGTAAAAATATCATTTGCATTTATAAAGAAAAAAGCCTTATTTTACATGTTATTTTATGGATGAAAATTTGGACATTAGTCTCTTTTATTATAGAAAAATCCCACTCAAACTTGTATAAAGCCTTTTGGTGAGTTTTTAGATTACGTCAAAAAAATACATATTATTTTCAATAAATTAAGAAAGGCATGAAAAAAATAATAACACAAATAAAAATGTCATATATAAATCAAGCTATTAATTGAATTTGGGAGCATTGGTTCCCTCATGTATATTTATAAAACTCTTTTGTGTGATCTTCAAGATAAAAATTAGACATTAGTCCGATTTTATTTAGAAAAATTTAATTAATTAGGTAGAAGTAGTTTTGGTGTTGTTTTTAACTGAGCATGAAAAAGCCTTTATTATTACATGTTTTGCAGGAAATAAAGGAAAATAAAAGTATAATTAGAAACAAGCCCAAATAATAAATGAGGAAATAAAAAAAATCCTAAGCTAAATCGCTCCTCCAAATTCTCCATCTCCATTCAACATATTGAATTCATTATGGGTATTTAAAAGGACATAAAATACTATAGATTAATAAAATAACTAATGAATTAAATTAAACAAGTAATAAATAAGCATGATTATTCCAAAATTAAATAACATATAAATAGGAAAATTACTAGAAAATAATAAATAAGACAAAATTAAATAAGTAAATAAAATGCATGATACATTTCGAAATTCGTGCAGCAAGTATTTGACACGCATATGCTAAAACGATAAATAAATACAATAATTAAATAAATATATAATAAAATAAGATAAATTTATAAATAAAATGGATATAAATACTATTAACATTATAATAATATATTGGATATATTAATAGTAATAACAATAATGATAACTAAATTAAAGGACAATAAATATAAGAGTAAATGTGTAAAAGAGAAATAGACAAATAATAGCAATTAGTAATTAATTGAGTCAAATAAATTAGATAAATAACTAGTTAACTCAAATTAATTAGATAAGTAATTAATTTAATATAATAAAAATAAAATACATAAAATGTATGATGTATCTAGAATTCATGCAGCATGCATTAACACACGTATGCTGAAGCAGTTAAATAAATTGCGAGTAAAAATATATAAAAAATTAAATAAAGAAAAAATAAATACCTAAATATAAATACATGCATTGATATCACAAATTAATGGGGATAAATAATTAACATGACATGTAATACATATTGAAACATAAATAATGAATATAGATTATATTAATAAAATATGGCCAACAACAATATATATATATATATATATATATATATAATAATAATAATAATAATAATAATAATAATAATAAAATAGTAATAATTCTAATAACAATTATTAAATAATTTGATAAAAAAGACAATTATAGATTTGGTAATAGTAACAAGTAATAAAAGGAATAGTAATACTAACAACAATTATAAAATTGTAAAAATTATAATGGTAATATAATAACAACAATCAATATATATATATATATATATATATATATAGAGAGAGAGAGAGAGAGAGAGGGGGAGAGATAATAATAATAATAATAATAATAATAATAATAATAATATTGTGTGTATGAATTTGGCCAAAGTTAGCCCAGCAACAATGGCATAAGTGGGTGCAAAAAGAAGAGATAGGAAGAACTTTTAGCAACGTGAGGCTCTTGAGCATCGTTAAACATAAGCAGCAACAAAACAATGACAAGAAGAGTTTATTTTAACGATAGAAGAAAACTAATCTTCATCGGGTAACCCTGATCAAAAGCCGCCTAAGGACCCAGTATCTACACTAGGTCCCCTTCCTTCAAGTGATGACCCTTAACTTTCTTGCTGAAAAATTGAGCCAATCTTTTCTGGTACAATTGATTATAATAGTAAGCCCTCATTCGGTTCTTGTCTAACAAGTTTAATTACATTAGTCTGTGTTGTGCCTATTGTGCCTCTAGCAATTTTAATTCTAACACAACCTTTAGAGACTGTAGCTTAATCTCTACTGGAAGTATTGCCTCTATCCTATAAACTAATGAGAAAGGGATGGCAACTGTTGAAGTTCTAATAGTAGTCTGATATCCCCATAGTTCAAATGGCAACTTCTTAACCTATTCTTTATAGGTCTACACTATCTTGGACAAGATCTTCTTTAAATTCTTATTTCTACTTCAACCACCTCGTTTACCTATGGACAGTTGGGAAAAAACTTGTGATGTTGGATTCTGTACTGTAGAAGTATCTATCTGGTATTAAATTGAAATTTGACCCTATTATCTGACACCATATGATGAGGTACTCCGTATCTACATATTATATTCTTCTCGATGAATTGAGCATCTGTTGTGCTCCTAATTTCTTGAGCGATTAGGCTTCTATCCATTTCGTGAAGTAGTCAATGGCAATTATTATGTACTTGTGTCCGTTGGAAACCATTGGATAAACCTCTATGATAATATCTATTCCCTAAGCTATAAAAGGCCATAGAGATGACAAATTGTACAATTCTAAAATTGGCAAGTGGCTTAAATTCGCATATAATTGACATTGGTGGTATAATTTCACAAACCTCAAGTAGTAGCTATTTATGGTTAGCCAGAAGAAACCTTGATGCATGATCTTCTTTGTGAGTGTTAAGCCATTCATGTGTCCCCACATGTCCCTATATGTGTTTCTTCCATCACTTTTTGGCTTTTTCCTCTTTTAGGAATCTTAATTGAATAACGTCCACTTGTCTTTTTTACAAGATTCCATCTACACTAATAAGTTATGCAGATAGTTTCCTAATTACTTTTGATCTTTCTTTATTGCTTCCTTAGGGAATACTAACCTCTCTAGATAGTTCTAGATGTTATAGAACCACGAATTTCCATCCATCTCTACTAAATTTATAATTTGCTCATCCTTGTAACAAGGCTTGGTTGAACTTATAACTATTATCGATCTCATAACCATCCCTTCTAGGTTGTCTTATATTGATACCAAAGTTGCCAAAGCATCTACCAACTGATTCTCATCCTTGGGCAGATGCGTGAAATACATGCTTCAAATTAGCTATACAGATTCTTTAGATATTCCATATAAGATACTAATTTTTCCTCTCTAATAGACCATTTACATTTCACTTATAGGATTACCAAAGAAAAATCACCGAATACCTCGACCATCTTTGCCTCTATAGTTATCAGTGCTTCCATTTTGTATATGTAACCTTCATATTCAACCCCATTCTTGGTCACTTTATACGCCAACTTTTTAGCTAAAAGAAGCTTTTCACCATCAGGCATGATAAAAATGACTCCTACTCTAGGGCCTTTGTTGTTCGTAGCTCCATTAAAATACATTTACCAACCTTGAACCATTATGGCTACAACACTTTCATTTGGGAACTTATTTCAAACTAATCACCCTCCAATGAATGGTCAGCCAAAGATTCAATGACTGTTCAACCCTTAATCATTTTTGTGGTGATGTACTCCATCTCTAATTCTTACAACAATAGAAGCCATCCTCCTATTTTCCTCAGTAGGGATGGTGCTGATTAAAGGTATCGAACTAGGTTATGTTTAGCCACCACCTGTATCCGATAAGAATGAAAGTAACATCTCAACTCTTTAAAAGCTTAGATTACCACTAGGCAAATCTTTTCAAAATCTATGTACTTGGCTCTATATGAGAAATTTCTTTCTTAAATAATACCCAACAAACTCCACCCTAAATTCATCTTCTTAAGCTAGCATTGCACCTACCAAACTCTATTCCACAGCTAAGTATAGGATCAATGGCTTTGATGATCTAGGTGGTTGAAATGAAAGGATGTAAGAGATACTCCCAGTTCATTTTGAAGGCATTTTAATTATTGTTGTTCCATTTAACCGACTGATCTTTCCTTAAAAACTAGAAAATTAGCTCACATATGAGGTGAGCTTGGCTATAAAGCGACTAATATACTAGATTCATCCTAGAAACCTTTAAATTTCCTTCTCTTTTTGTGACACTAGCATTTCCTTGATAACTTTTTCCTTATCTGCATCCACCTCTATTCCTCACTAGCTAACAATGTATTCCAATTGTTTGACTGAGGTGATCCCAAACACATACTTCTCTTGGTTGAGATGTAAGTTGTACTTGTCAATTGACTAAAAAACTGTTCTAATGCTTCAAAGTGACCTTCTATGGTGACTAACTTGATCATCATGTCATTCACATACACCTCAACTTCTTTATGAACCAGATCATTAAGAATTTTAGTTTCCATCCATTAATAAGTAGCCTCTTAGTCCAAATAACATCACCTTGTACGTATAAGTCCCCTATTCCATAATAAAAATTGTCTTTATTCGATCTGTACTCTTATTAAAAATCTTATTATACCTACATATATGTCAATAAACCTGCACATTGTATACATAGCTGCACTATCGACCAGAAGGCCTATATAAGGTAACGAAAAATCATTTGTAGGGCCCCATATTATACCCTGGTAGGATTATCAACTATATATGGATGTGTAGGCATGTATTATAATCATTAGATTATGTTGATTTAACTTATGAGGCTGTATTTGGTATTAGCATTTAAGTTTAAGGATAAATTTGTCAATTTTGTAAAATTAAGAAATATTGCATATAACATGAGAACTATGGGATTAAAATTGGGGAATGGATGATAAATTATGTTAAATAGGTGATTAAAATAAAAAATAGGGATTAAAAAGAAATTAAGTGTGAGGAAAAAAGTTGAACCAATCATTAACCCACAACTAGCCTTCTAGAAGGGAAGTATATTAATGCGGCTTGAAGGGGAAAACCTAAAAATTAGTTGCAGCAAAGGGAGTTAGCCACTTTGCACCTCATTTCTATGATTTTTCCTTCTTTTTTCACTCCTATTAAACACTAAATATTACTTTTTTTGTTGAAAGTGATTCAAGAAGAAGCAATTGTTAAGTTTCAAGAAGTTAGGTAGGTGATTGTATGTAATTAATCAAGGCATGAACATCTCCAACACTTAACTTTGAATAAAGTGAAAATTAGAAATGCAATCAAATTTTGACAAGTTAATTAATGGAATTTTGTATTGATAGCTGAAGATAAAGGGTTAAAAAAGGTTTGAAGAGTTTTAGCTCTTAGCAAGGAAGCAATAATAGGTAAGGGTTCAATTTCCTTACTTATAGGTGTAATTCTTAATTTTGTTGTTTAATATCCCATTTGTGATTATATTATCATTACTTAGATGGTTTCAAAGATAACTCAGCTATATGAGAGATGAAATGGAATTTTTTAGTGTTTAATCAATAAGACCTTTTGAGATGTTTTTTGATATAGTGAGAGTTATAGGCCTCTAAATTGAAATAAGATAAAAGGATTATTAAACTAAAAATATAGATCTTTATTTCATAAGAAGAGACCATCTGGTGATTTTAACAATAAGGCCACTAAAGTTGAGTTTCAAAGAGGGAGATGGTGGTTGCCCTAACATTCTAGACAACCTATGGTGTGATAGGTAATTCTCTAAACTCAATTTTCAAATTGGCTTGATTTTTATATTAAATGGAAACTAGATATATGTGGGAATATAAGTCTAAAAGACCATTTGGGCTAATTTGAGGGCAACTAGGTTAAATAAACCATCCAAAGTTCAACAAAGAAGCTATCATAGGGAGTTTAAATTTTGTTAAGGGTAATGGTGATCAGGGTCTTTTGACCACCATGAGGGTGCCCTCTATATGGTTATTTTGCTGGGAAATAAGGATTTGTGACCACTATGACCCCCTCGGGCTTTAGGGAAAATTTCACTTGCTCTTTTTCTTCTTTCAATAAGTTATAAGCTTGATTAACACCTTCAAATGATTGTAATAATTTGTTTATCTTACACTTGAGCCTAAGTTATGATTGCTTGAATTACTTTGTGAAAAGTAAATAACTCAAACATAGTGAAAACATGAGAATTTGCATTTAAGCTATTATCACATTAACTCTCGTTATATTATATTCATAATAATTTTGAATATAAAGTTTACAAAGTTATCTTACAAGGTGTATCATTAAGTAAGAGCCTGCTAGAGTTAGAATAATGAGTAAATAGGCATGCTTAGAAGGGTCACATCTACTTCTGTTCGGTTTGACACTTTGGTGTCTTCTACAAAGACTATGTCTATTCTATTTATTAGAATTAGTTGATTACTGGTTTGAGGTAATACCTCTTTTCTACTAATACCTATGGTACCATCTATTCTATCTCGTTACCCACAATCATAAACTATAGTAGGCAATTCTAAATGATTTTGTTTGTGGTCATCTATTGTGTGATTTGATGTAAATTACACTAATTGCAACATAAGCTTACATTATTGAGCTTGTAGGTAAGTAGCCTGAGTTTTCAACCAATTATTCATGTTATTTCAAAACTTATTTACTATTTTGTTCTTTATTTTTTTTCATTGTATATGTGGTATATTGGCTACTGTAAGTAGTCACCGTTATTTATTTTCTTTGCCTTCCTAAGCTTTATGCTTATCACAGCAGTTTATTGTCTCCATGTAGGTTTTTAAAGGTTCCATTAGGGTCGGGACAAGTACAAGGCTAAAAAAGACTCTTCTTTTTGTAATTTTTATGTATATTATTTTATGTTGCAATTTAAGAATGTAATACATTACTTATCTAAGTAATGACTTGTAATTATATGTAGATATATGGAAGCTATAATATGTACATATATTCCATCATATTTCATATGGATGAGTAAATGGCTATTATTATAGTACTTAATTGTGCATGTTAAGATGCCATGCCACTTGTCTTATACCTTCTAGGGAGATCTAGGGTGTTACATTATCCTTTGGGCATGCCTTGTTCAAGTCATGGTAATCCACACACATTCACACCTTTCCATCTTTCTTGACTATGGGGACCACATTAGCAAACCAAGTCGGGTACTAAACTTTAACTAAGAACTTTTCCTCAATCTATTTTTGCACCTCTTCCTTTATCTTTTCTACCCATTTTGGCCTGAGCCTGCGAAACTTTTTTTTAATCGACTTGCTGTCTAGATAAGTCGAGATGGCATGTTATGTAACTCCTCTATCAATTCCAGGTATGTTTTTATAAGTCCAAGCTAAGATATTTTCATATTTTCTTAGTATTCTCTCAAATTTTATTCTCTCTTCAGGAGTTATGTCAGATACAATCATGATTTCTTTAGGATTTTTTTCAATTTTGAGATTAAATGGAATAGTATTTGTTGAATTAATATCGAATATGAATGAGTCATGATTATGATTATTCATGATGTAATCAAATGAGACATCACACAAATAAGCAAAGTTATTCATCTCATTAATATGAGCAAAGAAAGATATATCATTATTGAATAGTTCATGAATATAAATTACATCAGCAAAAGCCCTATCATCAAATTTAGGAACAATTGATGTGGCGCTAGATGCCTCGCCTTCTTCAACTATTAGCCTTGACCATGTGGGTTTTGCTTCAATGTTGCTGCATCAAACCCAACTTTCTCTTTTCCGTTAACCCTAAAAGCCAATAGCTTTGGTATTATAACCTCTTCTAGATGATGTAAATCCATATCAGCAAGCTTATTTATAATCTCCTCATCCTATGACCCTAACACAAGCTTGATTACCCCAGTGTCCTAATCGTAGACATCACTAAAGATCTCAAAACTAGGAACAAACTTTCCATTCACCACCATAGGTTTAACCTCTCCACGGTATTTGCATTCCTGAGATACAAGCATAAAGCTTTCGAGGATGTGAGGGATGCTAACTAATTTTGGCACAGCATCCCCCTTAGCATAGTCTGTAGTGTAGCCCAATTTTTTTATTGGAGTGAGGGCTTTATAAGGCCCTTGAGAATTCTTACCCAGACTAGCACTTGGCAAATAATTCATCTTCCTCATCAGGTTGACCACCTGAAGGCTTTTAAACTGTTCTCCTTCCTCACCTTTGATATTGATTCTAGCTATATGAAACCAATTAAAAGGTTGATTAACAATCTCTAAAATAAAAACTGAGTTTTCTCTTGCAGCCTTGATAGTGTTTATTTTACCTTTATAAAGGATTCAAATCATCTAGTGGAGAATGGAAGGAACCCCTTTTAATTTGTGCAACCATGGCCGGCCCAACAACAGAGAGTAGTTAGCTAGTATCTGGAGAACTGCAAATTCAGCCTCACTCTCAATAGGACTTATCTTTATTACCTCCTTGAATGTACTAACCGCCTATCTCTTTGAGTTATCATAAGCCATTATGGTAAGCATAGACTTGGTAAGTATAGACTCATCAATGCCATAAGCTGGCATAGCTATGAATGGACATACATTAATAGAAGAGCCATCATCCACCATCACGCAGGTTGTGAACTTGCCATTAACCTCTGTCTTAATATATAAAGGATAGTTATGGTTGCATCCTTCCATAAGCAAATCCATGTTGGTAAAAACAATCTTTTCTTCAAAACCCCTATTTACTAACTCTAACAAATACGAAAGAGCGATAGTTGTTGCCATAGTGGATTTAGATAAAGCTTTCACTAGCTTTTACCTATGAGAGAGGGATTACCTTCATAATTCCCAAATTGTAATCTCTACAGGTTTTTTTAAGCTATTTAAGGATTCGATCCTCTATAGGCAACCCTTTTTTTGTAAGCAGCACTGGTGTTGACTGTCTTTCAACCTAAATATCCATTAAATCAACTATTGCTCTAGCCTCGCCTGTCTCAATTGGCACCTCTATATTTGCAACTAAGTCATTCTCATCTTTTAAAGCTCTACGAGTGATAGCCAAGTACTTATTACCATATAGATCTTTGAGAACATACCATTCTAGCAACCCTGACATAACCATGAACACCAGCAGTGGCCTAGCATTGTAAACACCATATTTTTTGGCTCTCTTTTTAGGATCAAGAATCTCTCAAAAGTCAATCAAATCTTGTATATGATCCCTCAAAGTGAGATACTAATTAGTCTCATGACTAGTGTGCTAATGGAAGGCACAATACCAATTTGTTATATGCCCTAACTATCCCCAATTCTTTGTAAGTTTAGGTGGCAATGGCAATGGCTGTAACTTTTCTTCTTCCATTAAACGATTGAGGCACTAGGATAGTGGCTTACCTAAATTTGAATATCATCACTAAATGATTTTTGTTACTAACACCTCTATAGTTCTACTAGTGCTTTCTCCACTATTACTATTATTATTGTTATTCTCACTAAACCTTAAATTTCTATAGTTCCTCTTACTACCATAGCCATTACCCTCCAAACTTGCAAAAATAGCCTTTTTCATCAAATACTCCCCTTCTGCCTCTATTGTTATATCTTTTAGGACTTCTCAATCTTTTCGGCCTTTCTCTTAAGGTTTTCCCTCAAATAAGGACTAACATCTTGAAGGAACAATTTGATTTGATCGAGAGTATCATTTTTTTCATCTCCAAAACTCTATTCCTCCATCGAGTTAAGCATTCATGGAAGGACTCCTATGACTTATGTTGCAATAACTCTAAATCTTTCAAGGCAACCTCTAAATGGGTATTATAGTTATACTGCTTGAGGAACTCCTCTTTCAGTCTCCCTTGATCTTCCTTGATCTTTTCGTCTAACCAGTGATATCAATCAGTAACAAGCCCAATATGACTAAGGCTAAAATAATCAACTTTTTACTTCCTAGAGAGGGTGGTCGCTTTCATCACCAAGGCATATTGGTTAATGTGCCAAATGAGCAGAAGTGCCATTAAACTTTAGGAAATTAGGCATTTTGAATCTATGGGGCAAGACCTCTTCACTTTCTAACTCTCTATCTTTAGAGCTTCCCTTCCTAACTACAAATATCTTAGCAACAACCTCTAATTTTTCTTCCAACTTTCTGATGGCATAATCATCTACTGAGGTGCCCTATTCTTCACTCCTTAAAAAACATGAGGCTCATTATCAACTTTTATGTAATCTTGATAAAGGCCATTATAAACATCTTTCCATTTCATTCCATGCTCAATCGAAGGACCTTTTGTTACCACTTTTCTGAGATCAGACACTTAGGGAATCATGGCAGTAGCCACCATAAGAGTTTTCTCAATAGTAGTTAATTTAATGCATAAAGCTGGTGGTGCCATATATTAAGTGCCAAAAATAGTAGCAAATTGGTCATGAAACTAGCAAACATCACAACCATCTCCCTCTTAAATTCATCGAGTTTCTTATTGAAATCTTGAGAACTAGAAGTGCCTACTAGTGGAGTAGTCTCAAACATATCCCCCTCTTTTGACTCTTCAAAAAACCCATCTAAAAACTTTTTTTATGTGCTCACTGCATCTGACTCAGAGCCCTTATCTGAATTCTATCCTAACACAGCCGCTATTGTGGACTCTGAAAATAGCTTCCTAACAAGATGACCACTTTGAACCCTACACCACCTAGGCAATAAGTAATCTAATACGATTGTAAAATAGGGCTATCAATATGATACAGATGTATCATTTTGAGATACAACATTACCAACCACATGCAAGAATCCTTTTTGTCTTATTTCTCCCACACATGTGGTGAAAAGTCTATTTCCTGGGAGTGCTTAATCTAATGGTCAATACGGGATCCAATGGACACTTATGGTGCATGGCAAAATTCAACAGCATAACACCTCTTGAAATTAAATTGCATACGAGAAGATTTCGGTCAGTGCATATTTAGGTGACCTAGGCAAAAAGAAATGAGCTTATCAAGGCATGGTAGCCTTTAATAAGTGAGCATCTAGACTTATTCAGGTATACTTAATACACAAAGACCCATATCACAAGGAACGTAATATTATTACAGAACATA
This sequence comes from Excoecaria agallocha, assembly GCA_037975025.1. Lineage (NCBI taxonomy): Eukaryota > Viridiplantae > Streptophyta > Magnoliopsida > Malpighiales > Euphorbiaceae > Excoecaria > Excoecaria agallocha. The sequence continues at coordinate 18,309,528 of CM075821.1, read as the reverse complement.
CCCTAGTAGAAGTATCTATGCCAATTACAAAGGCTTTAGTCTAAGTACTCAATTAAAAGGCTACCCAAGCATGGACTTTACCAATGGGTCTAGCTCATCATGAGCATAATAACCAATTAGGTCACCATTTGATATACCAAAAGGTATAAGACTTGGGTGGGTGATTATCTCTAACACAACCTTTGGCTGAGTAAACATAAGGGAGTGCTTTAAAAATGCACCAGGTCAGAAAAAGGAAAGCCTAACTTACTCTAAGGCTCTAGCTTGATTCTAATGTAAATTTCAAAAAGAGATAAAATTTTTTAATCAAAAGCCCATTTATATCACATTAATCAAAAGTAATTTTAGAGCAAAATTGCATAATTTCCCCAATAAAGTCGCCACTATGACACGTGATGCTTCCTTTTGAGGCATACTCAGATCCATACCCTATGGGTAGGCCATGTTTTAAGGTCTCATTTCAGATCATTTGGGCTTTTATTACCCAAAGTAACAAGTCACTTCGCAATGGTCAAGAGATTCAATTGAATTCACAGAGTCCCAAGCCTCAAAAAGGCATGAGAAAATGTTTTAGGGTATCTTTATCCCATTATTGGCAATCGACTATTGGAAGGCATTAGTTACGTACCACAAGGCAGGAATAAGGAGTCACCACCTAATAAAACATTGAAAAATGGTGTTCCCACTTCTAAATTAATTGTTTTGTCCCATTTCTTACTCACATAATCATGGTATAATAAATTAAAAGCAAACCCAATTAAGTAGGAAAATTGTAAATCAAGGCATAAATAAAGCATTAAATTGGTATCCATAAATCAGGCAATTCATGTTAGTGGTTATACCCTAAGCTAACCACTTGGTCCTTTATGTAATGTCACATTTCATTATATAAAATTTGGTTTTCTTCATATTATTATATTGTTGGCATGTTACATTATAATATATATATATATATATATATATATATATATATATATAGACACACGCACGCACACACACATACATATACATATATATGTGTGTGTGTGTGTGTGTGTACCCACACATACACATAGAGATATATATAGACATACATATATATCTACACACACACACATATCTGTGTGTGTGTGTGTGTGTAATGAAAGTTAATAAAAAGAATAGAAATTTTAAAAGAAAAATATTTTGACATGTAGATTCATGAACATCGGGGCATATATCTATGCAAGTGAGCTCAGCTGCTTAAACAATAACTAATAATAATAATAATAATATTGGGGTGAGTGCTGCTTTGAAGGGACAAGCGCTCTTCTTTTTTTCCATATAGCTTCCTTACTCAAAATATAATTTTTAATACTCAAAGAAATAGATTTTTCAGGAAATAATTTTAAATGAAAATAAAAAAAAGATATATCCAGACATATAAAATCAAGTACTTAACAGAAATTTATTATTTTTATTGCACAATAAATATTAACCAAGATATTTTGCCATTTAAAATTTAATAAAATAAAGAAATAAAAGTAATGCTAAGGCAACCGGGATTAGATTCACAATATTCAAAAATAAATATATAAATTTGATCACTAAATAACTAAATTTAAAGAAACAACTTTATATATTACCTTCAATATACTCACTCAAATATATGATAGAATACTGAGTTCTAGGACTATATTGACAACAAAATGATGAAAGAAATTCAAAAGATGAGAATTAAGCTTTTGATTTCGAATGAAATCTTAAAGAAAAAAGGGATGAATTTGGTTCTAGAAATAAAGGAAAACTAAAGGAATTTGAAAGTAAAATATTGAAACCTAGGGATTAAAAGTTGGAACCTAGAAAATGGCTTAAAATTGGCCATTTATAATCATTACTTTGTGACTCGTGGCCAGAAAGTAGAATTATGACTCAAATTGGCAAATTTGGCCAAATAATTTCTAACCAAAAGTGGCTCACGAAAGTGAGTCACCAAGATCAGCCATGACTCATATTTCTACCTTAAAATATTGACTAAAAAAGGTCTCACGAGTGTGAGTTACCATGACCAGGGTATAATTTAAGGTGTTACATGATGAATGTGGTAGCTATGTCGATTAAAGTAGTAAAGGTAGTAGTAAATAGCTCTGGCTTGAGAGTGACAAGTACAACCATCATATCTTCCTTAAAGTTGGTCGAGGCTTCCTCTAATGCCTTTCGTTTCATAAAGGCATCCTTTGGGTGGAGTGTATGGTAAAGTTTGAGCTAAGCCCCTTAGAGATGCAGCAATGTTCAATGAGATGTGAATGGGTAATAATAAGAAAGGAGTAACATCTCTCATCTCAAAGTAGCAAAAGTGTCTTGGAGCTATTTGTGGGTAGCAAGGACATGGTTTAAATCAAACATACTAATTAAAGTAGAGAGAGCTTGAAGGCTTAACATGGTAAGGGTTTTGATGACTAATGGACACCATAAACAAAGGGGCCAGTTCATGATTCATGATTAAACTAGTGTGTATGAGAAGTAGGTGCATGACTTGATGATGCATGTTCACGAAGCATGAATGCAAGCATAATGCATTAAAGGGTGTGCAACCTATTAATTTGTATGTGTATAATGCAGGGCCTAGGATGCATAATTCCTATATGCATATGGTAATGATGCATGTGTATACATGAAATATGAGGTAGATGGCCTATATGTGAAGTGCACATGCTTTCATATATATGCATGACATACATATTTACACAATCTAAATTTGTTTATAACATGCATATGGATGGTGCCTAGTCTATATGCATACATGGTGTGCATGTATAAAAGATATATGATCTATATGTATGGGTATTTATGATACATGATGCAAAACTTACTACTACATAATGCAAAACTTAATACTACATGATACAAATGCGTGATATGGTAGTATTTACATTATGCACGTGTACATATGTGATGGCACTTCTATTTTTCCTATTTTGTCATGATCTTTTATGTTTATGTTCATATCTCTATCATTAGCTATCTTTTTCATAAATATTTGAGATAGAGAATGATTTAAGATTAAAATATTGATGTTTTTAGCATAGATTGAAGATGCATTTGATGAAATGGCTCAAAGAAATTTCTTAGACATTTCTTTTTAGATCTTTATATCTTTTAATTAGATTGTATTTATAAACTAATTTGAGTGTGTTATGCTACATATTATAATATTTTATAAGTGTTGCTTTTACTTGATGTTTGTCCCCATGTTTATGCAAAACTAACTATGTTTTATATTATTTGTTTTTACCGATCAAGCACTATATGCAAGCTTACTAATTTTTTTTTGTTATGCTATATATAGAAGGCCACTAAAACATCAAAGAAAAGCTAGTTCCTCTTCCAAAACCAAAGGGAAGCAAAAGGAATTGTAACACCCTTACTGTAACGGTCTTATCGAATAGGCAGTCTGTCAAATTTTTTTTTTACCTTAACAATCAGTATGCATATGAATTTTCATTAATCAATGACCTATAACTGTCCAGAAATCACTATACATTTAATAAAATTTTGGCAATATAACGGCTATATTCTTAACTAGCCCCCTGAAAAGCAGACATTTACACAGCCTCTCAGAGGCACAACAGTTTATATCAATCATATAACACATCCACGGTTATTATCAAGCAACACTTACATTTCATCCATTCCCTGCAATTCCTTATCCCCATACTACCATAAATAATACATAATACGATAATAGCTACAGTATTATCTTCATATACAAAACTTGATAGATATATATATATATATATACATGCCACAAAAATATTCTTTTTAACTCTTCAGCTTCAATTTTCCTCTGTGTACCCACGCTCCAGACTATCTGTACCTGCACGCAGTAAATTCTACGTGCTGAGCATTAAACATGCCCAACGGTGACTAAAAATCATAGTATTTCCCTAGAATATAAATGTATTAATAATTTTGATTTAAGTAATTTATTATCGATCTTTCTTATTTAAAAGCAATATTTATTTTATGAATGACTAATTTTCCGTTCAATTCATAAACTCTCTTATATTTTCAAGTTAGTCCTTAAACTTCTCATTTATTACAAAAATGCCCTTTTTACTCTGTTAATTACTAGTTTGCCCTTTTTGTTCCTTATTTTCTTATCTTACCTTATTAGCTAACTTATATTTTACCGTTTAATCCTTAATTTAACCTTTTTCATGTAAAATTATATTTTATTCCTTTAACTTTATACGGTTGGCTTTTTACCCAATTAGTTGACTAAATTACCATTTTACCCTTATTACTTATTTCTTTTGTTACTTTTATCAATTAATTTCACCTTTTAGGCAAATTACCGTTTTACCCCTAACTTCTAAATTCTTTTCATTTTAGTCCTTTTTCATATAAAACTTTCATTTTAACTTCTCTTTCACACTTTTAACATTTTCTTATCAATATGCCCCTAGTACAGACCCGACAGAAAACTTTCAGACCGGATATACAGGACGTGGACCCCACAGGGCCACAACAGAGTGAGAAATGACCTCCAAGAATCATTCCTCATATAACATATGACATGTGACAGTACGTATGATAAATTTACCATGGAGATCAGTGATCCGTCCATAGTAAAGCAAGTCGCCATGACTTGCACCGCGGTATATGTATCCCTATGGCCAGCCAATTATATCCTGAACTAGGTTTTACTGCCTGACTCTTTCTAAGGGCACATATTTTCTTAATTTTCTTACTTTTCATTTCTTGTCAATACAGTATTAATACTTTATAATTACAGTCAATCTTATTTACACATTTTACTAAATATTTCACAGTAATTCACCATGTAATCAATAAATTATGCCATAATTCATTCAAATGTCACATTTTTCAACTAATACCTAATTAATATTCATTTAATTTCCATAAATTCTATAAAAATTCATAACCATTAATTTACATTAGTATTAACATTAGGAAGCTTAAAATCACTAAAATCATCAAATTTCACACTAATTTCTTATGACATACCATTCGGCCTACACTACAAGTCCATCATATCATTGGTTTTAACTTCATTTAAAGTTTCTAATAGGCTTATATAACTCCTAAATGCATAATTATAATATTAATTTCAATTATAACACAATACATAAAAATTTTCTTAAGAAACCTAAAGGAATTTCACTAATTTAATAGGGAAATAAAAGGATTAATTAGCCACACACCTTTTTCTATGGATTAGCCTTGCCTAGGCTTCCTTTCCCTTTCCTTTGGGTTGAGAAGTTCGCTCCTCTTCTTGGATTCCTTAACAAACCAAAATTTCCATCAATTATAACTCAATTATTTTGGCCTCAAATGCTAAATTTGACAATAAAAATGAACTTTAGGCACCCAAAATTAGTAGTAGGCATCTAAAAACCAAATAAAAAGCAATAATTTCACATACCTAATTTTGACACCTAAACTTTAACTCTAAATTTCTCTTGATTTTCTTCTTTGAATCAAGGATTGGAGCTGATGAAGGTAATTTAGAGAGGCTGAAATCACTTTATTAGGCTTTGATTTGGTGAGAATTGGTGAAGAATTGAAAGAAAAAGAGAGGAATTTGAGAGAGATGTAATTTGGCCACCAAAAGGGAAGAAGAAGGGATGACTTGCTGCTGGATATTTCTGGAGACAATCAACTTATATATGGCTTATAAATGGGCTATTGGCTGGGCCTTGAATGGGCTTAAACTATTTAATAGTTTAGGCCCAATAATTGCCTAATATTAGCTCTAATTAATTTATCCCACTTATCAACTTCAATTCTCTTCAAATTTAATTTTATTATTCATATCACATCAAAAATAGGCTATAACTAAAATTTCAGCCCAATCGGAGTTCGTTTCAGGTCTGATTCAATTTTATCGGTCCGATTCAAAAATACCAGTGTGGCCGAAAAATTTACTTTTTGCTACCAAAATATTCTACACATTATTTTAGGCATATATGTAAATTTTGATAATTTTTAGACTTCATTTGATATTTTTAGTAACCAAAACGATCAAAATTCAATTAAAAACTCTAAACCCTAATTTTCTTGGTTTTCGTTCTTTTGGCTTTCGGAGGCCTATTTGACCTAAATTTCACTTCAAATTTTAACCCCGAACTACCCGTGACTAATACTTTCCAATAGTCCAATAAAATTTTTTCCACTTTCGGGTGTCGTTTTCAGCCCGGAGACACTATTCACTGTCGAAAAGCACTATTCACGATCAGTCCAACGTTGAGGCCATTACAATTCTCCCCTACTACAAATAAATTTCATCCTTGAAATTTACCTGATTAGAAAAGTAGAGGATACTGCTGTCTCATGGTCGCTTACCGTTCCCAAGTAGCTTCCTCTACATTGTGATGGTGCCATAGAACCTTTACCAATGGGACCTGCTTGTTTTTCAGCTGTTTAATCTCCCTAGCCAGGATCTTCACCGGTATTTCTTCATACGTCATATCAGATTGTACTTGAATATCTGTTGGTGTAATGATATGGCTAGGGTCAGATCTGTACCTCCTGAGCATAGATACATGGAATACATCGTGGATCTTTTCCAGCTCCGAAGGTAGTTTCAAGCGATAAGCTACTGGACCTACTCGCTGAAGTACCTCGTAGGGACCAATAAACCTTGGACTTAACTTCCCTTTCTTGCCAAATCTCAAGATTTTCTTCCATGGAGATACTTTCAGAAAAACTTTATCTTCGACCTGAAACTCAATGTCTTTTCTCTTTAAATCTGTATAAGATTTCTATCGGTCCATGGCTTCTTTCAATCGGCCTTTGATAATTTGCACCTTTTCTTTTGAATCACAAATCAAATTCGATTCGATCAATTTCTTTTCATTCAACTCTGTCCAACATAGAGGAGTCTTGCATTTTCTCCCATATAAAGCCTCAAAAGGAGCCATCTTTATACTGGATTGATAACTATTGTTGTAGGCAAATTCTGTAAGAGGCAGATATTTTTCCCAACTGTTACCAAACTCTAGTATACAGCATCGTAGCATATCCTCCAGAGTCTAAATTACCCTCTCTGACTGACCATCTGACTGGGGGTGGAAAGCTGTACTGAAGTGGAGTCTGGTACCCAAAGCTTCCTGAAGACTCTTCCAGAAATGAGAGGTAAACCTGGGATCTCTGTCTGAAATAATAGATGATGGTACTCCATGAAGTCTCACTATCTCATTAATATAGATCTCTGCCAATCTGGTCAAAGGATAATCCATCCGGACTGGCAAGAAATGAGCAGATTTGGTGAGTCGATCAATAATCACCCAAATAGCATCATGTTTCTTTTGAGTGACAGGCAATCCTGAAACAAAATCCATAGTAACTCTATCCCAGTTCCACTCCGGTATCAAAATGGGATGAAGTAATCCAGAAGGAACCTGGTGTTCAGCCTTTACTTGTTGACATATCAAGCATTTCCTTACAAATTCTGTCACATCCCGCTTCATTCCTGGCCACCAGTAATAAGGTTTCAAATCCTGGTACATCTTGTTACCTTCAGGATGCATAGCATAACTACTATAGTGTGCCTCTGTAAGGATGTTCTTCTTCAGTTTTTCCTGATCTGGTACACAAAGTCTTTTCTTGTAGCAAAGGCTTCCATCTTCATTTAAAGAATAGTCTCCTTCGTTGCCATTCTTTATCTTTTCCATAATAGTTTTCAATCGATCATCCTCTTTCTGAGCCATTTTCACTTGATACACAAAATCTGGTTTCAATTGCATTTCCGCCAGCAAAGCTCCATCTGATGTCATACTCAAACTAATATTCAAAGCTCGAAGAGCTGCAACCAAAACTATTAGTCAATTACATATATCACTTACCTATATCAATTCATTTGAAACCATTTACTTTACCTGTCATGAATTTTCTGCTAAGTGCATCAACTACCACATTAGCCTTTCCTGGATGGTAGTCGATAAAATAATCATAGTCTTTTATCAACTCCAACCAGCATCTCTGTCGGAGGTTAAGTTCTCTTTGAGTGAGCAAGTATTTCAGACTCTTGTGATCAGTGTAAATATAACATTTTGCGCCATACAGATAGTGTCTCCATATCTTCAATGCAAAAACAATAGCTACTAGCTCTAAATCATGAGTAGGATAATTCTTTTCATGAGTCTTGAGCTGTCGGGAGGCATAAGCAATCACCTTGCCTTCCTTCATCAAAACGCAGCCTAGACCATTTCTAGAGGCGTCACTGTAGATCACAAAATCCTTGCCCGGTTCGGGTTGAGTGAGAATAGGAGCTTCTGTCAACATACTTTTGAGTTTCTCAAAACATTCTTGGCATCTGTCAGTCCACACAAACTTGGTGTTCTTCTGTAATAATCGAGTCAAAGGAACTGCAATAGTGGAGAAACCCTTTATGTAATATCCGGCTAACCCCAAAAAAGTTCTCACTTCTGTCACATTTGTAGGTGGCTTCCACTGGAGAATTGTTTCAATCTTTGATGGGTCCACCTTAATACCTTCCGCAGAAATCACATGGCCTAAGAAAGATACTTCATTCAACTAAAAGTCACATTTACTGAACTTAGCATACAGCTGCTTCTCTCTCAAGGTTTGTAGGACAATTCGCAGATGTTTATCATGTTCTTCTGGTGTATTAGAATATACCAGAATGTCATCGATGAAGACCACTACAAACTGATCCAAATAAGGATGGAAAACTCTATTCATCAGATCCATGAAGGCAGCCGATGCATTTGTAAGTCCGAACGGCATGACCAGAAACTCATAATGGCCATATCGAGTACGAAAAGCAGTTTTAGGTATATCTACAGCTTTTACTCCCATTTGATAATAGCCTGATCTCAAGTCAATCTTTGAAAATACACTCACTCCTTTCAGCTGGTCAAATAAGTCTTCAATCCGAGGAAGAGGGTATTTGTTCTTTATGATGACTTTATTCAGCTGTTTGTAGTCGATGCATAGCCTAAGCGTCCCATCCTTCTTTTTAACAAATAGGACTAGTGCTCCCCAAGGAGAAACACTAGGTCTTATAAATCCCTTATCAAGCAGTTCCTGTAACTGAATCTTTAATTCCTTTAACTCTGCCGGCGCCATTCTGTAAGGAGCAATGGATATGGGTGCAGTGCCTGAAGCAACATCAATAGAAAATTCTACCTCCCTGTCAGGTGGCAAACCTGGTAACTCATCAGGGAACACATCTGGAAAATCTCTGACAGTGGGCACTTCTGACACTTTTGGGCTATCTTTCTTTGCTTCCACTGCATAACACAAGTAGGCTATACATCCTTTCCTGATCAACCTCTTAGCTGTAGTAGCAGATATCACATCAGACAAATAATTATGTCGCACACCAACCACTGTAATTTCTCGATCGTCTTCAAGCTTTAACGTGACCCTTTTTCTTTTACAATCAACAGTTGCTTGATGGGCGGATAGCCAATCCATTCCTAGAATCACATCAAATTCATGGAAGGGTAACTCAATAAGATTTGCCAGGAATATATGTCCCTGGGCACTAATAGGACACTATCTGTATACCTTATTTACTACTACGCTATGCCCCAGAGGATTACTCACAAAGATATCCTAGTCCAAGCATGCCTCTTTCATCCCTTTATCCCGAGCTAATGCAGTACTAATATAGAAATGAGTCGAACCAGGATCAATCAAAGCATGAACTGAATCAGATAATAGGAGAAATGTACCTACCATCACATCCGGAGCATCCTCCTCCTCCCTGGCTCTGACAGCATAAGTCTGGGCTGCAGATCTTCTCTGACTCTGAGATGACTGTCCAGCTAGTCTAGAGGCTGATGTGATGGGGACAGCTCCCCTACCCCGACCTCTCGGTGCAGAGGACCCAGTACCTGATGCTGGGGATGCAACTGAAGTAGTCGGTGTTGCCAGACAATCTTTGATCTGGTGTTCCCTGGACCCACAGCGAAAACACGCTCCAGTCTGGAATCTGCACTCCCCATAATGAAATTTGCCACAATAATCACAAGCTGCAGCTGTCCCACTGTCTCTATCCCGAGGAGTACTGGCAACAAGTGTAGCTGTACCTCTGCCACGAGTAACACTACCTCTACCTCGTCCTGCTGGAACTGGAGGGCGGCTCTGAGGTGTAAATGACCCTTTTGACTTCTTACTTTGATCACCCTTTCCACTCGGCTGTCCTTGTTTTCTCTTTTGCTGAAAATGTGACTGCCTCTCAGCCTGCTCAGTCTGGATGGTCTCTAACTTAATGGAAGCCTCCACCATAGCCCTCAAGGTAGGGTACTGTTCGGTCCCTATAATCTGTCTGAGCTCGGTGTGCAATCCCCTCTCAAACCTCTGTCGCAGTTTCTCATCTATAGTCTGACTTTTATCAAGATATGCACTCAAGCGCTCAAACTCGCGCTCATATTCTGCCACTGATCTGTTGCCTTGTCTAAGCCTCCAAAAGGCATCTTGCATAGCTAACTTGTATTCTGACCCAACATATTTTAACTCAAACTGAGACACAAAGTAGTCCCAAGTCAACTGATTCGCTGGGGTGTGCCTCCTAACTGAATCCCACCAAATAAAAGCTGGTCCTTGCAACAAAGCAACTATACCTTCCAACTTTTCTTCCACTGAACTGTTGGTGATTTCAAAAAGCCTCTTTATTTTAAACAACAAATTTTCAGCCTGAGACGGTATCAAAGGATCCATTCCAGAGAAGTCTTCAGCTCCCAACCTTTTTAACTGTTCCAAAATGGGTCTTCTTCTAGGTGGAGTTGGCTGAACTTGAACAACTGTCTGAGAAGACTTTGCTGGTCTCGCTTGCAGTCGTTGCTGGATATATTCAGCCATAAGATCAAGGAAGTCTAGCTGTGGAGGTGGGGGTGGCACCGCTGAAGGAGAAACCTGTGGTTGTGGGGCCTCCTGCTGTCCAGTACCTATTGAAGCTTCACTTTCACCATCCCCCCACCAGCCTATCTCGCTCAGATGACATCTTTACACTATAAAACAAAAAGGAGTAGGTACACATTAGATTTCCACTATACTTTATCACTTACAATTGGCATGTATATATATAGATACAGGAATTTAAATCATACTTCTTCCCACTTCGATCTTAGGACCGACTAAACCAATGCTCTGATACCACAAAATGTAACACCCTTACTGTAACGGTCTTATCGGACAGGCAGTCGGTCAAATTTTTTTTTTTACCTTAACAATCAGTATGCATATGAACTTTCATTAATCAATGACCTATAACTGTCCAGAAATCACTATACATTTAATAAAATTTTGGCAATATAACGGCTATATTCTTAACTAGCCCCCTGAAAAGCAGACATTTACACAGCCTCTCAGAGGCACTACAGTTTATATCAATCATATAACACATCCACAGTTATTATCAAGCAACACTTATATTTCATCCATTCCCTGCAATTCCTTATCCCCATACTACCATAAATAATACATAATACGATAATAGCTACAGTATTATCTTCATATACAAAACTTGATAGATATATATATATATACATGCCACAAAAATATTCTTTTTAACTCTTCAGCTTCAATTTTCCTCTGTGTACCCACGCTCCAGACTATCTGTACCTGCACGCAGTAAATTCTACGTGCTGAGCATTAAACATGCCCAGCGGTGACTAAAAATCATAGTATTTCCCTAGAATATAAATGTATTAATAATTTTGATTTAAGTAATTTATTATCGATCTTTCTTATTTAAAAGCAATATTTATTTTATGAATGACTAATTTCCCGTTCAATTCATAAACTCTATTATATTTTCAAGTTAGTCCTTAAACTTCTCATTTATTACAAAAATGCTCTTTTTACTCTGTTAATTACTAGTTTGCCCTTTTTGTTCCTTATTTTCTTATCTTACCTTATTAGCTAACTTATATTTTACCGTTTAATCCTTAATTTAACCTTTTTCATGTAAAATTACATTTTAGTCCTTTAACTTTATACGGTTGGCTTTTTACCCAATTACTTGACTAAATTACCATTTTACCCTTATTACTTATTTCTTTTGTTACTTTTATCAATTAATTTCACCTTTTAGGCAAATTACCGTTTTACCCCTAACTTCTAAATTCTTTTCATTTTAGTCCTTTTTCATATAAAACTTTCATTTTAACTTCTCTTTCACACTTTTAACATTTTCTTATCAATATGCCCCTAGTACAGACCCGACAGAAAACTTTCAGACCGGATATGCGGGACGTGGACCCCACAGGGCCATAACAGAGTGAGAAATGACCTCCAAGAATCATTCCTCATATAACATATGACATGTGACAGTACGTATGATAAATTTACCATGGAGATCAGTGATCCGTCCATAGTAAAGCAAGTCACCATGACTTGCACCGCGGTATATGTATCCCTATGGCCAGCCAATTATATCATGAACTAGATTTTACTGCCTGACTCTTTCTAAAGGCACATATTTTCTTAATTTTCTTACTTTTCATTTCTTGTCAATACAGTATTAATACTTTATAATTACAGTCAATCTTATTTACACATTTTACGAAATATTTCACAGTAATTCACCATGTAATCAATAAATTATGCCATAATTCATTCAAATGTCACATTTTTTAACTAATACCTAATTAATATTTATTTCGAAAATATTCATTTAATTCCCATAAATTCTATAAAAATTCATAACCATTAATTTACATTAGTATTAACATTAGGAAGCTTAAAATCACTAAAATCATCAAATTTCACACTAATTTCTTATGACATACCATTCGGCCTACACTACAAGTCCATATCATTGGTTTTAACTTCATTTAAAGTTTCTAATAGGCTTATATAACTCCTAAATGCATAATTATAACATTAATTTCAATTATAACACAATACATAAAAATTTTCTTAAGAAACCTAAAGGAATTTCACTAATTTAATAGGGAAATAAAAGGATTAATTAGCCACACACCTTTTTCTATGGATTAGCCTTGCCTAGGCTTCCTTTCCCTTTCCTTTGGCTTGAGAAGTTTGCTCCTTTTCTTGGATTCCTTAACAAACCGAAATTTCCATCAATGATAACTCAATTATTTTTGCCTCAAATGCTAAATTTGACAGCAAAAATGAACTCTAGGCACCCAAAATTAGTAGTAGGCACCTAAAAACCAAATAAAAAGCAATAATTTCACATACCTAATTTTGACACCTAAACTTTAACTCTAAATTTCTCTTAATTTTCTTCTTTGAATCAAGGATTGGAGCTGATGAAGGTAATCTAGAGAGGCTAAAATCACTTTATTAGGCTTTGATTTGGTGAGAATTGGTGAAGAATTGAAAGAAAAATAGAGGAATTTGAGAGAGATGGAATTTGGCCACCAAAAGGGAAGAAGAAGGGATGAGTTGCTGCTGGATATTTCTGGAGACAATCAGCTTATATATGGCTTATAAATGGGCTATGGGCTGGGCCTTTAATGGGCTTAAACTATTTAATAGTTTAGGCCCAATAATTGCCTAATATTAGCCCTAATTAATTTATCCCACTTATCAACTTCAATTCTCTTCAAATTAATTTCATTATTCATATCACATCAAAAATAGGCTATAACTAAAATTTCAGCTCAATCGGAGTTTGTTTCGAGTCCGATTCAATTTTATTGGTCCGATTCAAAAATACTAGTGTGGCCAAAAAATTTACTTTTTGCTACCAAAATATTCTACACATTATTTTAGGCATATATGTAAATTTTGGTAATTTTTAGACTTCATTTGATATTTTTAGTAACCAAAACGATCAAAATTCAATTAAAAACTCTAAACCCTAATTTTCTCGGTTTTCGTTCTTTTGGCTTTTGGAGGCCTATTTGACCTCAATTTCACTTTAAATTTTAACCCCGAACTACCCGTAACTAATACTTTCCAATAGTCCAATAAAATTTTTTTCCACTTCCGGGTGTCGTTTTCAGCCCGGAGACACTATTCACTGTCGAAAAGCATTATTCACGATCAGTCCAACGTTGAGGCCATTACAGGAATCCTATAGCACCCTGAATACCAATTACCCAAATAGTACCATTAGTCAACCCAATTCTAGAGATGACTCGATAAAATAAAATAAATATAAAATAAAAGTAAATGAGTATCAATAATAAGTGGTAAAAAAATAATAGAGGAAAAGGAAGCTTGATATTTTAATTTATACCTAAATAGGGATTTAAATATTAGAATAAATTAGTTTAAGGGGCCAAATGGAATTTAGATGTACTAAATTGAAATTTTTACCCTTTAACCCTAAAAATTACGTCATGTTAGGGTGGGATTTAACTTGTGTGGATGCCATTCTAGGAGGAACTGATCATCCTTCATCTTGCTTCTTTCTTTTTCTTTTTCTTCTTCCTCCTTCCTCCTCCGGTCACATTGCCACCACCAGCCGTCGTTGCTTCACTACAGTAGCCTCCATCTGGCATCGTCTTTTTCTCCCTTTCCTCCTTTCCATCGTGCAATAATAGCCATGCCTCTCCCTCGTCGTCCTTTTCTCTTGCTTTGGTTCTCTCTCCATTCTACCCCCATATGTGATTTTCCCCCACTAGTCATGAGGTAAGCTTCAATTCCTTCCTTAATTAATGATTTATGGCTAAGATTTGAAGAAAATGGAAGAAAACCCATATTTAGGGATTTCAAGATTTGGGGGAAATTTTGGGAGTTTAATTATTCTTTGAGTTAATTGAAAAATTAAAGTAAATAACCAACTAAAATTACATTAATTTTTGATTCTACATATTTTTAGTTGAGGTATTTATATTAAATTGTGGATTTATAAAGATAAAGAGAGTGAGATGAAGATAAAGGAGAAGAAAGTGCAAAAAAGCTTATGAATGGGAGTTTTTGGAAGGCATAGTTGAAGAAATTGACAATTAAATTGGTATGTGTTTATGCAAATCTATTTCTCTTTAAAATTATGTATTATACAAGTTAAGATTTTTGGTGTGTGGATTAGGATTTTATGAAATTGATGTTATAAATACCTAATTAGATGTTAAATGAGTGATGTGAGATGATTTAATTGAATTATGGGGGTTTAAATTGCGAAATTGTCATTTTACATATGTTATGTTAACTTCTAAACCTTTAAATGCATATTACTTTGCTTAATTGAGTTGATAAATACTTTATTACAAGTGCTTAATTATAGATATTCATTGAAGAAAAGTGGATTTTAATTTGGAAGCCATGAATTGGCCTTAGATGTGATTCAAGTGATTCTTAATGCGTTATGCTTAATTGGCTTTAATTAATGAGTTTTAATAGGTTTATTTTAACTCTTAAAGATAAATAAAAATTAGGTAATTCTTTACATAATAGCGATGATATAAGAAGGCTATGAGGTGAGACTTGAC
Source organism: Excoecaria agallocha (assembly GCA_037975025.1). NCBI lineage: Eukaryota > Viridiplantae > Streptophyta > Magnoliopsida > Malpighiales > Euphorbiaceae > Excoecaria > Excoecaria agallocha. Next base: position 18,294,166 of record CM075821.1, on the reverse strand, counting down.
TATAATGGAGAAATGGAAAATTGAACTTAATTACATTTTCCCTTAGTAAACTAGATATGAATTGGAGGAATGTGATAAAGTTGGCATGCTAATTAAGGGAATTTAGCAATACTACATCATTATAGGTGAAATCAGACTTAATAGCTTCGAGAGCTTTGTTCCGGTATAGGATATTTAATTCAAGTCATAGACTGAGTGGCTCTGGGAGCTCTATCCATATATATATGTAAATATATATATGTGTGTACACACACACACACACATATAAATGGAGCGAATGGTTCTGAGAACTCCGTCTTGTATTAAATCTCGCTTATTTGACTAAAGCCAATTCTACTGGATTTTACTTAGGCAAATACAACTAAATAAATATACGCATTACAAATAATTAATAAACTTTAAATGAAAATTGGTAGTTAAGTTACAATGTAAAACTTAACTAAACACCAAGTAATATAATATGAACTAATATAGTAAATTACAGTGTCTAAATTTCATAAATTGATCTTAATAATTTTTATGATTGAAAATAAATGAAGATGTCTGTATTTGTGAAATAATGAATATTAAGCATGTGGTTGATGAACATATTTAATTGAGTAAAAAATAGACTTGCTTAAATACCATTAAGCAATTAGCACATGGTTTTCTTTCTGCGCATAGGTTTTGGAAGAAATTTGAAGACAGGTTGAAGTGGATATACAAAAAAATTTGAGTCACGAGACGAAAAGTGAAGGATTTTAGGATGGATATACAATTATATTATTTATGTTATGTTTGAAAATTTTGGCATGTACACCATATGGTAGTGATGATAATTGTGTAAATATATAGTCATTGTAAATTATGTTTCTGAAATTGTGTATATAAATTATAACTAGACATATGTGGTATATTGAATGTGGTTATGTTTTTTTTTAATTTGATTAAGATTGAGCTGAGAAATTATGGAGGATGGGCAAATTATTCTGAGAATAGAGTTTGAAATAAAGATGGATGGTAGGATAGTTTGAAATAGAAGTGCATTGGAATTTTTCTTGAAGGAGGTTTTAAACAATTATAAGGAAAACTTTGTCAAAATTTCTATAAAATGAACAGTATTTGTGAAAGTGATAAGATTTTTAAATAAAAAAATTTGTAATTGATCATCTTATTGAATTTAGGATCGTGTGTGACATTCTGTATCTAATTATAAAATCGAACTGGGTATATGGTGTTACATATAGATAGATCAAATGGTTATAAGAACTCTGTCTCGTATTGAATCTCGTTTATCCGGCTAAAGCCAATTCCACTGGATTTTGCTCATGGAAAATACAGCTAAATAAATATACTCATAACAAATAATTAATAAACTTCAAATGAAAATAGGTAGTTAATTAGTGGTACAATGTAAAACTTAACTAAACGCTAAGTAATATAATATGAACTAATCTAGTGAATTGCAGTGTCTAAATGTCATAAATTGATCTTAATAATTTTTATGCTTGAAAATAAATAAAGATGACTGTGTTTGTGAAATAATGAATATTAAGCATGTGGTTGATGAATATTTTTAATTGAGTGAAAAATAGAATTGCTTGAACACCACTAAGCACATAACTTAGTGCATTGTTTTCTTTTTGCACGTAGATTTTGGAAGAAATTTGAAAACGGATTGAAGTGGATTTACAACAAAATTTGAGTCACAAGAGGAACAGTGAAGGATTTTGTGTTGGATATACAATTATATTATTTATGTTATCTTTTAGAAATTTTGTCATTCACACCATATGATAGTGACGATAATTGTGTAAATATATGGATATTGTAAATTATGTTTCTGAAATTGGATATGTAAATTATAACTGGACATGTGTGGTATATTGAATGTGGTTATGTTTTTTTCAATTTGATTGAGATTGAGCTGAGAAATTACGGAAGATGGGTAAATTATTATGAGAATGGAGTTTGAAATAGAAGTGTATTGGGATTTTTCTTGTAGGAGGTTATAAACAAACTTTGTCAAAATTTATGTAAAATGAACAGTATTTGTGAAAGTGATAAGATTTTTAAATAGGAAATTTTGTAATAGATCATCTTATTGAATTTAGTATCGTGTGTGATATTCCATAACCAGTTCTAAAATTAGATAGAGTATAGGGTGTTACAAATTTGACCAATATGTTGATATTATGGTGCCCGAGTGGTACCGAAAGAAAGAGAGCACACCTATTGGGTACTTTTTGAAACCAAGTTCATTCCAAAAAAAGTACTTGGATATGGAAGCAGTCAAGCAAGTGGGATTGGAGGTAGAAATTTAGGTGTGGCTATTTTCTTATTTTATAAACTTGATCTTTTCTTTAAAGCTAATTACCTTAGCCTTTCATTATGTCCTTTTAAGACCAATGTGATCTTTCATTCTTATTTCAATTACTAGTGAAGACGACTACAGTTTTGGTAGGAAGGAGGTACTTGCGACAATTCTTAAGCTCTAAGTGTGAAGCCTTGATACACTTGTGTATTCCTTTTTCTTTGTTCTTTACTTGTGATTTATGCTTTTTGTTTTAAAAGTTGAGAAAAAGAAGTAATTATTTTGTCCTTGCAATGGAAACTTGATTTTATGCCTTATTTTGTTTTGTTAAGGTAGAAGTAGTTTGATATTATTTTTACTTCTTATTGATTTGAATATGACTAAGATTAGTGTTTCTCTCTATAATTTTGATTTACGTTAAGAGATATGGGTTGATTTGTTTTACTAGAGAATGAAAATTTAAGTTTGGAGTTGTTGATATTTGGCAATATTGGTTATATTTTCTCTTATATTTTAGTTGTGTTTTAGTAGGTTTTTATAAATATTTTATGGATATTTGCATGTTTTGTGCTTTTAGGAGTATTATTACTCTAACTTAGTTTATTTTGATATTTTGATAAGTTTTTAGGTTAGTTGGTTGATTTTGGAATTGTTGAAGGACTTGAAGAGTCACTTTCCCATGGAAGAAAAAGCCAACGGCCGTTGATGCATTTCAACAGATATTGGCATTAAACAAAAGCTAGAATTAAACACATAAGGTCTTAATGGTTGTTGATGCATTGGAATGAGCATTGAGATGTGCATATAAAGATTAGAGCAATTTGAGTGGAAGAGTCTAACGGGTGTTTATAGGATTCAACAATCATTAGGTTTAAGAGATGAATTTATGAAGTTGATAAGCAAAAGGCTTCAACTAGCATTGGTGTCTTGCAATGGCTATTGAGATTGGAAGAGTGCAAAATATATTTCAATGGTTGTTGGTTATTTTGAACAGTTGTTGGATGCAGTTAATTTGGAATTTTGAGTTTCCTATTCAAGATGGATTTTGATGGTGATTCTTTCTTAATTGGTTTGTCTTTTATAAGAAATTAAAGTTTGACTCTTTTAGAGGATTTTTAAGTTGTAATTAGTTTAGGATTATAATTTCCCTCTTTTAACCCAAGTGTAACCTATTTATAATCATTTTATTCATTAGTTTTTAGAGAGATTTTTTGGCCATGTCAGTTTGCTTAGTCTTTTCTCAATGAGGTTGCTTATGGAGATTGAAGTCAAGAGATCAATTCTTCTAAAGTAGTAATTATGCTTTCTTCTTTCTATTTTTCAATCTTGAAAAGGATGAGTGAGTAATTTACTTTTTTTAAGTGATTCTTGAGTCCTTAATAAACTCATGTAGTGAATTTCTATTTAATTGAATTTGATTTAAGCTCCTATATCTTATGTGTCATCCCGAATGTTTATTTGAATGATTTAAGTTGAATGAATGTTGGAATAACTAGTTTAGCTTAATGTATGAAGATGATTGCTTACATATGCTAAAATATGATTGTTTACATCAAGAGATAGTCTTTTCCATGTCAAATGTTTGTCGGAATGGTGATTTAAGGGAATTAGGGTCCATAGTTATTAAACTTGATCATGTTAATTTATATGGTTTTACCTAGAATAGGATCCATGTTCATTACAATAACATGCCGATAGAAGGTGTTTGGCCTTAAGACAAGTAGCCTAGCTTAAATTGAAGTTGGATGAAATCCAATGCATGAGGGTATTAGGTGCGTATAAAATGACTTAACGATGTTTGTTATTGAAGAAATAAGTAATTTATTAGCCGTTTGATTAATTTTTTTTGTTTAATTTGTCCAAGTTAGTTTGTTAATTTAGTTTATTAGTTAATGTAGTCTTAATTGATATATAAACCATTTCAAATACCTCTGATTTTCTCAAATAATGTAAGAAATTTTAAGATATATTTTAGTTAATTATAATCGTTATAGGACGATAATTCAAATATACTTATCCATTATATTACCCAATTGGTGCACTCGATAAAGTCTCATCAATTCCATCTTATTTTGTACAACATCAAAGGAAAAAGTTAGGGAAGTCCACACTATACTTCAATTTTACAAATCTGCTTCTGGGTAATAGTTAAACTTTAGTAAATCCTCTCTTTTTTTTTAGTGTAAAACCTTAGAGCCTTATAGAACTTTGATTAAACAAACACCTAACATATATTATATAGGAGGTATTGATAATATTTTGGACTACCTGCCATAATTCACAAACCAAAATGATAAAAAAATATATATTATAGAATTTAAGGGAGAAACTTAGTAGATTATTAGCTAATGGAAAGAGAAACACTTATCAACATGGGAAAAGGAAGTCTTACTCGAGGTAGTAACCATTGCCTTTCCCATTTGCACAATGGCACGCTTTAGGTTGCCAAAAATATTATATAATTAGTTATCCAGCATTAGAACCAAATTTTGGTGGGGTCAAAAGGAATCCAGAAGGAAACAACACATTATTTAAGCAAACAAAAAAAAAAAGGGAGGGGAGCTTAGGTTTAGAGAACTCTTTTATTTTAACTTAGCTCTCTTAGCTAGACAGTGATGGAGAATATTAACTAATTTAACTTCTTTTTGGGTTAAGGTACTAAGAGGAAAGTATTTCAGTAATTCCACCTTCCATGAAGTTTCACTAAAAACCAATCCATCATGGGGTTGGAGGAGTATCTTTTAGGGAAGGGATATATTAGTTAAAGGTTTAAGATGGGGGCTGGGGATAAACTAGTATGGAATTATATAGTTAATGGTGTATATAATGTGAAATCAAGTTTCCATATAGCCATGCAAATATTATTTAAAATATGACCACCTGCACCAACTATTAAACAATCATATAAATCTCTATGAAAAATGGATTTTCCTTCTAAGATTTGGGTCTTTCTATGGAAGCTATTGCATAAGGCAGTCCCCATAAGTAGTATCATTCATAGAAGATTTTTAACTTTGATAGTGCAAGTAAATTTTGTGGCAGGAGGAAACACCCCGCATATGTTGCTTTTCCACGTAGAGCTTAAGATGTTATAGACTTCTCATTTTTCTTTTCTAAATTTAAATCCTCTTTGGTCATCTTTTCTTAAGGTGTGGTTGAATTTACAAGAAGTCATGGATGCCTAAAAAAAAGGAAGATATCCTTTTCCGTTTATATTTATTTTAGGCCATTTAGAACTCTAGGGATGAATTTTGCTTCTAATAACAACCTCATTCCTTGGCAAAGTTATAGCAAGCAGCTTTGGTATATAAATAGAACTTTGCTTTGCAAATTTGCCTCCAATACAAAATTCCTCTACTATCTAGGTGAATCGTACTAATACTTGCTTATTATCATATATAAATGATATTTGGACATTGCTGTTACGACAACTCAATGTCAAAATCCAAAAAGGGTACATCAATTCTTGCTAGGAACTTATATCACTTTATTCTCAATCCAATTTTTGTATCTAATATGCATGGGCAATATAATTTTGTACTACTTTTTTTTGACCTTTTTTAACGCAAATGAGTTCCATTTTTTAAATACAAAAAAGAAAGAATGGATTTAGATTTTGCAAAAATATAGTATTAAATATTAGAGGAAATTACATGAAATGCTGCCTTTTTTATTTTGTTTTCAAAAATACCCCACCGTTTTTTTACAAGATTTCATTTTTGCCTTTTATATTTCATAAATACATTTATAGTTATATTTATTTCAAACATGCCTCTTTTTCATTCTATAAAGTAAATCTAGAAACCCTAGCGATAGAGATGACGAAATTGCCAAATTGCCCGGCAGACATCAAAAGACTCTCAATGGTGACATAATCTTCGAATTCCAATAATCGATTTTATTTGGGAGTGTGAACGGCCATGGTAGCAGCTGCTGTCTGTTCCTTGAATTTTAGTTTTTTTCTCTTATTCTAACAGCGCTAGCCTTGCTTCTTCAAGTTCCTGTTTAAATGCAAAAAGCTACATGTATGTAGCCAGAGACATGATGATTAGGCACAGAAATATCAAATGGATTTTGTGGAGAACACTCGACTATCAAAGATGGTTAGAATTCTATTGCTTCATATCTCCAATGGGCAAATTGTCCAAAACTTCCAAACGAGGCAATGAAGCAATTAAGTATCTCTATAATGCTTTTCAAAGCAGATAGGTGATGGATGGTGTGAATTATAATTCTTCAAATCCCATGGATAGCCAATTTTGAGGAACTCATCTTTGGGTTCAATTTATAGTTCACCAAAACAAACCTATTAGACAGACTAAATATTTCAAGCCTCCCCTGCTTAAGCATTTAATACTCTCACCTTGTATGCCAACTTCATTTCTTTCCTCGTCCTAGGAAGGGCATTGGATGATTGTTCCGACAGCTCTCCTTTCCTGAAGGCAGCTTGAATTTTTTGCTTCAGCAACAATTGAAAGCTTACCAATTCTTCCATAAACCTCTTTGATTGTAAAAGAATTTTTTACAGAAAACAAATTTGAATATAACCTGTTAGCACAAAAAGCTTGAATAAGATCATCTTCATTATTGACAGGCAATAGTTTGGCGGTCAAACCTATACTCAGTTGAGCTGAACCAAGTCCCTCACAGTATTTTCTCCCTTACTAAATGATGCAGCACATGGTCTTGTATCCACACAAGACGAGTAATTCTAAAACCTTAGTTCTACCAAAGAAGGCAATTTTGATAAGGCAACAATAGTTACCCAGAGATCTGCCACTTTTGTCTCACACATTGAGAGATGCATCAGATTATTTAAGTACTATAATTGATAAGGCAACATGTATTGCTTCATAGTCAATAAATTGTGGCAGTATAAGAAATCAGAGTATTTAGTTTAAGTAGTGTAATTTAAAGTTACAATAAATTGGTTAGTCAGTTCTCTTTAATAAAATTTAATACACTATATTCAGTTTTTTCTCAAACTAAATATAGTATATTAAGTTTTGTCAAAACTTAATATCCTATATTATGTTTAATGAAATCTAATACACCGTATTTATATAATTTTTGTTGTGCATATATGATGTTGCATTTAATACTAATACTATGGGAGCTAAGAATGTTTTGTTATTTGCCAAAGGTTGCCTAAATTTAAAGCTTATTGTTCATGTATCTACTGGTAATTATATGTATTTTAAATAACTTAAACTATTCTAAAATTAATTCTACTACTTACAATTATAAATCATTATTTTCTTTAATTATCCTTCGATTGTATTTTTTATTAGATAAAGAAAATTAATTGTTGTGTTGCCAGCATATCTGTGCGGAGAAAGTTCAGAGCTAGTTAAAGAAACTCTTTACCGATTGGGCAAAACACTAAATGGTGTGTGTGGATTAAAAATTGACCAAGAAAATGAATTGATTAATAGAAAACTAAATGAACTTATGGGTGAAGGAGCTTCTGAAGCAACAATTAGAGAGGCCATGACGGTAATGATTTTGATTGCTTGTTTTTGCTCGTATGCCATTACTTTTTTATGCAAGGAACTTAGGTAATAATTTATAAAAGAATAAACAAAAAAAAAATTATTAACAGGGCAAAGGCATATGGACGATGGCCGAATACAAATGTATTTACAAAAGCTATGGGAGAAATGCTTGTACAACACTTGAAAGGAAATCTTCCGGTGCTTATTATGCGTCCTATCATAGTTACTGCTACTCTTAGAGAACCTTTTCCTAGCTGGATTGTGGGGATTAACTTAGTTTTTTTTTTTTTTTAATAAAAGATGAACTTAGTATTGAGCAGTGAAAATTGCCACAGACTGCAACTAAGGTGCTGAAAACCAAAATAGGATTAAAAGAAGAGAAATTGGTACCATGTTGTTGATGATCATCTGCTTTATGATCGGCATTATTATTAAGTATTAACGGCCCTATTATTTCTCCTTCCAAATTCATGTTTCGGCAAAACAATTAATAATATTCCAATTATGGCTTCTCTTTTTCTATAAGTTCCAATTCGTAATTTCTGTGCTTTAAATTAGGAGCATTCCAAAACCTACAGGCGAAAAACGAACGGTAAATTCATTTTTAATTCATTACAACCAGTTAATTAAATATATACCAACAATATTTTGGAATGTGAGACATTTTTGAAAGGTAAAATTTCAGAAATTGCAGTTATGAAAGAAATAATTTAAAAGTTGGTATTTAAAAGGTAAAAAGTGCTTGAGTGCATTAACAAATTTTTTATTTTTTTGCAAAAACCCTAAATATTAATGAACAAATAAATAAATGGATAAATAAAAGAAAGGATAATGCTCTGAATATCCAGCCCATACTGAAGCCTTGACCCAAGAATCGAGCAAAGCCCACCAAGGCCGGCGCCAACTTCCTCCGTCCATTTCCGAACGCATTTCTACTGCCTCTGACAATATTTCCTCATTCAATTTTTAGGGCATTCTCCGTTTCTTTCTCCACAATTTCATTTCAATTTCTTTGGGTTTATTGTTTCTACTTTTCTCATGTTTTTCCACTCTTAGACTACATTTGGTATGACGTAAAGGAATGTAATATAATAACTAACGTAATGAATTAAATGATGTAATGTAATGCAATATAATTTTGATTACATTACTATATTTGGTAACATTAGTAATGTAATGTAATAACAAATACATTTTTATGTTTGGTTGCATTATATACATATTTTGAAATGTAATTGTATTTATAATTAGTAATTAATTTTTATATAATTATCTTATTTTTTAATTATTTTATATACTTATATATTTATTATATTATAAATATATAAAAACTAAACTTAATAAAACATAATGTTAAAAAAAATTATATTAAAAATGCAAATTCATAAAAATATAATTTTTAACTATAATATTCAAAGTAAAGTTTACATATTAATAATAACTAAAAATATTACCTGAATTAAAAAAAAAAAAGGATTGGGATCAAATGAGCTACAATGGTCGAATGCTAAAATATTACCAATAGCTCAAGGGCCATTTTGCCTCTTCATCTTCCCATTAAAACATTCATCCCTCATAGACATAATGTCAAACAACATATGAACATGTAGAGACATAATGTCAAACAACATATGAACATGTAGAAGATAGAAAAATAAGCAAATAAAAGACTAGAGATATTACTGGCAATTGCAAAGAAGAATGCACTTGACCATATCCTCAAACAAAGTAGGAGACCTAAACACTCTCCCACTGAAATTCCTGATCCAAATACACTCTTCATCAGCCACAATATCTGCTATCTTTCTAAAGTCTCTAGCTTTAGACTCATCATCATCTGACAATCTGAGCATCCTCACAACCTGACTCGGAATCGATTTTCGATGTTTTGGGGAGAGAGCGGGAGCGCCATGGACGCGAACTAAGAGAGAATAAGGGAGATGAGAAGGATGGGACATAGAAACCAACAAAGAAGTAGAATCAGAATCAGGAGAAACTAGATTTAAACGCAAAGGTCTAGAGAATGTGCGAGAGAAAGGGTCCCAATGATTTGGAGCCATCATGAATAAGCCATGGCTGCATACTGTTTTTGCTAAATTAAATGTCTCTGTTGCTTCGCCTAGTGGAACTTCTAGCTCTGTTATACACTCCGCTTCTTCTTCTTCGTTTTGATTATTAAGTGAATTTGTGTTCTTAGCTTCGATTTCGCCCATTTCTCTTTTCTTTACTGTTTCGGACTCAGAAACTAAGAACTAGCCATTGAAAAACAAATTAACAATTAAAATCCGTGGCTTAATTGAAGATGGACAAAGATCCACTTCAAGCAGCACCTAGAACCAAAGAACGACAGGCGATGGCGACCAGCGGAGGATGGCGTCGACAGGAAAAGGACGGCTCCAATAGGAGCGATGGCGTAGGCGAAAGGGGAATATGATGTTTAGGTTTAGACGAGTGAGAGAGAAGGGGCTGTAATGAAAAATACAGGGTTAAATGAGGGTAATGGCAAATATATTAGTAAATGTATTGAGGAATACATCAGTAATTATCAATACGTTACATCATCAAATAGTTTTATTAACAAACACAGGTTTCATTACATGATTAATTACATTACATTACAATACAGTCTACCAAACACAGCCTTAGGATTTTTAATTTGCTCAAATTTTAGGGTTAGGGTTTTTGTTGCTATGTTGACATAACATAAAGCCCATGGGGGAGTGACAACATTTTCTTCAATCAATTTTTATAGGTCTAATATTCTCTTACCTTCTCGCCAAACTAGTCTCCATTGTTGTTTCTTTCACCTCTGAACCCAATCAAACCCACCACTCCCTAAAACCCAACTCAGTCTCTGCCCACGGTATGACCTCGGGCGATGTTAGCACCAACCACGATAACGAATCTGTGGTGGCTGAGCACGGTAGTGTAGCTAATGACAGCTTAGTTAGCAGTGATTGTGATATTGGTGATGGTAATGATGACGATGACGATGATGACTAGGAGGGAGTTGAGAGTACTGAATTGGACGAGACTTTTAGTGCTGCAACGGCGTTCGTAGCGGCAGCTGCGGCGGATCGGGTTTCTCATAAGGTGTCGACTGATTTGCAGTTGCAGCTTTACGGGTTCTACAAGATTGCCAATGAAGGACATTGTAGTGCTCCCCCTCCTTCTGCTATCAAAATGACTGCTCGGGCCAAGTGGTATTTACTATTTTTCTTTCATTTTCTTTCTTTAATTATGTAGCTTAGGCTTTTAAAGGCTTATTCTTCTTCTTCTTCTTCTTTATTTATTTATTTATTTATTATTATTATTATTATTTGGTGTCTGTGTGTGTTCTGGGGGCTTGGGGGTGGGGTGGTGGTTTTGCTTAAGTGTGAAGGTGTTAGAAAGCCAGTCCCTTTGCTTCTTTTTTTTTTAAATATTATTCGTAATTGTATAGTTGGTGAATTAAAATTATCTTTTTGGTATGATTAAGGTTTTGATGTTGCTAATTTGGGAGTTCTTAAGCTTGGTGTCAATGTCTCATAAGCTACTTTCCAGTACTATTAGTGCTAAATCTGCAAGCGAATGGTTCACCGAAATAATACTTAAGATATCGTTCCCACGAGAAAAAGGATGAATGATCATGCACTATTACTTAATCTTTAATCTTATTTACAACGATCATAGATTATGTTATTGAATTAACTAGAGTTTGTATTAAACCTAAATAAACCTACTTAATTGTTAATCAAAGAAGACAATTAGAGATTTATACTTTAAAATATAAATTGAACTTGAACTTGTTCTTTTACTTTAAATCTTAAATCTTAATTTGCAAACTAAGTTGGATTAATGTCCTAATTTATTCTCTCAAACTAAATTAGTTGCTATGCATATATATTCTCTAACTTCTTAACTCTCATTAATTGTTAGTTAACATACACATTTATTTTAAGATTAAAAACCAATCTATAGTAATTATCTCAATATTCTGATCTCTTATGCAATATTTCAATAATGAATTATTATTAGTTAAAAGAAAGAATACATCTCTCAATCATATTCTCACTCCTAATAATCATACATAAAGTACTGACAACGAATTCTATAATTAAGATCATATACATATTACTAAGAACATAGAAAACATAGATAATATTGCTCAAGTTCACAAAGAACATAAAAGTTTCTATTTACAAGAAGAAGCAAATGGTAAGAGACAGTAAAAGAATTCTCTCAACCTTTTTGCACTCTTCAAGTAGATAATCTTCTTCTTGATTGTCTTTTTCTCTAAAACACTAAGAAAAAATGTAAAAACAGACTAATGGTTTTTGTTCACAATTTTTCCTCCCTTCTTCTAACTACTTTCTTGTGTCAATTTATATCCTTTAATTCCAACAATTATGTCCTTCAGAAATATCCCTCCAAAAATAGGCAACCCTTGAATAGAAAGACATGAATCTTCAAGTGCCTCCTCAGAAATAACTACAAAAGTTGCCCTTCCTATCGCGCTTGCGATGATGTCGCGCTCGCGATAGAGCACGCACTATTTGTTTTGACTTTTTCTCCTTGCGTTGACCTCCTCCTTTCAAGCCTTGTTGTGTCGCGCTCGTGACAGGAACTTCTTCATTTTGCTTGACTTCTTCCTCTTTTATTTAGCTCAAATCCTTTCTCCCTACACACACTTACAAAACAAAACACATAAAAAAACACCATGTTTCACACAAAAACCTAACTAAAACCAAACATTTGCTAAACAAAGACATTCATAAAATGTACATAAATCAACTCACATCAATTCCCCACACTTAACCTTTGCTTGTCTTCAAGCAAAAACTTAAAATGCAAGAAAATAATACAAAACAATACATACAAAACATTCACACAATAATGGAGCTTGCATTCATAACTGATGACCATTTGGAAACATCATGTTACAACTTCATCTCTATATATCTTAGTCTCAATTTGCAAATTCTCAAGCAATACTCTTGTCTATTCAACTCAAAAACCATGCGCATTTGGAGAATTAGGAAGTTGTAAAGCACAAGAATATAAGCACTCAAGAAATTGAATGTCTTAACACATGTATAGACTATTTCATACAAAATATTGCTTAAAGTAACTCTCACTCAAACACTTTATTATTTCCTCACTCAAATATTTAGGATTTAGTATTTTACTCTTTTCTTTAATATGTCATTGCATACCATAAGCTTGTAAATGAATAAACATCTCCACTACTAGCATAAGTTAAATGCATAAAATCAAAGGGTCTTATTCAAGGTTGTAGCTTGGCTTAGATAAGGGTAGGTCAATTTTGGTTAAGTAGCTCATAATGTGTAGAGAAAAAGTGATCATCATATCATAAAAGACTAAAAAAATAACTTAGCATGATCACATGAAGTTTTAACTTACTATTCTAACTCCCTTATTAGTGTTCATACATTGTGCTAGTTTTCTTTTCTTTGAATCATTTATTCACTTTTCTCTTTTTTCTTTTTTTTTCTTTTTGAATTTTTTCTTCTTTCTACTAGCTTTTGTTTTAACATTGGACTTATAAAAAGAAAAGGGAGCTAACTATTTATCATGCTTACTTAATAAGAGTTATCTCCAATGACATAGTAATCCTTATCCTCTACACACAAAAGGTGCCAAAAGTAAGGTTTATTGTTCAAAAATTGGATTAAGGCTAATTATGTGTTTAAACAACAAAAAATTGGTTCAAGGCTCAAAATTGGCTACCTAAAGTCAAAAAGGGTTAGTTATTTAAGCAAGCTAAATTGGCTATATTTCTAATGTCCTTATTATTTCTCATGTATAACTTATACTAAATATAATCTCGAAGTTTAAAAAAAAATAAGTTCTAGAGGATATGGCATATCAAGGCTTTCATACAAAGAAATATATTAATGTAAAAGGCTTAAAAAGCTCACTTAGTTATAAGTCAAATTACTCTAAGTAATAATTTACCAAAATAATCATAATTACATGTAAAAAGATAAACAACTTAAAAAGAACGTATACTAAAGTGCTTTGCCAAATTATAACCCTCACTATACACATAAAAATGTCAAAGCAAAATAACCAATGATATAACTCAAGAATTTTGCTAACTAGACCAAAAATATTGTGTCAATTAAGTTGTCTCATGTTACACTACCAAACATTTATCAACTACAAGCTCTCCAAAATTATGCAAACTAACAGCAACCTAACAATCTAACATGCATATAAAAACAACATAAATGAAAACACAATGCAATTATACTATTTACAACCTAACATATGCAAAACATATGCATCTCCAAACACTTAAAAGGACAAAACATCCCCATTGTGTAAAGATACAAAACAAACACCATAAAAACAAAGCAACAACACAATTCACAAATAAACAAAACAACAAGAAATGAAAAACAAAAAAATAAATAAATAAAAAGGAGTAAGGGACTGCCCTTATGTAGCTCCACTAGGTGAATCCAGTGGAGAGGGGCTGAATTCCATGTTCTTTTTGAAAAATGAGAGCAACTTCTGACTTAGGCTCTTTTGGCTCTTGTGCATATCCTTCAAGCTTTTCTCCATTTTGACCACCTTAGCCTCTAAGCTCTTATTGGACTCATCCATCGTGTCCAATCTAGTCAAAACTTGTTGCCACCCCGAGGAACCCCCTCCATCAGCAGCATCATCATTCTCATTCTCCTCATTGTCACCCTCGTCAACATAATCATCATCATGGGCATCATGGGGTGGATTTCTGCCTCTTTCATTTCTTCCACACCTCTCTTCATAAGAGAAGAAATTAGGGGGATAACCACCTCTCTTTAACAACCTTGAATTCCTCAAGAATTTAACGTCCATCATGGTAATTACCTCATTTTCCTCAAGCTTATATCCCTGCAATTGCCCTAAGCAACCTAACACAATATCGATGACCATATGACCCATTCCTACACTCTTGGTCTTAGCAATTGAAGCATGATATAGACCATCAAAAATAAAATTAATAGAGCAAGGCGTTTTCCTAAATTGCATAAGGGACAGGACAAATAAATCTTTTGCTTTCACCTTGTTACTTTCTACTCTACTAAACAAAGCATGGCTCAAAAATTTATTAAACAATAATAGCACATTGTCTCTAATTTGCCTATTGGTAGAATTTTTGTTATCAAAGTGAGGTAAACAAGACAGTCGTCTCCACAGATCAGCAGCAGCAAATTGTTGAGGGATAAAGGTTTTTCCATTCAAGGGGAAACCAAATCATTCATGCATTTCATTAAAAAAAAATGTACTCAATTCCTTCATGCCCAAATTTCATGCTTATTTTCCTATCATCCACATAAGATAATGTAACAAAAGAATCCACGGTCCAATCCTTTTTAACAGGCAATTTCATATTGACAAATTTCTCCCATTTTATATATTTTATATGCTTTCCAAAATCTTGGTCAATTCCTAAATCCTCTAACAATGCAAAATCCACATGCCACATACCTACATAGTTTTTTTTTAGAGAAAAATTGGAATTTCTGACCTTAAGCGTCATTAGAAATCAGAAATGGGCAATCGTACATCTCTTGATAAATGGTAGGTCCGCTGTCTGTTCGAGAAGAACTCCCATCAGCTTTCCCTTTATCCTTATCCTTCTTGGCCAGAATCTTCACTCTCACCATTGTATCCCAACAATAAGTGTGCAAACTCACAAAGGAATAGATGAAAATTGAAAAACTTGTAAAAATTTCAACACAAAATGAAAGATGTGAGATAAAAGATGAAGAGAAGAGAAAAATGGAGAGGATTTTGAAGAAATAGGGAAGGAAACTGCTGAAAATGGCAGGTTAGGGTTCCAAAAGGTATTTATCGGGTAGTTTTAAATGCTTGCAATGGTTGGAAACTGCCCAAAATTTCAAAATCCGTATCTTGTCGCGCCTGTGATGATGTCGCGCTCGTGACAGACACCAATTCTGTGAAGCATCGCATGCGCGGTACAGGTCGTGCTCGTGACAGAACCAAGCTTGAAAATTTTTCTTACTGAGTCACTCTCACGATAATATCGCGCTTGCAACAAACACCAATTTTTGAAAACCCTTGAAAACAAGAAGCAATAAAAATTGAAAATTTCTACATTATGACATCAAGAATTATACAAAACATTAGACTACTCAAATTTTAAACAAAAACAACAAAAAAACGAAGTATATAACATATGAAAACAAATATAACAATAGATATATAGAATAATAGAAAGATTAATTAAGTACTACTATAAGATTCACCTTCAACTTCATTAAGATAAACACAAGAAACCTCTCGAGTAAGGAAATTACTCTCCAAATACACTTTGCACCTTTGACCATTAGCTTTAAATAGTTCTCCCTTATCATTTTTCAGCTCTAAGTACCTATGATCAAATACTTGAGTTACAAGAAATGGCCCACTCCAACGAGATCGTAATTTTCTAGGGAATAGCCTCAATTTAGAATTAAAAAGAAATACTTTATCCCCTACTTTAAAACTCTTATACTTAATATGAGCATCATGCCACTTCTTTGTCCTTTCTTTATAAATCCTAGCATTCTCATAAGTATTAAGACGTAACTCATATAATTCATTCAATTACAAACGTCTATGCATGCCAGCTTGTTTAAGATCAAAATTTAAAGCTCTAATAGCCCAATAAGCTTTATACTCTAACTCAACAGGCAAATGACATACTTTACCATACAATAACCTATATGGAGTCATGTCGATAGGTGTTTTAAAAGCAGTTCTATATGTCGAAAGTGCATCATCCAACTTATGTGTCCAATCTTTACATGAACTAGAGACACTTTTCTCTAAAATCCATTTCAATTTCCTATTAGAGATCTCTACTTGGCCACTTGATTGCGGATGATAAGGTGTGGTGACCCTATGATGCACCCCATATTTATGCAACAATGACTCAAAAGATTGATTTATGAAATGCGTACCTCCATCATTTATGATTGTATGAGGCACTCCAAACCTTGAAAATAGTTTCTTCAAGAATTTAACTACTTTGGAATCATTGGCTGGGGTAGCCTTGGCTTCTATCCATTTGGATACATAATCTACTCCAATCAAGATATAGTTTTGGCCAAATGATGTAAGGAAAGGACCCATGAAGTCTATCCCCCAAACATCAAAGACTTTAACTTCCAGAATATTTGTTAGAGGCATCTCATCTCTTTTACCTACATTTCCTGTCCTTTGGCACTTATCACATTGGGCCACAAACTTCTTTTCATCTCAGAAACAACGTTGGCCAATAGAATCCACATTCAAGAACACGAGCCACCATCTTCCCACTACCATTATGTCCTACATACATAGATGAATGGCAATGAGTTAAAATTTCAAGATATTCATTTTCACCTACACATCGACGTAGAACTCCATCTCCACAGATTTTCAACAAATAAAGTTCCTCCCAAAGATATTGTTTGATATCATGGAAAAAATTCTTCCTTTGTTGAGAAGATAAACCTTAAGGCAAAATTCCTGCAACAATGAAGTTAGCATAATCCATCAAACGAGGAGAATTTTCGTTAGCCATGGTTGGTCTTCTAGTCTTTTTCTTCTTCTGTTTTCGATTACTTAATAAAAATCTCTCTATCTCTGGATTTAAGCATTCAAGTTCTTCTTGAGAACTCCTTGTCCTAGGCATACACTCAAACTCTTAAATCTGTAATACAAAACAACACAAATAAACAAAAAATAATTAAATGTTGTAATCCAAAATCTTGAATCAAGCCTTATAATGACAATCAGCACAAAACATCTCTAATCCCCGACAACGGCGCCAAAAATTTCTTTGTGCTAAATCCGCAAGCGCACGGTTCATCGAAATAGTACTTAAGATATCGTTCCCACGAGGAAAAGGATGAATGATCATGCATTATTACTTAATCTTTAATCTTGTTTACAATAATCATAGATTATGTTATTGAATTAACTAGAGTTTGTATTAAACCTAAATAAACCTACTTAATTGTTAATCAAAGAAGACAATTAGAGATTTATGCTTTAAAATATAAATTGAACTTGAACTTATTCTTTTACTTTAAATCTTAAATTGCAAACCAAGTTGGATTAATGTCCTAATTCATTCTCTTAAACTAAATTAGTTGCTCTTAAAATATGCATATATATTCTCTAACTTCTTAACTCTCATTAATTGTTAGCTAACATACACACTTATTTTAAGATTAAAAACCAACCTATAGTAATTATCTCAATATTCTGATCTCTCACGCAATATTTCAATAATGAATTATTATTAGTTAAAAGAAAGAATACATCTCTCAATCATATTCTCACTCCTAATAATCATACATAAAGTACTGACAACGAATTCTACAATTAAGATCATATATATATTACTAAAAACATAGAAAACATAGATAATATTGCTAAAGTTCACAAAGAACATAAAAGTTTCTATTTACAAGAAGAAGCAAATGATAAGAGATAGTAAAAGAAATCTCTCAACCCTTTTCCACTCTTCAAGTAGATAATCTTCTTCTTGATTGTCTTCTTCTCTAAAGCACTAAGAAAAAAATGTAAAAACAGACTAATGGTTTTTGTTAACAATTTTTCCTCCCTTCTTCTAACTACTTTCTTGTGTCAATTTATATACTTTAATTCCAACAATTGTTTCCTTCAGAAATGTCCCTCCAGAAATATGCAACCCTTGAATAGGAAGACATGAATCTTCAAGTGCCTCTTCAGAAATAACCACCAAAGTTGCCCTTCTTGTTGCGTCTGCGATGATGTCGCGCTCGCGACAAAGCACGCATTATTTGTTTTGACTTTTTCTCCTTGTGTTGACCTCCTTCTTTCAAGCCTTATTGTGTTGTGCTCGCGACAGAAACTTCTTCATTTTGCTTGACTTTTTCCTCTTTTGTTTAGCTCAAATTCTTTTACTTCCTACACACACTTACAACACAAAACACATAAAAAAACACCATTTTTCACATAAAAACCTAACTAAAACTAAACATCTGCTAAACAAAGACATTCATAAAATGTACATAAGTCAACTCACATCAAGTACTTTACTTTTCCTGTTACAACTACAGCCGAGTCTGCTGATTTATTTATTATTTGCATGTTTGGTGGTACTTGGTACTGCTAATCTTCTTGCATGACCCTCAAAGATGCATTCATTTCTGCGTTTGTCAGTGGAGGGTGGGAGCTGTGATGGATATAGTTAAAACTCACTAAAGGCCAACTCTAAATCTCTACCCTCAATATTCAATTATTGATTTTTTATTTTCTCAATTATTCAATATCCTTTACGAGACCGCTCTCATCTATGGTGTCTATTCAAATTGGGCCTATAACTCCCAAGTTCACGCTTTTCTACTTCTCTTCATAAAGCTTACAGTTTTCACTTTTTATATTTTCCCTTTTTGTTTTTTATATGTGGCCACATATTTGGCATATGACACAAGCATGCACTTGTCAATTTTCTTCGCATATATGGATGGTTAAGATAATTATGTGAATTCCTAGGGATTATATTTATGTTAGTGTATGCTTTGCTTATTATATAAATTGACTTGTTGCTTGCTATCATTTGATTTTTTGGGGGGATGTTTATGCCAGGCAAGCATGGCAGAAACTGGGTGCTATGCCTACAGAGGATGCAATGCAGAAGTATATTGATATTGTTACAGAGTTATATCCTTCTTGGGCTTCTGGTTCAGCCATGGTTAGATTTTAATCTTCATGTTTCATTATTGGGCTTTTCTTTTATTTCTTTTAGGTGTACTTACCTCAATTGCAGTATCTTTATTATTACATTTTCTTTTTTTGGTTTAAACTTATGGATGGTAAGAAAAGGAAAGGCGGACATGGTGATGCACAAAGTGCTGATGCCAAAGGCCCAATGGGTCCAGTTTTCAGCACTTTGTTTTTTAGGAGGACACTGGAAATGAGTTGTAAGGTTCTTTTAACTTCTACACATTGAGGATTCTTTCTAATTTGCAAAGAATGTGGTCTTTAATAGTTTTATTTAAAGGTTGGTCTCTCGGACCTTTATGTAATTTTATTCTTGTTTGGGAACATTTGTTTTTGTATTTATATAAGACTTGTAGTTTTTTGCTTTTGTGTATGCATAAGCTGGTTAGCATGTCAATGAGGCATTTCTAAGGTATTAATACATTGAGGAGATTATAGAACTTTATCTATCATTTCTTTGCTAGTTTTGTTTTTTCATACCTTTTATGTTAGCAATGCTGCTAAAATTGGATATGTTTTTGTGTTCATAGAATTCAAGAATGATTTGATAGTGTGGCTACTGCTTGTACCGCTACCAGCTGTGTTTTGTAAGGACTCAATCATGGCCTTAACAGGATTATAGTTAATTAATCGGGATTAAGGTTTAATAAGGCAAAATTTAATTATTTGGTATTATTGAAGTTAAGTCACATTAAGAATATATTGGTAAATTATGCACATGTGTATTGGAGTGTAGCTAAAATAGTGAAAAAGGATGCAATTGAATTAAATAAGAAGTTTTGGAGTTGAATGTTAAGAAAATAAGTTTAAGGGGTTAAAAGGTATAAAGGCATTTTGGAAATTTCTCTTTGGGAGATATTTACCCCACTAACTCTTGTACTTAGCTTCTTAAAAAAGGAACTCTTGGGGTTTTACTTGTGGGGATCGGCTAAGGCAAGAGAGTTCTCTCTCTCTCTCTCTCTCTCTCTCTCTCTCTTTCACTCTCTGGTTACGGGTTGAAGAAGAGAAACTTAGGGTTTTGGTGTTTCAACCTTATGAGGGTAATGTTTTCCTCTCTTGGATCTTTTCTTTATGTTTGATTTAATGGAACTAAGGATGTATAGAGAGATGATATATCATGTATGTTATCTCCATGTACAAGTAGAAGAAGGGAATCAAGAGTAAAAGGGATGGATCAACTAAAGTGAGGGAGGCTTCAATGTCAGGTACTGGATTCATTGTTTTGGGATGGTTACTGTGCAAGTTTTTCCTAGCATGTTGTATATGTTTTGATAATGAGATTAAGGGTTTAATCTAATAGATGTTGATGATTATAACATGATTAGTAACCTAAAGGATCATGTAAACAAGTGGGAAAGTGAAATTTAGGGTTTAATTCTTGTTATGCTTAATCGGAATTCTGGGTTTACTTCATTTCTTCCCATGCGTGGCCACTCACCATGTTTCTTCTTGATGTGCACGGCCACGTGATGTATTCTTCGTCTCCCACCCGTGGCCACGTGATGTTTTTCTCTTTCTCACCCACGGCCACGTAATGCTCTTTTCTTCTCTCACATGGCCATGCACTCCTTTGTTCATAAAACACACGGCCACGCAGGTTTTTCTTCTTCCCTATGCGTGACCACGTATGGTTTTATTCTTGCCCATGCATGGCCACGTGAAGCTTTTCTTCTTCCCACCCATGGCCATGTGAAGCCTTCCTTGTTCCCACCCACGGCCACGTGTGTGTTTCCTCTTGGAAACACATAGCCACGTGTATGACATGTCTAACAGACCTATCAGGACTATTTTGCTTATAAGTTGAGCTAGAGAACTCCAAATTGAATGATTCTTGTTGCGTTGGAAAATAGACTTCCATACCTACATTTCATATGAAGAAATCCAATCCTAAAATTGTCTCTAAATAGGCCATATTGCAGCATGAATTCATGATCAGTTTGCTGCCCAGCCACTAGGAGCAGATCTCAGTGTTTTGTAAATATCTGAAAATATAGAAATGATATCAAGATGATTTTTGATGTTTTAGAAACTATAAACATAATGGAACAAGTTTGTAGAAGACCATTTTTGCTGAAAATTCCTTTTGATATGTCAAAAACTGTTCACAAGTCGAGCTCAGAAAACTGCCTATGACTATTCATGACTCGTAACTCCGATCACGACTCGTGACATATGTTATTCGTGAACAAGTGCACGAGTCATGAAGTTTACTCCCTTTCACGAGTAGTGACACTCCTCATGACTTGTGACACTTTCCTACTTCATCTAAACATAATTTTTAAGCCCTTTTGTGTCATCAAAGCTGGTCTAAATCTGTTAAGTAACTTAAAAGCATTTTAAGTATAAAATAAAAATAAGTTGTAACACTAAACATAATTAAATGAAGCGATATATGAGAATAAAGGTAGTAAATGAACACTAACATTGGAATACATGAAAGTGTTTACTTGTAATTGATTGTATTATAATGATTATACACATGTGATTTGGCTTTACCCAAAAATATTTCACGTTGAAATTCCTCTACAATGATATGAGAATACTAGAACATAGCCTAGAGATAATAGGAGAATAGGTGCAAGGTTTCATGTCCGAGTTAAAAGAAATGAGACATCATAATTTGTGTTAAATTATGAAACTATAAGAGCTTGATTACACTCAAGGTCATAAGTAGAAGTAATGATCGACATTGATATATATATAATAACATGCTCGCCTGTTCACTCATGCCTATACTATATTATAATTAGCATATGCCCATCAGTAGTGTGCCCATGACTAAGATGAAATAATCTCACATAACTTAAGTATAAATTTTATAAGATAAAAGATACAAGTAAGATGATTGAAGTATATACGACAATGTTAAAGTGTATAACTTGTTGTTCCTACTCTGATGAATCATGAAAGTGAATTCAAGGGAGTAAATGTGGCATTAACCTTAAGCTGTAAGAGAACCTACTTATTTAATTATATGGATCATAAATGCTTGTGTTTGCTATATATATACGTGTGTGTTTATGGAATGATATTAATAAGTGTAAGATTAGGGAAATTATTCCCAGCAAGCAGCAACGAGGTATGTCATCAAGAACTCTCTATGAGTTATGTAAGTACTATATATTGTATAATTGATATGAGCATGCTATGATGAGTAGCTTAATTTAATATATGAACAAGTATGAGTAATGAAAGTATTTATTTACATGATTTTAACTACATATATATGTATATGCGCATGTGGACATGCACAATGCTAGTTATGAAAGATCGCATGCTATTATTAATTTCATAAACCTGTGACCATCATGATATGAATGAAAGAAAATTGATACGACTGTATGATCATGTGATAGCATCCCGGTGCACTGGAGCCTAGAGCTCAATATTATGGTATGATAATAATAATGTGTACTCTTATATAAATGATGGCATTAAGTATATATTTTGTAATAAGTAAAGAAAAGTATGTTGAACCAAAATTGATGTAGTTTTTAACGAAAGGAATGATATGCATTCTTTTATTAAAAGTGGCTTCAAGCCAAATGATGTGCTAAGTAAAGAGGAATATGTTAAACAAAAATGTCTTAAAAAGTTAAGCCTGCGGGTCTTAGTTCAGTTGTGGATTAAATATGCATGCCTAAAGGGATACAATCGCAGTTGCCATAGTTGACCTCGTTTGGGTCTTGTTCCTTAATGAAACCATCGTTTGACCCCTTTTGGATCCATAGTTTGTTCATTGCTGAAACCATTGCTTGACCCCGTTTGGGTCCATTGTTTGATATCTTCGGATATCCATAGTTTGATACTTTCGGGTATCCATTGCTCCCGTTATCCACCTTTTGAACTAGTACTTAGGTAGGCTATTAAAGATGATAAAGTATACACAAGATAAAGTAAAACATGCATGGATTGCTCTATTTATGTGATGTAAGCATGAGAAATGTGTTAGTGTAAGCCCTAGCCCCAATACATTGTAACGAAACACTTGAAATTAATAAAATGAGGCATTTGTTTTATCCTTTGTATTCCTGTGCATATCAATTGATAAAACTATCCAAGAATGTCGTTTCGGTTTAAGTTATCATGTGTGAGGCACATGGATTGTAAGACCTTGAAACAAATGAGACATCATTCTAAATATCCCTAGTCAGTCATTGTTATGGGAATAACAAATGAATTAAGACTAGTATGCTCTCTCTGATCTTATGAGTTCTGTCTTACGGATCATTAGGACAAGAGTGTCAATCAGAGATCATAGATACATGTTAAAGAACATGGTATCTGGATTCGATCCGCTCATGAGAACACTACATGGTACAAGTCATAAGTGTTTCTCATATGCAAGTTTTGTATCGGAGTTCTTAGACCTGAAATCTCTATGAAACTCTTTATGAATTACTGTGTACTTTGACATACACCTAACGTGCTCGTAACAGAGTGACAAGTACGGGTATGATTGGGTATGCACTGATTCATGTTAGAGAGCATGAGAGAAGTGAAGGGATTACCCCTCTCGATAAGAGAGAAAAATATCACCGGCCACTTGATCAGTGAACTGAGAAGTGTATGGCCATACCGAGATGAAATAATGAGTAATCATTATTTATCTGAGAGTTCAGTGTCACTGGAATATCAAGAAAGGAATTAATATATATAAGGATGACTAGTTCCATGCCTTATATTAATTCTGATATTTATGGGTAAGGGACTATGCGAAATTGCATTAGGTCACCAAATGCCATATGCATTTTCATTTAATTTGGAATGCTATAATATCTTGCTAGAGAATATATATAGCCTTTGAATTAATTTATTAATTCATTGCCAACATTAAATGGACCTATAGGATCGCACACAAAGCATTGGGCTTAAAATATTTAAATTAAGTATTGGACATTAATTTGGGCTTTTAATTAAAGTCAAATTAATGTATGTAATGGGTTATAATATTGCTATTGGGCTTTGGTCCATGAGAGAGAGAAATTCAGCCCATAAGGTTTAATTTCAATTAATTAATTATCTTGTGTTAATTAAGTTAATTGAATATTAAAGCCTAAAGGAATTTAAATTAAATTAAATCACTTATATATTTAATGATGTGGCCGAAATTCCAAGAGGGAAATCAAGGAATTTCGGCACATGCTATATATTTAAATTAAGTGATTTCATTTATTTAAATGTCTTATGTTTTATTTCAAATTTGAATTTAAATTCAAAGGAGTTTAATTCAAAATATATTACTTATCTTTAGGAAGTGATAGAGTTTGAATTAATTATCTTAGGATAGTTGAATTCAGATTAATGACTTGCCAAAGGATAAGCATATATATTAAAAGAAATAAAACCCTAAACCTATTTTTTTTGTGTGGCATGAATAGTAACTCGTGAATAGTGACTCTCTCTCTCTTAATTCTTTTGTTCAATTTTTCACAAGGAGAAAGGATTGTTCCTCATTCTCTTGTGTTATTGAGCAGTAATAGCAATCTAAAGAAGTACAAAATCAAGTTTTGTAGCTTCAAACTATAACCCTTACACAATACCGAAAAAGAGATCTAGCAATCTCGTTTTTAAGCCGACGGTGTAATTGTGTGTGTGAGAATAGAGGGAGTGGCGCAAAAGGCTATTCCTTGGCATTGGTGATCGAGATTTAAGGCGGACAAAGCCATCTTTGTTGCTGGTCATCATCGGAATAAAAGTTTTAAAAGGCATCAAAAGTTGTAAGTTCGATAACCTTATAATTGCATGTTTCGATTCTATCTTTGGGTATGTATGATAAAATTTTTGTTTTTCCGCTGTGCTATCATGATTATCATACCATGTCATATTCCATCAAAATGACCTATTGTTTGATTGTTTTAAATTCTTTTGACTATAAAATGTTTTATGAAATGAAATGTTATGCTTTGTAATGCATGATTGAAATGTCACACTTCAATTAAAGAAGATGCCTATATGAGTATCGGTATGAGATGGTTCCACCAATGGGATTGCACAGAGATTTTATGAACCCTAAAGCATACATTATTGTACTAGAAGTTATATGAACTAACATGTGCATTAAGTTTCATGTACTCTGTTTATAAAATGCATACAGGTGACATTGAGCGTAATGGCCTCAACACCGGTCTGGCCGTGAACAGTAAATTCCGATGGTGAATAGTGCACCCGGGCCGTAAACCGGACCCGAAAGTGAAAAATATTTTATTTGACCATCAGGAAGTATTGGTCATGGTGAGTCCGGGGTTGAAATTTGAAGTGAAATCGAGGTCAAATAGACCTCCGAAAGTCAAAAATACGAAAAAGGTATCGAGTCAATTTCCCTGGTAAGGAATGTGACTTGATTTTGCATAAATTTTTAAAAATAATAAATGGACTCCAAAAATTGCCATATTTTGCAGATCTTCATGAAATTTTCTGTAGAATATTTTGGTATAAAGAAATGAATTTTTCGGCGATGTCGACAGTTGTTGAATCGAACCAGTTCGATTGAATCGGACCAGTAACGGACTCCGATTGAGCCGAAATTTTGTGTACTACCTAATTTTGATGTGATAAGAATTATGGAATTGAAATTGGAGTGATTTGGAGTGAGGAAATGAGAGAAATAATTTGGGCTTTAAATTAGGTGTTAATGGGCTTTAATTAATTTACTAAGCCCATTAACCCAATCCAAGCCCACAAAGCCCAAAACTCAGCCTATTTAAAGAGGAAAATTTCTGGAACCAGCCAGCACAGCCTCTTCTTCTTCCTCTCTTCCTCTTGGCCGAATACCTCTCCACCATTGTTGTTGGATTTGTTCTTCATTTTTCTCTCCAATTCACACCAAATCAAGCCATCTAATAATAATTTTTGCCTCTCTAGTTAAGTACTGTGACCTCCTCTCTTCAAATCAAGGAAGGAAATCAAGGAAAATTAGGAGAGAGAGTTTAGGGTTTCAATTGAGGTAAGTGAAACCAATGGGTTAAAATTATTTCTAAGGTGCCTACTTATGTTTTTGGGTGCCTAGAGTTCAAATATGATGTTATTTTTAGCATTTGAGCTTGAAAAATTAGAGTTATAATGGCTTGAAATTTCGGTTCACATAGGGAATCAAGGTGATTTGCAAGCTTCCAAGGCCAAAGGCAAGGAAAAGGAAGCTTAGGCACACTAGAACAAGAAAAGAAGGTTAGTGGCTAATGAATCTTAGTATTTCCTTTGATTTTAGTCATTAAACCTTTATGTAACTTAATGAAAATATGAAATAATTGATGTTAAATTTAAAGTAATGATAGAATAATGTTAAGAGACCTTAAATGAGTGTGTTTAAATGCCTAAATGATTTATTGAATAATTGTATGGTATAACTACCTTGATGGCCGAATTGCATCCTAAAGAAAATCTAAGTATATTTTGTGAATTTTAATAATTTAACCTTTTAAATGACACTAGAAATGAAATAATATGCTTAGGAATTTTTATGGAATTTATTGAAATTAAATGAATATTTTAGAAAATATTTTCAATTATGTAAGTATTGAAAATATGGCATTTATATGAAATAAAATGCAATTTGATGAGAAAATCAATGATTTCGGTGAATTATGGTAAAATAATTCACAATCTATGTGAAAGAATGAAAAGAAATGACTACGAGAAATTTCGAATGAAAAGAAATGATTACAAGCATTTTTGAGTAATGAAATAATGAAAAATGTAAAGTTTAATTGAAAATTTGATGAAATTGCGCCCTTAGAATTAGTCTGGCAGTAAAAGTCTAGCTCAGGATATAATTGGCTAGCCATAGGGACATCTGTACTGCGGTGCAAGTCATGGCGACTTGCTTAGTTATGGTAGGATCACTGATCACCATAGCTTATGTTTGTACCTGGTATCTGCTACGTGAAAAAATGGTCGTTGAGATCATTTTTCAGTCTATGTGGGGCCCATGGGGGTCTACGTCCCGAGTATCCAGTCTAAGAATTTCTGTCGGTACTGTACTAGGGGCATAAAATGTAATGAAAGTGAAAATAAGTTAAAAGAAATGAAAAGAATAATGAAAATGAAGTTTAAAGTGGAAAAAGGACTTAAATGAAAGAAAATGAAAGTTTAGGGGCAAAATGGTAATTTTGCCAAAATGGGTAATTAATAGGTAAAAATAAATGAGAAATGATTAATAAGGGTAAAATAGTAATTTTGGAGACCTAACCAGGTCAATAAGATAAGATTTTATAGTACAGGGACTAAACTGTAATTTTACCCAAAAGCAGTGAAATAATGAATAAATGATGAATAATGATGAAACTAATGTAAAGAAAATGAAAGTAAATGACTAAGATGGCAAAATCGTAATTATTAAGACAAAAAGGGCATTTTTGGAATTTAGTAAAATGTTAAGGACTAAAAAGGAATTTAGTCAATGATAATGCAATAAATGAGAATAAGTGTAATAATGTGAAAAACTATTGTTTTCACTTAAACGTAATGAAAATGTGTAAATGTCTTTAGTTCAAAAGTAAATGATTAAATAAAGCATATTAAAGGAATAATTATTGCAAAGAAAGTATTAGGATTGTTAGACACCACTGGGCATAGTTTGTGCTCAGCATGTAGTTTTTACTGCATGCAGGTACAGCGCGGGAGGAGCAGTGATGCATAAGTGGAAGAAAAGAACTTTTGTTATTATGTAAATTATGTAGACCTTTGCATGTATATAAATGACTGATATGTATAAATGTTTGGATATGTAAGGATATGTAAACATATATGTATATGATTGTGGTAATGATCTGTTTGAAGTATTGGATGTTTGATGGAGATTTTGGAGTAATGGAATGATTGTTATAGAAGTGTTGTGCCTCTGAAAGGCTGTGTGTTGTTTGATTTTTCAGGAGGCTAGTCAAATATAGCCGTTATAATGCCAAAATTTTATTAAGTGAATAGTAATTCGGGACAGTTATAGGTCAATGAATACCCAAAAAATTGATAATATCGAAGTTGGTATTAATTAAATGTTAATTGAAAAAAAAAAAAATTTCGGGTTACTTGTACTGTTCCGGTTAATCGGAGTGATAAGGGTGCTACAATTTTATTGGTATCAGAGCAAAGGATAGACGGTTCTAAGATCGGAGTGGGTATTAATTGATTTGTCTGTATATACATGCCAATTATGTTTGGAAAGTGAATGTTTTGGAACTAATGTGCATTTGCTCCTTTTTGTTTTATAGTGAAAAGATGTCTACTGACCGAGGACAACAGTCAGCTGACAGCAGGAGTGAGGCATCGAGTAATATTGGGCGACAAGAGGCCCCACAGCAGAATCCTCCTCCTGTAGCACCACCTCCTTTCCCTCAGCCAGACTTCCTTGATTTGATGGCTGACTACATTCAGCAGAGACTGCAGGCAGCTCCAGCTCAGGCGCCGCCTCAGCCTACAGTAGTACAGATTCAGCCAGCTCCGCCTAGACGGAGACCTATCCTGGAACAATTAAAGAGATTGGGGGCAGAAGACTTTTCTGGCAGAGAACCTTTGACACCTGCAGTGGCTGAAGAATGGTTATACAAGATAAAGAGATTGTTTGAGATAACCCACAGTCCACTGGAAGAAAAGTTTGAAGGTGTTGTGGCATTACTTCAGGGTCCTGCATTTATTTGGTGGGATTCCGTCAGAAGACATACTCCTGCAGATCAGTTGAGTTGGGAGTATTTTGTGGACCAGTTTGAGAAGAAATACATTGGGTCCGAGTATAAGGCCACTATGCAAGAGGCTTTCTGGAGATTAAAACAGGGAAATAAGACAGTGGCGGAATATGAGAGAGAATTTGAGCGGTTGAGTGCTTACCTGGATGAAGGCCAGGCTACAGAGGAGAAATTGTGCTTCAGATTTGAGAGAGGCCTACATACTGAGCTTAAACAGATTATTGGAGCTCAGAAATATCCTACCTTACGGGCCATGGTGGAGGCAACCATAAAGTTAGAGACGACTCAGGCTGAGCAGACTGAGAGACAGTCCCGATTTCAGCAAAAGAGGAAGCAGGGACAGTTTAGTGGTAAAGGGAAGAAAGTAAAGGGATCTCAGGCATTTCAGGGACAGTCACCTGTAGCAGCAGGCCGAGGTCAGGGTAGTGCATCTAGAGGCAGAGCTCCGACTGCTAGTGCTCCTCGGGATCGAGATAGTGATTCTGCAGTGGCTTGTGAGCACTGTGGTAAGCTTCACTCTGGAGAGTGCAGATTTCTGACAGGAGCTTGTTTTAGATGTGGATCCAGAGACCATCGGATCAGAGATTGTCCTGCTATGCAGAATACTTCAGTTAATTCACCAGCATCAGGTGTAGGATCCTCAGCTCCTAGAGGTCGTGGTAGGGGAGCCGCCCCTCACACTTCAGCCTCCAGACCTGTTGGACAGACATCACAGGGTCAGAGGAGAGCATCGGGTCAGACATATGCTGTCAGAGCACGTGAGGATGAGGATGCCCCAGATGTGATAGTTGGTACGTTTCTCTTGTTATCTGATTCAGTGCATGCTTTGATTGATCCGGGTTCCACGCATTCTTACATTAGCACTGCCTTAGCACGGGATAGAGGGATGAAAGAGGAATGCTTGGACCAGGATGTTTTGGTGAGCAATCCTCTGGGGCATAGTGTAGTGGTAGATAAAGTATACAGACAGTGTCCTATTAGTGCTCAGGGACACATCTTTCTGGCAAACCTGATTGCTTTGCCTTTCCACGAGTTCGATGTGATTCTAGGGATGGATTGGTTATCCGCCCACCAAGCGACTGTCGATTGCAGAAAGAAGAGAGTCACTTTAAAGCTTTGCGATGATCGAGAAGTTACAGTGGTAGGTGTGAGAACTGATTTTTTGTCCGATGTGATATCCGCCACTGCTGCAAAAAGATTGATTAGAAAAGGATGTGTGGCATACCTGTGTTATGCAGTGGAAGCAAAGAAAGTCAGTCCAAAGATGTCAGAAGTACCTACTGTCAGGGAGTTTCAGGATGTCTTTCCTGATGAATTGCCTGGTTTACCACCTGATCGGGAGGTAGAATTTTCTATTGATGTTGCTCCAGGTACTGCACCTATTTCCATTGCTCCTTATAGGATGGCACCTGCAGAGTTAAAAGAATTGAAAATTCAGTTGCAAGAATTGTTAGATAAGGGGTTTATTAGGCCCAGTGTTTCTCCTTGGGGTGCGCCAGTCCTGTTTGTCAAGAAGAAAGATGGTACACTCAGGTTGTGCATTGATTATAGGCAACTGAATAAAGTTACCATTAAGAACAAGTATCCTCTCCCCCGCATTGAAGACTTGTTTGATCAGCTTAAAGGAGCCGGGGTTTTCTCGAAGATTGACTTGAGATCAGGCTATTATCAAATGGGAGTGAAAGAAGCAGATGTGCCGAAGACTGCTTTTCGTACCAGGTATGGCCACTACGAGTTTCTGGTTATGCCTTTTGGGCTGACGAATGCTCCAGCCGCCTTCATGGACTTGATGAATAGGGTTTTCCATCCCTATTTGGACCAGTTTGTAGTAGTTTTTATTGATGACATTCTGGTCTACTCCAAGACACCGGAAGAACATGATAAGCATCTGAAGCTCGTTCTGCAAGTCCTAAGGGAAAAACAGTTATATGCTAAGTTTAGCAAATGTGACTTCTGGTTAAATGAGGTGTCCTTTCTGGGTCATGTAATCTCGGCAGAAGGTATTAAAGTGGATCCTTCAAAGATTGAGGCGATTATTCAATGGAAACCACCCAAAAATGTTACTGAAGTGAGGAGTTTTCTGGGTTTAGCCGGGTATTATAGGAGATTCATTAAAGGGTTTTCTACTATTGCAATACCTTTAACCCGGTTACTACAGAAGAATGTTAGATTTGTATGGACTGATGCTTGTCAGCAATGTTTTGAAAGGCTTAAAAGTATGTTGACTGAAGCCCCAATTCTTACTCAACCTGAATCGGGTAAGGATTTTGTGGTTTATAGCGATGCATCCAGGAATGGATTAGGGTGTGTTTTGATGCAGGAAGGCAGAGTGATTGCATATGCCTCCCGACAGTTGAAAACACATGAGAAGAACTACCCTACCCATGATCTGGAGTTAGCAGCCATTGTTCTTGCGCTGAAAATTTGGAGACATTACTTATATGGCGAGAGATGCTACATCTACTCTGATCATAAGAGTTTAAAATACCTTCTTACTCAGAAAGAGCTTAACCTTCGACAAAGGCGCTGGTTAGAATTGATTAAGGATTATGATTGCTACATTGATTACCACCCGGGAAAAGCTAATGTAGTAGCTGAT
Source organism: Excoecaria agallocha (assembly GCA_037975025.1). Lineage (NCBI taxonomy): Eukaryota > Viridiplantae > Streptophyta > Magnoliopsida > Malpighiales > Euphorbiaceae > Excoecaria > Excoecaria agallocha. Next base: position 18,262,351 of record CM075821.1, on the reverse strand, counting down.
GCACTTAGCAGGAAATTTATGTCAGGTGATGTGAATACCCTTAAGTAATTAGTACAAGTGATTGTTTTGCTTTAGTAATTGATTGTTTCGTTTGCAGCTCTCCGAGCTATGAATGTCCAGTTAAGTTTAGCTTCAGATGGAGCCCTGGTAGCTGAATTGCAAGTAAAGCCTGACTTTGTGCATCAAGTTAAAACTGCTCAGAAAGAAAATGATCGGTTGATGAGCATTAAGAATAGACTTCAGAATGGCAGTGTAGAGAATTACTCCTTGAGTGATGATGGAAGCCTTTATTTTAAGCAAAGGCTTTGTGTTCCAAACCAAGAAGAGTTGAAGAAAGGTATTCTAACTGAAGCACATCATAGCAGTTATGCAATGCATCCTGGAGGCAATAAAATGTATCAAGATTTGAAAGCTTTCTATTGGTGGCCAGGTATGAAACGTGATGTGACAGAATTTGTAAGTAAATGTCTGATCTGTCAGCAAGTAAAAGCTGAGCACCAAGTTCCTTCAGGATTGTTGCATCCTTTGTTAGTACCAGAGTGGAAATGGGACCGAGTGACCATGGATTTTGTGACAGGCTTGCCACTGATTCAGAAGAAGCATGATGCCATCTGGGTGATTATAGATCGACTTACTAAGTCAGCTCACTTTCTGCCCGTACGGATGGACTATCCTTTGTCTAAACTGGCAGAATTGTACATTAGTGAGATAGTAAGATTACATGGAGTGCCATCTTCCATTGTTTCTGACAGGGATCCGAGGTTTACTTCTCGATTCTGGCACAGTTTTCAAGATGCTTTGGGTACGAGGCTTCACTTTAGTACAGCCTTTCACCCTCAGACAGATGGCCAGTCAGAGAGAGTGATCCAGGTTTTGGAGGACATGCTCAGATGTTGCATCTTAGAGTTTGGATCCAGTTGGGAAAAGCATTTACCTTTGGCAGAGTTTGCATACAATAACAGTCACCACTCCAGCTTGAAAATGGCTCATTTTGAAGCACTGTATGGTAGAAAATGCAGAACTCCTCTATGTTGGACCGAATTAAGTGAAAGGAAGTTAGTAGGTTCTGATTTGATCCGTGATTCTGAAGAGAAAGTTCGAGTCATTAAAGGTAGATTGAAAGAAGCTGCGGATCGGCAGAAGTCCTATGCTGATTTGAAAAGGAAAGACATAGAGTTTCAGGTGGGAGATCGAGTTTTCCTGAAAGTATCTCCGTGGAGGAAGATCTTAAGATTTGGAAAGAAGGGCAAGTTAAGTCCTAGATTTATTGGCCCTTATGAGATACTTCAGCGAGTGGCTCCCGTAGCATATCGATTAAAGTTGCCTTCTGAATTGGAAAAGATACATGACGTGTTTCACGTGTCTATGCTTCGTAGATACAGATCGGATCCTAGTCACGTGATTACACAGGAAGAAATTCAAGTGACTGATGACATGACTTATGAAGAAGAACCGGTGAAAATCTTAGCAAGAGAAGCCCGTCAACTCAGAAACAAACAGGTTCCATTAGTGAAGGTATTGTGGCACCATCACAATGTTGAAGAAGCTACGTGGGAACCAAAAGCCACTATGAGATATCAGTATCCCCATCTCTTCGATACAGGTAAATTTCGAGGACGAAATTTCTTTTAGTAGGAGAGAATTGTAATGGCCTCAACACCGGTCTGGCCGTGAACAGTAAATTCCGATGGTGAATAGTGCACCCGGGCTGTAAACCGGACTCGAAAGTGAAAAATATTTTATTTGACCATCGGGAAGTATTGGTCATGGTGAGTTCGGGGTTGAAATTTGAAGTGAAATCGAGGTCAAATAGACCTCCGAAAGTCAAAAATACGAAAAAGGTATCGAGTCAATTTCCCTGGTAGGGAATGTGACTTGATTTTGCATAAATTTTTAAAAATAGTAAATGGACTCCAAAAATTGTCATATTTTGCAGATCTTCATGAAATTTTCTGTAGAATATTTTGGTATAAAGAAATGAATTTTTCGGCGATATCGACAGTTGTTGAATCGAACTAGTTCGGTTGAATCGGACCAGTAACGGACTCCGATTGAGCCGAAATTTTGTGTACTACCTAATTTTGATGTGATAAGAATTATAGAATTGAAATTGGAGTGATTTGGAGTGAGAAAATGAGAGAAATAATTTTGGGCTTTAAATTAGGTGTTAATGGGCTTTAATTAATTTACTAAGCCCATTAACCCAATCCAAGCCCACAAAGCCCAAAACTCAGCCTATTTAAAGAGGAAAATTTCTGGAACCAGCCAGCACAGCCTCTTCTTCTTCCTCTCTTCCTCTTGGCCGAATACCTCTCCACCATTGTTGTTGGATTTGTTCTTCATTTTTCTCTCCAATTCACACCAAATCAAGCCATCTAATAATAATTTATGCCTCTCTAGTTAAGTACTGTGACCTCCTCTCTTCAAATCAAGGAAGGAAATCAAGGAAAATTAGGAGAGAGAGTTTAGGGTTTCAATTGAGGTAAGTGAAACCAATGGGTTAAAATTATTTCTAAGGTGCCTACTTATGTTTTTGGGTGCCTAGAGTTCAAATATGATGTTATTTTTAGCATTTGAGCTTGAAAAATTAGAGTTATAATGGCTTGAAATTTCGGTTCACATAGGGAATCAAGGTGATTTGCAAGCTTCCAAGGCCAAAGGCAAGGAAAAGGAAGCTTAGGCACACTAGAACAAGAAAAGAAGGTTAGTGGCTAATGAATCTTAGTATTTCCTTTGATTTTAGTCATTAAACCTTTATGTAACTTAATGAAAATATGAAATAATTGATGTTAAATTTAAAGTAATGATAGAATAATGTTAAGAGACCTTAAATGAGTGTGTTTAAATGCCTAAATGATTTATTGAATAATTGTATGGTATAACTACCTTGATGGCCGAATTGCATCCTAAAGAAAATCTAAGTATATTTTGTGAATTTTAATAATTTAACCTTTTAAATGACACTAGAAATGAAATAATATGCTTAGGAATTTTTATGGAATTTATTGAAATTAAATGAATATTTTAGAAAATATTTTCAATTATGTAAGTATTGAAAATATGGCATTTATATGAAATAAAATGCAATTTGATGAGAAAATCAATGATTTCGGTGAATTATGGTAAAATAATTCACAATCTATGTGAAAGAATGAAAAGAAATGACTACGAGAAATTTCGAATGAAAAGAAATGATTACAAGCATTTTTGAGTAATGAAATAATGAAAAATGTAAAGTTTAATTGAAAATTTGATGAAATTGCGCCCTTAGAATTAGTCTGGCAGTAAAAGTCTAGCTCAGGATATAATTGGCTAGCCATAGGGACATCTGTACCTCGGTGCAAGTCATGACGACTTGCTTAGTTATGGTAGGATCACTGATCACCATAGCTTATGTTTGTACCTGGTATCTGCTACGTGGAAAAATGGTCGTTGAGATCATTTTTCAGTCTATGTGGGGCCCATGGGGGTCTACGTCCCGAGTATCCAGTCTAAGAATTTCTGTCGGTACTGTACTAGGGGCATAAAATGTAATGAAAGTGAAAATAAGTTAAAAGAAATGAAAAGAATAATGAAAATGAAGTTTAAAGTGGAAAAAGGACTTAAATGAAAGAAAATAAAAGTTTAGGGGCAAAATGATAATTTTGCCAAAATGGGTAATTAATAGGTAAAAATAAATGAGAAATGATTAATAAGGGTAAAATAGTAATTTTGGAGACCTAACCAGTTCAATAAGATAAGATTTTATAGTACAGGGACTAAACTGTAATTTTACCCAAAAGCAGTGAAATAATGAATAAATGATGAATAATGATGAAACTAATGTAAAGAAAATGAAAGTAAATGACTAAGATGGCAAAATCGTAATTATTAAGACAAAAAGGGCATTTTTGGAATTTAGTAAAATGTTAAGGACTAAAAAGGAATTTAGTCAATGATAATGCAATAAATGAGAATAAGTGTAATAATGTGAAAAACTATTGTTTTCACTTAAACGTAATGAAAATGTGTAAATGTCTTTAGTTCAAAAGTAAATGATTAAATAAAGCATATTAAAGGAATAATTATTGCAAAGAAAGTATTAGGATTGTTAGACACCACTGGGCATAGTTTGTGCTCAGCATGTAGTTTTTACTGCATGCAGGTACAATGCGGGAGGAGCAGTGATGCATAAGTGGAAGAAAAGAACTTTTTTTATTATGTAAATTATGTAGACCTTGGCATGTATATAAATGACTGATATGTATAAATGTTTGGATATGTAAGGATATGTAAACATATATGTATATGATTGTGGTAATGATCTGTTTGAAGTATTGGATGTTTGATGGAGATTTTGGAGTAATGGAATGATTGTTATAGAAGTGTTGTGCCTCTGAGAGGCTGTGTGTTGTTTGATTTTTCAGGAGGCTAGTCAAATATAGCCGTTATAATGCCGAAATTTTATTAAGTGAATAGTAACCCGGGACAGTTATAGGTCAATGAATACCCAAAGAATTGATAATATCGAAGTTGGTATTAATTAAATGTTAATTGAAAAAAAAAAAAATTCGGGTTACTTGTACTGTTCCGGTTAATCGGAGTGATAAGGGTGTTACATTGAGACTTGTCTTATAATTTTGATATGTAATGCTTGTTCCTTATGATCACCTGCCACCCTGTCAATCTGTCTATATATATATATATATATATATATATATATATATATATATATATATATATATATATATAAATGTTTACACATAGGTAGACATAATGATAACATTCATTTAACTAAGTGCAATGCATGACATAAAATGATGCTTGTAAGAGAATCAGATTACCATGCTAAGAGAATATGAAGGATGTAAAGTTTGTGAATCTCATATGAGAATGGTATGATATATGTGAAGTGATTATGCCTACCAGGATTACTTTAGATGCTATATGACTCAAGTACACTCTTATATGATGAATTCATGCCGAATGCCTATCTCAGGTGAACAATGTGATTTAATGCAATAAGTGAAAATCTTATATCATTAATAACTATGATGTCTAACCTATTGATTAAAAGGATTATAAAATGCATGATTTATACTAAGGTAGTAAGGGAAAAAGGGTAAGATGACGGTGATATATATATGATGAAGGGCTAAGAAATTTAGGAAGGGTGACGAGTTTCATAACGCGATAAATTATTCTAAGCATGATACCCATTAGTAAGGTCGAAGACTCTCCTAAGAATGTTATTTATGAAATGAAAAATATAACAAACTCATATGTTATCCTATGTGATTGTGAAAGTTTTATACATGAATGTGATGAATTGAGGAAAGAGGTTATATTTAGATGTATAGAGTTTTTTTCCCCGCTAAGCTTTATAGCTTAGCACGGGTTTGTTATCTGTGCAGATTTTCAAGATAAGTTCTAGAGGATCAGGCAAGATGCAGTTGTCTTAAAGGATTTCAGAATACTTGAAAGCTATTTATGTTATTACTATTTATCGATAAGCTGATGTATTTATTTGTGGCATGTAATTATGGCCTGTTCTATAATAATAATAATAATAATAATAATAATAATAATAATAATAATAATAATTATTATTATTATTATTATTATTATTATTATTATTATTATTATTTATGCTTGATCTCTATTAAGTATGATGATGATTGATGATTACACATGATTAAGGAATTAGGGTGTTACATGTTTTGTCAATGCTTACCTTGCATGTCTAAACCCTGTGTGATTTAATGTTATTGTTACCAATGGGAACTGTGATAAAAGATGAAATATTCTAGCAATCATCTAAACGATTCCTTTATTTGATGTTTCTGAAAATGGCAACTGTGCATGCCTTTGCCAGAGAAGGAGATCTTAAGAATTTGCTCAAATGCATAGAAAATGGTGTTTTTGTGAATTTGAAAGGTGTGCCTGTTTTTATTTTTTTATTTCTCTTTCTCTCTCTCTCTCTCTCTCTCTCTCTCTCTCTCTCTCTCTCTCTCTTCCTCTTCCTCTGCAATTCATATGTTATTAACATCATGAATTGCATTAGACTGTAATGTAGATGTTGTATGTCTTGTAAATGCCTGAAAGCACTAAATGTACTTGACTGCCTGAATATGACCTCTTATCTCTGTTCTTGAGGGTGCTCTCTTACTGCTCCAATGGGCTAATATCGCTTTACTAAACTGGTTGGCATGTTCAACTTCTTCAGTTGCATGCAGTTGTTATCATAATTATGAAGCAACTTCATGGGTTGCATGCAGTTGCAAACTTAATTATGAAGCTTGGGAAGGTGTTTGAATAGTTTAACATGATAAAGGCAGTGATTGATGATGTACTTGTAATTTGGAAAGAGCATGCATAAGATTTGATTTCTTAACTGTTGACCTACTGATCTGAGTTTGTGTTTTTAATTGTAAATATGGTTTGAGGCATGTTTTCAAATGTCAGTAATTAGAGCTTGTGATTGGATGGATTTATAAGGGCAGATGATTCTTTGCTGGAACTATTATATTCCCTCTAGTGGGATCTTTTGTTGTCATTTGTTGCATTGGCTAAAGTTTGCTATATTAAGTGTTGCTCCCTCTCTCTTTCTCTGTGTGTGTGCGTGTGTGTGTGCCCGCACACGCGTGTGTCTGTCTGTCTCTACTTTTCCTGCATTCTAGAGTGTTTTTGCTCACAATGTAGATATATTCATTGTTGCTCTACCTCTCTTGCGATTAATATACTCACTCACTAAAAGCATGAGTTTCAATAAATATCCTTGCAAGGAATTGTCTTTTGGTTACCCTGCATATGCTTCCAAGCTCGATCAGGATTGTTATCAACTTCCAAATGATTCATTTGTCATCATTTCAGATAGTGAGGGTCGGACCCCTTTACATTGGGCTATTGATCGTGGTCATCTTAATGTTGTGGAATTTCTTGTTGTAAGGAATGCTGATGTAAATGCAAAGGTAAACTATTTGTGGTTATAGTCCTTGTTTTCAGGTTTGTTTCCACTCTAGTATTGTTGAATCTAGTTCATACAAGATATAGGTAATGCTCCATTCCATTTTGAGCTATAAAAATGAAGTTTATGATTCTGCATTGAGCCTTTACTTCCATGTCACACATTTCTATTTCAAAATTAGAACATATTCATTGCCCGCCGGGTTGTGGCAAAAGGATTCGTTAGTGGTTTTTGGACCCTTCCTTGGAGTAGATAATATGACACAGAAGAACAACTCTATTATTTGTGTACTTTTGTTTTGTCTTCTTTTATAAAATATTATTTGCAGTTGGACTAGTTTCTTTGGATTATGCCAATGTTGATAAACTTGTATATTTTTTAAATTGTATCATAAGTTTTGAACAAAAAGGGCGAAAGAAAATTGCTTTAAGTTGTCATGTGCCTCTGGAGATTTGGTGATATGACCATTTTGCCTATCTTGGCCTTTTTTGCTGATTGCTTGTTTTTCTCATCTTACTTTTCCTTGTTCCTATTGAAGGACAATGAAGGCCAGACACCTTTGCATTATGCCGCTGTCTGTGAGAGAGATGCCATTGCTGAATTTCTGGTTAAGCAAAATGCGGACATCAATGTGAAAGACGATGATGGCAAGTCCGCCCATGATCTTTGCGAGTTGGACTGGCCTTGCCTACAGGATGCAGCAACTCAAACTGACTGATAGCATGCTGCAGCAGTTTCTTTTGCCTAGTGAATTTCTTGACAAATTCGCATGGATGTATATGGCTATATATAATCTTTTTGTTATTAAATGTTCATCTTAGGATGCATAAACATTGGGACTACAATTTTCTATTCTCCAGTCCCTTTCTTTCTTCAAAGTAATGTGAAGAAAATATGATTAGGGTGGGGCAATTGGTGCACATACGCTAGCTTTCTTGTGGTATTAGCAGAAAAGGTACAGTATCTTTCTATTGTCATCTGAAAAACTTAAATCAGTCTAAGCATTTAAAAGATTTTTTCCTGATTTGAATAAGTAAATCTTGCGTCATGCTTTTCCAGAAGTCCTCTGTAAATGGCCATTGTGCAAACAAGAGCTTATTGCTTCCATTCTTCCAACTAAAACAATAACCATACATCTCCAAATATTTAACTACAAAATTGAACGAGAGGACACCAAACGGAAAACACTAAGGGAGACATCGGTTTTCCCATTCATCGTGTTTCCAGATTTTTCTTCCTACCCTATGGTCAAATGATTAAGCTGAACAAAATCTTCTTAAGAGGAATTTAGAGCTCGTCATGGGAGTCATCTTCATCTCCATCTGAACCGCCTTTAGGTCCACCAGATCTCTGATAAACAGCAGTAATGATTGGATTGCATACAGCCTCCACCTCCTTCAACTTCTCCTCATAATCTTCCTTCTCAGCACTCTGATTGTCATCCAACCACTCCAGGGCTTCCTTTACTGCTGTCTCTATCTTCTCCTTCTCGTCCAACTCTAATTTGTCAGCCAGCTTGTCTTTATCATTGATCTGGTTCTTCATGTTGTAAGCGTACGTCTCCAAGCTGTTTCTGGCATCAATTTTCTCCTTCGTCTTCTTATCTTCTTCAGCAAACTCCTCAGCTTCCTTCACCATCCTCTCAATCTCTTCCTGACTCAGCCTTCCCTTGTCATTTGTGATGGTGATCTTCTCGGATTTCCCCGAAGCCTTGTCCTCGGCCTTCACATTAAGAATACCGTTTGCATCAACCTCGAATGTCACCTCAATCTGAGGAGTTCCTCTGTTCAGAGAACCAAATATTTTGGTTAGGAGATGACAAGGCAGCACTCGTACAAGTAATTAATTTGAGAATTAAAATAAAGGCAGCAAATGAAACCTTGGAGCTGGGGCAATTCCAGTTAAATCAAATTTCCCAAGCAGCCTGCAGTCCTTTGTAAGACTTCTTTCACCCTCAAACACCTAGGAAAGAACCAGGTTAGCATAAGAGTTGTCAAATCGATACACGGACCTTTATTCAATCATCATAACAAAGATTTATTTCCTATTATCTACATTGCTTAGTAAGTTCGTATGCAATAAAATTAGTTCTATACCTGAATAGTGACGGTTGTTTGCTGATCTTGGTAGGTGGTGAATACTTGAGACTTCTTAGTTGGAATGACAGTATTTCTAGGAATCAACTTGGTCATCACCCCCCCAACAGTTTCAATGCCAAGAGTAAGTGGTGCAACATCCAGAAGAAGGATATCTTAATGAAACAGATTAATAAATCAAATTCAGTTAACTTTTAGCATGAAATAATAAAATTCCATAACAACGGTGGAAAAATAGTACCTTTGGTTTCATCACCACCCTCTCCACTTAAGATTCCTCCTTGAACCGCAGCACCATAAGCAACAGCTTCATCAGGGTTCACACCCTTGTTAGGCTCCTTACCATCAAAGTAATCCTTGAGAAGTTGTTGAACTTTGGGAATTCTGGTGCTTCCACCAACAAGAACAATTTCATCAATCTGACGCTTCTCCAATCCAGCATCCTCCATGGCTTTCTTAACTGGTCCCATAGTCTTTCTGAACAGGTCATTGTTCAACTCTTCAAACCTCGCTCTGGTGAGTGGTTCAGAGAAATCAACACCATCAAAGAGAGATTCAATCTCCACTCGAACTTGATGTTGGCTACTTAAGGCTCTCTTGGCGCGCTCACTTTCTCTCCTAAGCTTTCCAAGCGCTCGGTTGTCCTTGCTGATGTCCTTCCCATGCTTCTTCTTGATCAATTTAATGAAGTACTCCATAACTCTCTGATCAAAATCCTCACCTGTTGTAAAGAAAGCAATAAAAATCTTTAAAATCATCTACTCCCTTTTTAAACTCACTTAAAAACCATAACAGAAAAAACAAATTAGGTGTACATAGGAATCTCACCTCCCAAATGTGTATCTCCATTTGTGGCAAGGACTTCAAAAACACCATTATCAATTGTCAAAATACTGACATCAAATGTTCCACCACCAAGGTCAAAGACAAGAATGTTCTTTTCTCCACCCTTCTTGTCCAAACCATAGGCAATAGCTGCTGCAGTTGGTTCATTGATAATTCTAGCAACATTCAAGCCAGCAATAATACCAGCATCCTTGGTTGCCTGCCTTTGGGCATCATTGAAGTAAGCTGTAGAGTACAAAAAAAATGGATAAAAGTGAATACCAAACCCGTTTCTGAATAGTTGGGGTCGCAATTAAGTCTTAATAGTTATTACTTCACCTGGCACGGTTACAACAGCATCCTTGATTTTCTTTCCAAGGAATGCTTCAGCTGTCTCCTTCATCTTACCAAGGATCATGGCACTAATTTCCTCAGGACTAAATACCTTAGTCTCCCCATCTTTAATTTTGACTTGTATATAAGGCTTGCCATCCTTGTTTACAATCTTGTACGGAACAAGCTTCATATCCCTTTGAACCTCCTTGTCCTCAAACCTAAAGACAGCCTAGGTTAGATTTTTCTTATTAAACAAAATACCCAATCATAAAAAACAAAGATATGCATATAAAGAGAAAGGAAATAGAAGCAATACTTTCTTCCTATAAGCCTCTTGACATCAAAGACAGTCCTCTCCGCATTCGCAGCCGCTTGATTCTTGGCAGCCTCACCAATCAGTCTCTCACCATCAGTGAATGCTACCCATGATGGAGTAATTCGATTCCCCTGATCATTGGCTATGATCTCAACATGCCCATTCTTGTAAACACCTACACATGAATATGTTGTTCCAAGATCTATCCCAATCACTGTTCCTAGCTTGGCTGCTTCCTCTTTTGCAATTGAAAATGCAAATAAGCTACCTGTTCACAAATTAATGCCTTTTCTTTCAACCTTTGCAAAAGCCAAAAATAACATCTTATGCAGTGCAGTATTGTTCTATATTCATGATAATTTCCGTGGAAATATACATTTTAATTCCAATTTAAATTGCCAAACGTGCCAGATCCAAAGAAGCAGCAATTGAACGATGAAACATAATGCAATCCTCACTATCCAAACAGAAGCTACAGCAAAGAAAAACTAACCGAATAAAAGAATTGAAAGCACAATAAGAGACGGTCGTAGTCTCAATGCAGAGGCCATCATTGCAAATCCTTCACTTTCCCTTCTGTTTTTCTTTGGAAGTGAAAATCTTTGAAGGGTACAAGAAAATAAACTGTCTTAATTAAATTGCAAAAGAGAAATGTTTTTTTATATAGCAAAAGCATTTGAGTTTATGGAATGTGTCAATCTTGCTTACGTGGACCAATTAGAATTGAGAATCACAGTTTCTTTGTCTTGCTAACCAATGAGAATCACGATCTGGCGTTGGGACAATCCTCACCGCTCGTTTTCTTGTGGCTTTGTCCCACGAAAAGTGTTGTGCACGGCACAATTATAGGATTATGTCATTGACCAAAGTCAAATTAAAAATTATAAAATTTGTTCATCCTAATTTACATCTCTTTAATTCTAAAGAAAAAAATTTACATTTCTCTTGACGTCAATAATTTATTTGGCTGGCCCCATCTTTTAACCATTTTATTTACCCAAACGTACCAATTTCATATTTACAAACTTTTTAATTTTCATTTTAAAAAAAAATTACTATTTCAATTTCCATTGCATTTTCTACATTGGCCATAAGGCCCAATAATTACAGGCTCGAAAATTCTAAATAGTAAATAATTGAAAAAATTACATAGATTATTATTTTTTAACTCTAATTTTTAAAAATACAACCATCAGTTAAAACAGTTTAAAAATACCTTTTTTAATTTTTTGTTTTTAAAAATACCACTTTTTGGGAAACCTTCTCCCTTTCTCTTCCGTCAATTCCTCCCTCTCGTGGCCGAAAATGTTCTTTCTCGTTCCGGTGACCGACGGCGACAATGGACATCACGACCATCATCGGAGGACTCGCAGCATATTGAGGCGATTCTTTCGGTGCCCTTCGTTCTTCTCCAACCGCCAGCGACAGACAGATCGGTGAGGGAGATGCTGCGGCCTTCTAGCTCGATTTCTGGCCATTCAGGACGGCGCCTGAGCACATGAACACCGACACCGAAACCTGACCCTCTGTTTCCAATCATATGGTATTTTTATCAAATTTTCCTTCCTTTATTTTTTATTCTCTTCTCATCTGTGTTACATAATTGTCTGTCTTTAACTCTTTCTTTCTTTATTATTTTATTTTGCATCAGAGATTTTCTTGATTTCTTTGAAAACAAGGGCGGTGCAACGAAAAAAGGGCGGTGCATTTTGATCTGGTTGATTTTCCTGATTTCCTTGAAATTGTAATCCGTTACTTAGCTCTCCATTCTATTTTTGTTTAAAAATGGAATTGAAATGCTAAAAACTCTATTGGTTTTATACTTTTACTTAGCTCTCTGTTCTATATTTGGAGTTGTCTGGTTGTGATAGGAATTCAAATGCATCTCCTGCTTGCTGTTACCCTCTTTCTGATCACAGTGTATGGGATTTAGGAGATGGATTTTCTCTGTTTTCAAAGTTTGGTTATAGAGTATTCTATTCTTGGGCTGGTCCTCGTGGCTCTAATATTGAAAATCCTGGGGTTAAATTAGAATGGGCAATTCCTCAAAATTCTTTAACAAGAGTTTGTGCCGTCAATGCAAACACTGTAAATGCTACTTCTGTTGAAGGTGGAGTAATATGCCAATTTCAGGATGGGGTTGTTGGTGATGGATTTTCCAAATGAATTTGGTTGCTTGAATTGTGAGTACATATGCATATAGCCATATACGCACACACACCCAATTCCTATATTCTTGATTTTGTCATATTAATTTGGTCGATTTATTTTTTACATTTATCTTTGACAGCCTGCATCAAGAATGGTTTAGAATAAAATGGCATTGCTTGCTACACAAAAAAAAATGTAATGAAAAAAAAGTTACCATATTAGCTGGTACGGCATTTATATGCATATATATACTTCTTTGATTCTGTTTGCTGCCAAAACAAAGTGTCATAATTGTTAATCTGTAGGAGTTGGTGGCCCTATATTAATCGCAGGTTCGAAGCTATGTTTATTTATCCAATAACTTATGATCTAATTCATGGTGATTCTATGTTCAGCCTCTATGTGGGCAGGTAATTAATCACTTGTGCAAAAAATCTTTTGGTAGCATTGATTGTGTAATTTCTTGGTTAAATGTGAAAAATAGTGGTTAATAACACTTATATTTGGTAGATGTGAAATGGAAGATATATTTGGCGATCATCTGCTGGGTTTGGAATTATAATAGGGAAATTAAGAAAGCAACGGATTGAATTGCCGTTTTGTATAATAAAATTAAGAATGAATTTGCATGTTATAATTTGTTGGGTTATTTATATGATTAATTATGATTAAATTACTATGCACTGGTGCTATCTTTGCTGGGGATGAAAATGTTGCTGCAAGTTTCAGGATCTAAATCCACCAGCAGTTTCACCTTCCAGTTAGATATCCTACCTCTTGTTCAAGGGATGTGCTATTACTTTTATGTCTTTTTACTTTACAAGTAGAGGCTTATGATTTGTAATTGTAATAATTTGAGTTTAGACTTGAATTTGATACACTCTAGTCTTGTAATAAAATTCCATCTTTAAATAAAAATTTATTCATGTAGTTTATATTATTTGGAAGAAGAAATCATTGAAATTTAGGTTATAAGCTTAGAAAGTATCCAAGAAAACAATAAAACAAAAGCTTGTACATGAAATTCTATTTTCTACTGTCACTGTTTGTTTGGTCTGATTCAACGGGTCACTGCATGAATAATTAAATGGAAATGGTAGCAGGAAAACGTGTGTTTATGATATTGGAATTATTTTTCGGCGCATGTGGAATTATTCTATGCTCGTAAACTGTATGAATATAATACTTGTATTTGATTCGTAAACCTTTTCTTCATATTTCACCTAAAGTTTCATTCTTTTTAGAGAATTATTTCTTTCAGAAGCAACCGGACAAAAGATGCTTCCAAGATGTTTGATAAAATGCCTTGCTCATATATGCTCTATTTCACTCGCTTCCACATTAACATTTTTTAATTATAACTATGCCTCTATAGTTAATAATTAATTAGTTAATAATTTTAATTTGTGTAGGATCTTGTGCTCTCAAGCTACTACTGAATCATGTACTAATTATAGTGCACTTGGCCTGCAACACAAATAACTGAATGTTTATTTGTTATTTTTACTTTTTATGAATGATAATCAAAATTAATTTTTTTTTTGGTATACCACCGGTATACATAAATTCCGAATACCATTTTCAATTTTGAATTTTGGTATACCACCGGTATACTAGGTATACCATTGGTATACCAAAATTTAGAATACCATTTTCAATTCTGGATTTTGGTATACCACCGATATAATAGGTATACCTAAATCCAGAATTGAAGGTATACCGGGTATACCACCGGCGATGGTATACCATTTTAAAAAAATTAAAATTATGTTATACATTTGAAATTACTAAATTAAATATTAATAATAGACTTTTTTAACTATTAATTAAAGCTAAAAAAAGTAGATTACATTTCATGATAAGTGAATAAAAAAAGAGAACTTTTATTTTTTTAGAATGGTCTATATATTTCGGGTGTACCATTTCACATTTTGTGTAAAATAACAATAATGTATAACTGATGGTATACATACTATACCAATTTTGTATTAAAAAAATATTATCTATTTTGCAGCATTTCTACATATCTTCCTATTATATCCAAATTCTTTACATTTTTTGTACCTCACTTTCACTTTAAATTCCCATCCTGATTTGATTCTTCTTTTTTTCATGGATTGTGAACATGTTCTGAAACAAGGGCATACAATATGCATTAAAAACCTATTTAATAGTTCAGTGATTGTTTCTTCAACAAAGCTGTATACTTGAATATGCTTGCATGTATACTCCAGAAAAACAAGCATTTCAGCATTTGATAATTACTTAGAATGTTGTTGTGTTGTTTGTTCATCGCCATTGTCGTCACTGTAATCATTTGCTTCTTCTTAATTTAGTCCAATTTAATCTTACTTTCTATGAACTTATTTAATTGTAGAACTCGTAGTTCTTCGCATCAAGAATTATTTTCCTCAAACCTCCAATCGGAAATAAAATCATGAGCATAAGACCAAATACAATGCATATTTGAGAAATTCAGAGTCGGATTAATTTAATTAAGCCTAAATAGAATTTGTTGTGTGAAAAGGCAGTCAACTAACGAGAAGGAACTATGTTAAGCCGCTTTTGCTTTAGCCGAAGATTTGGTGCCAGTAGTCTTCTGATCAGTGGCCGCATATTTTTTAGGCAGGAGAACTGGGTTTATGTTTGGTAAAACTCCTCCGCTAGAAATCGTCACGCCCTAAAGCAATTTCCCCAACTCATCATCGTTCCTCATTGCTAATAGTATGTGCCTCGGATTTATCTTATTCTTCTTATTATCACGTGCTACATTCTCCGCCAGTTCCAGCACCTGTAAATATGCACACATTAATATACATCCTGTTTGGTAGCCGCAAAAATGGAAGAAAAAAAAATCCAGGAACAAGCAGGAAAAGAAAAAAATATTTAAATAGAATCCAGATTCGCATACAAAACCCTATCGAATATGCCATAGTTTCTCAGGATCAAAAGCGTCGAAAAGATCACCAGCAAATCAAAAATACATTCGATCAAAGTAACAAATCAGATTAAAAACTAACCTTAGCGGCAAGATATTCAAGAACTGCTGATAGATAGATCAGAGCTCCGGCACCATACCTCTAGGTATATCGTCCCTTTCTCAGATACCTAGTGATCCTACCAATAGGAAATTGAAGTCTAGCCTTGGCAAACTTAGAAACAGACTTTTTCCTGTCACCGCCTCTTCTTCCACCAGCACCCTTCTTCTCCTTGGTAAGATCCATTGATAACCAGAACATATGTATTTCTTATTGCCGTTAAACCAGAACATTTAGAGTTTAAGTTAAACAGAAGAAGAAGAAGAAGAAGAAGAAGAAGAAGAAGAAGAAGAAGAAGAAGAAGAAGAAGAAGAAGAAGAAGAAGAAGGAGGATGAGGAGGAGGAGGAGGAGGAGGAGGAGTGAAAAGAGATGGGGTTTAAGTTAAATTAAAAAGTGGTATTTTTAAAAATGAAAATTTAAAAAAATGTATTTTTGAAAGAGAAAAAAAGAAGGGGGGTATATTTAAGTTTAACACCTTTTTTTGGGTAGTTTTGTAAAACTCCCTAAATAATTAGGCTAGCCCATATATTTTAATTAAATGTCTCGAATTCTCATATTATTATATATAGGGCATTTTTAGAATTTAAAAGGAAGTGCTTTGTTTTTCTTTAAAGACCTATTAAGTACAAATTTGAATTAGTTAGAGAAATAAATTTTGGATATCATATATATATATATATATATATATATATATATATATATATATATATATATATATATATATATATATATATATATATATATATATATATATATATATATATATATATATATATATAGGTCTAATTCCATTCCAATTTTGGACTTTAACTCTTTTCATATGCATGATTGATAAGAGTGGCATAAGGGTATAGCATATGTGGGATAAGAATACAATTAAATGGTGTTAATTACCCTAGGGGTGTGCAAATGGTCAGTTCAGTTTGATTTTGGACCGAACCAAAAAAATCAAAAGTTGAAGTTTGTAAAATACAATAATCAAACCAAAACTGAAGTTTTTAGGACCAAAAATCGAATGGACTGAAATAATTTTGATTGGTTTGGTTCAATCGATTCTAGAAATAATTAAGATAAAAATGAAATCACTATTTAAAAAACAATTATTTGGGAGGCAGAAAGTTGAAAGTGACAACAACCTCCATAATCAAGACTTTTGCTTTACTTTTTTATATGTGTCCATGTGAGATGCCTTAACTCTCATTTTATTTCCTTTCACAGACCCCAAGGTGAAATATTAAAATTAAAAAAAGGCTTCATTTTTATACAACTCATTCCTATATTTGTTTCGTTTGCATGTGATAAGGCTTTGCATCCCTTCTCTTCTCCTCCATTTGTTTATTTCTCCATTTTCCTGTTTTCTTTTTTGTTTATCAGTATCACAGACCAAAACATACCCACACCCAAAACTCAGATTCCTAAAAAAAACTCAGTTTTGAGATCTGGGTTTGGAGTTTTTAATCACAGAGCTTCTTCATGGTAGAGGCACTCTCTTTAGACTTGTACTTCTGCTATTGCTTTTTCTTTTTGGCCATGTCTCCTCTTCACTATATCTCCTCTTCCACTTTTGATTTACAGGAAGAATTGGAGAACCAAATAAGAATTAAAGAAGGGGAGAAAAAGGAAGAGGAGGTAGCTGTTAGGATTTGTAAATCAGAAAATGCGATTGAACAAAGTGTATATATATATATAGCAAAATAGTGTATTTTAATAACTTCGATTGGTTCGGTTCTTTTGGTTTTTCAATTTTAAGAATCGAACTGAATTAATTAAAATTTTATTTCAGTTCAAAATCAAAAAAATCAAAATAAAAAAACAAACCAAACATATCAATATTTATTCGGTTCGGTTTTTAATTTTGGTTTGGTTCTGCATATCCTTAATTACCCCAACCAAACAAATATCCATAGTTTTGCCTTTTTGATGTGAACATGGATTCCTATGCTAGCTTAAAGAAGCATTGGGAGGATGTTGGTATGAAGTTGTAAATAAAATCCTATAGAGGAACATTAAATGATGAGATTGACTTTAAAGATTGGAAAGAAAACTTTTCAAAAGATTCATGTGGAGATCATATGTGCTGAATATGAATTATTAGAAGAGCTTTTAAGAATGACTTCAAGTCTAGATTAAGAGGCTTAGAGCAATACGCGGGCATAGGATAAAATAGGGCGACCAAAGAAGATATTTGACCTTTTTGAAAAATCCAATGATAGTGTGTAACTTTCAAAGGCTATTAAACTAATATCAAATGGTTGTTTAGCCTTTTAACAGTTATTCAATGGTTTTGTATCAAATTGCAAAAATTTTCAAGATAAAGATAAATGCCCATTGATGTTTGTGAACTCTCCTTGGGCTATTAAATAACACCCATGGAATTGCACTTCAATGCCTATGAATAATTAAAAACTCTTTGATTCCTTCAAATTATCATTAATTTTTATGGTAATTTAGGCTAACCATATTTGTAAGGCCTCAACATATAATCTAGGAGAAAATACGTGTAAATGGCATGTTTGGAGTAATAAAGAAATAAGAAAAAGGGACACAGAGGGTATTATGTTGAAAGGCAGGGGTAATTTGGTAATTTGAATAATCGATAGGTATATGCATGGTTAAGAGACCTAAAGTAAGGATTAAATTGAATTAATTTATAAGTGTGAGAAAAGATTAAGAAAACAAAATTATTAGGGGAGTAAAGAGGAATTTTTCCTAATAGCCACAAGTGGACCAATAGGAGAGTGATATATGTGATTCTAAAAGGTGCACCAAAGTGGATTTTTGAGAGAAAGGAGTAATAGTCGACCACTTAGGGCCACTTCTAGTAAATTCCTCCATCAAAATTCTGATATTCTATCCTTATTTCATTCCTTCTAAGCTTAATGAAGTTGGTTGTCTAGCGAGATAATTTAGGGGTTAGAGATTGAGCAGCAAAGGTAAGTTTGCTTCTTTCTTCTCCTTCTAATTTGTAATTTCTGTAAGTTAATTTGAGTGTGATGAATAAGGGTTTACAAATGTACGATATGTATTGTAGAAAGGGAAACAAGTAAGAAGAAAGGAAAAGAGGCTATCTAGGAGTGAAGAGGATTGTTAAGCACCAACTGCATGGGAAATTTACTATCCACTAAATTAGGTTTAAAATTTAGTAAGGTTTCATTTATTGTGTAAAATTTGGTAAGAAAAATTAAATAAAGAGATAGTAGTGTAAATTGATGGAAATAATGTATGAGAAGCTATAGTCGTGGAATGGTAAGCTTAAGCCCATGTAATCCTATTGGATACAATTAAGTTCAACTAGAAATTTAGCAGTTTAATTGGAATAATTTAGTTAAAATGGTAGCTAGACATGAAGGACTTGCTATTGAGAGGAATTCAAGACTTAAATTCATTTCCTAAGGGCTTTAAAATTGAGAAATTACAGAAGATACGAAGAAAGCTTAAGTGAATTGCGTGTAATAAGTGATGATCTTAATTTGATACTTTTAATTGGGCTAAGTAGTTAAATAATGTTTATTAGATGTGGGAAATAATAGTTAATAATGAGATTGCATTGGTTGGAATAATGGAGTAAGGAATGGTTAAGAGATTTCATGTTTAGGTTCCTACAGAATCCGGAATCCTACAATCAACCTAGCTGAGATGGCTCTTGTCTCAACTGAGCTAAGGCATTCTGGACTAATGCAAAACAACTAGCCTGGTTGAGTTGATTTCCATCTCAATCGAGTTAAATCATTCTGGACTCGTAGACACTGTGCCCTGACGTAACCTAAATCAGGGTTATCCGATGATGAGAAAATAATATATTGTTGACAACAGATCGGATCTCAAAGCTCCGATCGTAAATTTTTCATCTTCTCTGAAAGATTTTCATGATTTCTAAATGTTTTTAAAATATTTTCGAGTGTTTTAACAAATAAGCAAAAAATCCTGTGTCTGGACTAATAGTGGTGATAGACGACCATCTATCACCTAAGGGGCAGTCGTCTATAGGTCCTTACCTCTGAAATAGTATAAATTAAGGGCATTTTAGGGAAAGCTGAGGTCTAGTGATGAGGGATGGCCGTCCCTCACTCACAAACACCCGTTCATGGGTCAAAACCCAAAATTTTCTATATTTTCCTGAATTTAAAAAAAAAGGGAGGTTACCTGAAAAAGATCAAGTTTGGATTTTAGGGATTTTCTCTTTTGACATAGCGGTTTTTGAATTGTAATTGGATTAAAACTCTTCTTTAGGTATAAAAACAAAAAGTCTAGGGTTTTTTAGGAGAAAATTATTATTCTTTGGAGAGCAACCATTAAAGAAGGAAAAAAACTAATTTATTTCTCTCTCTACAAGATCTATACTCTGGCAATTCTCCTAAAAACACATCAAAGAATTTCATATTGTCTTTGAGAATCTAAGAGCAAGATTCATAGTAGAGATCTAAACTACAAAAATCATAAAGTTAGAATATCTCTTAAGGGTAATATTTTAGTCTCATTCTCATATTCTCTCTCTACAATTTATTCACTTAATTTCATGATTATTTGAATGTTGATTTGATTCGCTTTGATTATTAAATATGGGTAAAATGCATATTTTAACAAAGTAGAATTCATTTCTGGTTTGTGTAATATGCTAGATGTAATGACCCTAACACCGGATCAGTTGTGAACAGTAACTTCCAATAATGAATAGTATTCCCAGGCTGAAAAGTACATCTGGAAGTGAAAACTATTTTATTTGATCATTGAAAAATATTGGTCATGGTGAATTCGGGGTTGAAATTTAAAGTGAAACCAATGTCAAATAGATCTCTAAAATTCAAAAATATAAAAAATCTAGCGAATCAATTTTTATTATATAAAGGTTGGCTTGATTTTACATGAATTTTTGAAAATAGCAAATGAACTCCAAAAAGTGCCAAAATTTATAGATCTTCCTTAAAATTTATGTAGAATATTTTGGTAATAAAAAGTGAATTTTTCAGTGATACCGGTAGTTGTTGAATCGGACCGATTTGATTGGATCGAATTGTTGACAAACTCCGATTGAGCTAAAATTTTGCGTACAACCTATTTTTGGTGTGATAAAAATGATGGAATCAAAATTAAAGTGAGTTGGAGCTGGAAAGTGAGAGAAATTAATTAAGGTCTTTTAATGGGCAATTAGTGGGCTTTAGTTTAATAGGTTAGGCCCATCAGCTTAGCCCAATTTTTGGCCCATTAGGAGAGGTATATAAGGCTGAAATACCTGTGAAATACCAAAGAATTCCACCACCTTCTCCCTCTTCTGCCTTAGCCGAACCCATCTCTCCCATTTCTCTCTCTATTTTCTTCCATTTTACTTCTAATTCATACAAAATCCAAACATAAGAAAGTTAATTTTATCCCTCTAGACCATTATTCAACCATCTATCCTTTGGTTTGAGGAAGGAAAGCAAAAGAAATCAAAGATTAATGGTTTAGGTGTCAAAGGAAGGTAAGAGAAATTTATGATTTTAATTTGGTTTTAAGGTGCCTAGAGTTCATTTATGCTATTATTTTGAGCATTAGAGATAAAAAAAAAATTAGGGTTTCTTATGCTTAAAGATTCAGCCATGGTAGGTATTCAAGAGGAAGATCAACTTGCCAAGGCTAAAGGCAAAGGAAAGGAAGTCTAGGCAAGTTAAAATAAGAAGAAAAGGTTAGTGGCTAATAAATCCTAATATTTTCCTTAATTTTGAATTAATTTCCTTTATGTAACTTAGGAAAAATATTGAGAAAATGTGTAAAATTGAAATTGACATTAGAATAGCGAAATTAGACCTTGAAGAAGCCTATTAGGAAGCTTTAATGAATTTAAATGCATGTATAAGGTATACTTCATTTGTTGGCCGAATAGGGTTCTAAAGAGAATTAATGCGTATTTTGTGTATTTGAATGAAATTAAGTCATAAAATGGTAATAATTGTGAAATAATGTGTTTATGAATTTTTGTGGAATTTATATGAATTATTTGAATATTTTAGAGAAAAGAATTTTGAAGTTTAAGTGGAAATGTTGAGTTATTAAGAAATAATTCACTAAATAAATGGAATGTGGTGAATTAATGTAACAATCTATGTAAAAGTAAAGGAAAAGTTGACTAGTAAATTTTTTGGAATGGAAAGTCATTGAATCTGTTAAGAATAATTGGAAATAAAATAAAAAGCAAGTAAATTTTGTCCTTGATATTAGTCAGGCAGTCAAAATCTAACTCAAGATATAATTGGCTGGCCACAAGGACATCTGTACCGCGATGCAAGTTATGGCAACTTATTTTACTATAGTAGGACCACTGATCTCCCATAGCATCTATATGTTCTTTTATCTGTTTTATGAGAAATGGTCCTTTGGGATCATTTCTCAGTCTATATATGGTTCTGTGGGGTCCTCGTCCCTTATATCCGGTCTGATAGTGTCTGTTAGGATTGTATAAAGGCGTAAGGAAAAAAATAAGTTAAAAGTATAAAAAGAAAGCTAAAAGTAAAGTTAAAAGTGAAAAATGACCTAATTAAAAGAAAATAAAAAATTTAGGGACAAAACGTAATTTTTTCAAAACTTGCATTAAATAAGTAAAAATGATTAAAAATGACTATGAAGGGTGAAACGGTAATTTGAAGTCCAAACAGTGCAAAAATAAAGTTTTACATGACATAGGAGCCAAAATGTAATTTTGCATGAAAATGTTAAAACAAAGGTTAACTAGTAATTTGTATGCCAATTAATAGGTTAGAAATGAAAAATAAGTAAAATAATGGCAATTTGGTAAATATTAAGTAAAAAGGGTAAAATTGAAATAAACTGAAAGTTGTCGTACTAAATTGAATAGTAATTCAAAGTTTAGGTGTCATCTTGACAAGTTGTCAATAAGAACAAAATATGCATTTAACGATAAAATAAATAAATTGAGCATATAGGCTCGAAATAGGAATTGTTGAATATTTGCTTTGCAAAATCAATAAATTTAAGCTTTTAGGAAATGCTATGATTGTTAGTAACCACTAGGCATATTTAATGCTCAACATGTAAAATTTACTGCGTGCAGGTACTGAAGGGCATGAGCAATAGTACACATAAGAAGAAAGCTTTCTAAAAAAGTTCAAATAGTTTTGTATTAGCATGTAAATTATTATGTAAATTTGAAGTTTTATAAATGGCCTGTAACAGTTTTGTTATTATATATATGTAAATATGGATGTGGTGAATGGTAAGAAGTGAATGGATGAAATTGATGGATTGTATATTTATATTGATGTGTCTCTGAGAGGCTGTGGTTGTTTTCTTTTCAGGGGATCAGTTAGGTTTATAGTCATTATATTACCGGATTTTTGTAAAATAAATAATGAAACTAGACAGTTATAGGTTAGCGCCAAGTAAACTTAGATGGGTGACTAGTGGACAAGTATTAATGTACGAATATTGTTACGTGATCAAGTATTCAAAAAACAAAAATTTTCAGCTTATTGCTTCATTGAATAGTTGATGGTATAGTAAGAGTGTTACATTTAGGGAATGCTAATGTAGTGGCTGATGCGCTTAGTAGGAAATGCATATCAAATGAATAAGTATAGGTAATTGATAAGTGTAAGTAGTTGATAATATTGCTTGCAGCTCTTCGAGCTATGAATGCCAGTTTAAGTCTAGCGCTAGATGGAGCTTTAGTAGCTGAAATGCAAGCAAAACCTGACTTTGCGCACCAAGCAAAGATAGCTCAAAGGGAAGATGAGTGGCTGATGGCTATCATAAATAAGCTTCAGAGTGGCAGTGAAAGAGATTATTCTTTAAATGATGATGGAAGCCTCCACCATAAGAAAAGACTCTATGTTCCAAATCAAGAACAACTGAAGAAGAATACTCTGACTGAAGCACACTATAGCAGTTATGCCATGCATACTGGAGGTAACAAGATTTACCAGGACTTAAAAGCTTACTACTGGTGGTAAGGTATGAAATGAGATGTGACAGAGTTTGTGAGTAAATGTCTGATATGCCAACAAGTGAAAGCCAAGCATCAGGTTCCTTCTGGATTACTTCATCCCCTTTTAGTACCAGAATGGAAGTGGGACGAGGTAACCATAGACTTTGTAACTGGCTTACCTATGACTCAGAAGATGCATGATGCCATCTGGGTGATCATTGACTGGCTCACTAAATTGACCCATTTCTTGCCAATACAGATGGATTACTTCTTAGCTAAGCTGGCAAAGATCTATATTAATGAAGTAGTAAGATTGCATAGAGTGCCATCATTTATTGTTTCTGATAGTTCACTTCCCATTTCTGGCAGAGCTTTCAAGATGCTTTAGGTACAAGGCTCTGTCCTAGCACAACATTTCACCCTTAGACAGATGGTCAGTCAAAATGGGTGATTCTAACATTAGAAGATATGCTCAGATGCTGTGTCCTTGAATTTGGTAGCAATTGGGAAAAGTATTTGCCTTTCGTAGAGTTTACCTATAACAACAGCTACCAGTCTAGTTTAACAATGGCTCCCTTTGAAGCTCTGTATGGTAGAAGATATAGAACTCCTCTATGCTGGACCAAATTGAGTGAAAGAAAACTACTAGGTTTAGATTTGATTCGTGATTCTAAAGAGAAAGTAGGAATTATTAAAGGCAGATTGAAGAAAGCCATGGATCACCAGAAATCCTATGCAAATCTGAAGAAGAGGGATATAGAGTTTTAGGTCGGAGATAAAGTTTTTTCGAAGGTACCTCGATGGAAGAAAATTCTAAGATTTGCCAAAAAGGGCAAGTTAAGCCCAAAGTTCATTGGCCCTTATGAGATACTTCAGCGAGTGGGTCTCGTAACTTATAGGTTGAAGTTGCCATCGGCATTGGAAAAGATACACAATACGTTCCATATATATATGCTCTGTAGGTACAGGACTGATCCTAGCCATGTGATTATACCAAAGGAAATACAAGTACAAATCGACATGACTTACGAAGAATGACCGATGAGGATTTTGGCTAGGGAAATCCGACAGCTCAGGAATAAACAGATTCCACTAGTAAAGGTTTTACGACACCATCACAATGTGAAAGAAGCTACATGGAAACCAGAGGTGACCATAAGACAACAGTACCCTATACTTTACGATATAGGTAAATTTTGAGGACGAAATTTTTTTAATATGGGATAATTGTAATGGCCTCAACATGGGGTCAGCCATGAACAGTAACTTCCGATGGTAAATAGTATTTTTGGGCTGAAAAATACACTCGAAAGTGAAAAATATTTTATTTGTTCATCGAAAAATATTGGTCATGGTGAGTTCAGGGTTAAAATTTGAAGTAAAACTGAGGTCAAATATGGCTACAAAAGTCAAACATACGTAAAGCTAGCGAGTCAATTTTTATTATAAGAAGGTTGGCTTGATTTTGCATGAAATTTTAAAAATAGCAAACAAACTCTAAAAAGTACCAAAAATTGCAGATCTTCCTTAAATTTTATGTAGAATATTTTGGTAATAAAAAGTAAATTTTTTGACAACATCGGTAGTTGTTGAATTGGATCGATTTGATTGAATAGGACAAGTGACAAACTCCGATTGAACTGGAATTTTGCATGCAACCTATTTTTGGTATGATAAGAATGATGGAATCAAAATTAATGTGAGTTGGAGTTGGAAAGTGAAAGAAATTAATTAGGGTCTTTTAATGGGCAATTAATGGGCTTTAGTTTAATAGGTTAGGCCCATCAGCTTAGCCTAATTTTTGGCCCATTAGGAGAGGTATATAAGGCTGGAATACCTATGAAATACCAGAGAATTCCACCACCTTCTCCCTCTTCTGCCTTAGCCGAACCCATCTTTCCTATTTCTCTCTTTCTTTTCTTCCATTTTACTCCTAATTCACACAAAATCCAAACATAAGAAAGTTAATTCTATCCCTCTAGACCATTATTCAACCCTCTATCCTTTGGTTTGAGGAAGGAAAGCAAAAGAAATCAAAGATTAATGGTTTAGGTGTCAAAGGAAGGTAAGAGAAATTTATGGTTTTAAGGTGCATACTACTAATTTAAGGTGCCTAAAGTTCATTTATGCTATTATTTTGAGCATTAGAGATCAAAAAATTAGGGTTTCTTATGCTTAAAGATTTGGCCATGGTAGGTATTCAAGAGGAAGATCAATTTGCCAAGGCTAAAGGCAAAGAAAAGGAAGTCTAGGCTAGCTAAAACAAGAAGAAAAAGTTAATGTCTAATAAATCCCAACATTTTCCTTAATTTTGAATTAATTTCCTTTATGTAACTTAGGAAAAATATTAAGAAAAAGGTGTAAAATTGAAATTGACATTAGAATAGCGAAATTAGACCTTGAAGAAGCCTATTAGGAAGCTTAAATGAATTTAAATGCATGTATAAGGTATACTTCCTTTGTTGGCCAAATAGGGTTCTAAAGAGAATAAATGTGTATTTTGTGTATTTAAATGAAATTAAGCCATAAAATAGTAATAATTGTGAAATAATGTGTTCATGATTTTTTTGTGAAATTTATATGAATTATTTGAATATTTTAGAGAAAAGAATTTGGTTATGTTTAAGTGGAAATGTTAAGTTATTAAGAAATAATTCACTAAATAA
Organism: Excoecaria agallocha; assembly: GCA_037975025.1. NCBI lineage: Eukaryota > Viridiplantae > Streptophyta > Magnoliopsida > Malpighiales > Euphorbiaceae > Excoecaria > Excoecaria agallocha. The sequence goes on along the minus strand of CM075821.1, from coordinate 18,236,058 downwards.
ATGGAATGTGGTGAATTAATGTAAATTAATTCACATTCTATGTAAAAGTAAAGGAAAAGTTGACTGGTAAATTTTCTGGAATGGAAAGTCATTGAATCTGTTAAGAATAATTGGAAATAAAATGAAAATCAATTAAATTTATCCCTTGGTATTAGTTAGGCAGTCAAAATCTAGCTAAGGATATAATTGGCTGGCCATTGAGACATATGTGTCGCAGTGTAAGTCATGACGACTTGCTTTGCTATGGTAGGACCAATAATCTCCCATAGCATCTGTCTGTTCTATTATCTGTTTTGTGAGAAATGGTCATTTGGGGTTATTTCTCAGTCTGTATGTGGTCCTATAGGGCCCACATCCCGTATATCTAGTCTGAGAGTTTCTATTAGGATTGTACTAGGGACGTAAGGAAAAGAATAAGTTAAAAGCATAAAAAGAAAGCTAAAAGTAAAGTTAAAAGTGAAAAAGGACCTAATTGAAAGAAAATAAAATGTTTAAGGGAAAAATGGTAATTTTTCCAAAACTTGCACTTAATGAGTAAAAATGATTAAGAAATGACTATAAAGGGTGAAACTATAATTTGAAGTCCAAACAATGCAAAAATGAAGTTTTGCATGACACATGGACCAAAATGTAATTTTGCATGAAACTGTTAAAACAAAGGTTAACTAGTAATTTGGTAAATATTAAGTAAAAAAGGTAAAATTGAAATAAATTAAAAGTTGTTGGACTAAATTAAATAGTAATTCGAAGTTTAGGTGTCAGCTTGACAAGTTGTCAATAAGAAAAAAATGTGCTTTTAACGATAAAATAAATAAATTGAGCATATAGGCTTGAAATAGGAATTGTTAAATATTTGCTTTGCAAATTTAGTAAATTTAAGCTTTTGGGAAATGTTATGATTGTTAATCACCACTAGACATATTTAATACTCATCGCGTCGGATTTACTGCATGCAGTTACTGAAGGATAGGAGCAATAGTACACATAAGAAGAAAGCTTTTTAAAGAAGTTCAAATAATTTTTGTGTTGGCATGTAAATTATTATGTAAATATGAAGTTTTAAAAATGAACTGTAACAGTGTTGTTATTGTATATATGTAAATATGGATGTGGCTAATGGTAAGAAGTGAATGGATGAAATTGATGGATTGTATATTTATATTGATGTGCCTCTAAAAGGCTGTGGTTGTTTGCTTTTTAGGGGATCGGTTAGGTTTATAGTCGTTATATTGCTGGATTTTTGTAAAATAAATAGTGAAACTGAATAGTTATAGGTCAGCGCCAAGTAAACTTATAAGGGTGACTAATGGACAAGTATTAATGTATGAATATTGTTACGTGATCAAGTTTTCAAAAAAAAAATTTGGCTTATTGCTTCATTGAACAGTTGATAGTATAGTAAGGGTGTTACACTAGAGGCATGATGGACTATAAGGATTCCTCTATTGTCATTATAAAGTTTTTCTTCTTTTTATGTATATATATATATATATATATTGAAATTCCCCAATTTTAATGTAATATGATGCATGTTTTACTATTTTAATGCGTTCAAGCATGATTTACTATTTAGTTATTGCATATTTGGGGCTAAGGAATTTATTCAAGTAATTTTCTGTATTTTTACCTTCGTCCTGCAAATTTTGCTTTATTCTACAGGTGATAGACAAAAAGAAGGATTGATGGAAAGCTGTCCCTCATCTAAGGGATGGGACATCTCCTCTCCTTCCTCCTGGCCATCCCTCGCTCCATAGATGGCCGTCCCTTGCTTCTTTTGGCCATCCCTGAGGTGTTTTTATGGCGTTTTCCATGCATTGTTAGGGTTTTTTGTGTTTCTTAAATTATTTATCTTTGTATACAATATTTAAGTGATATTTGGCACATTTTTTATTACTGTACATCTATTGATGTGCCTGCAATTGGCCTGTTTATATGAATAAAATGTGTAAATGTCTTATCATTAATGCTAATTAACCTGCTTGTCTGATTTTTCTAAGTAATCGGTATCTTTATGGCTGCAAAGGACATATAGTATTTGCATGGGAAGTCATGGTCCTGCTCTAGTCATCACTAATCTTGGTTACATCGTTACTTCAATTCTTTATCTTCCTTATTATGATGTTACTTGTTATTCATTTTATTTTCTTTATTATTGGTTTGTTTATTTCCAGTTTTATTATTCTTGGGGATGTAATAGGTAGTAATAAATGATTTTTTTGCACCTTAAATGATAAAATTTCACTTAAATCGTTTTTACTTATTAACCGAGTTTTCTTTGATAAAATAGACCAATGTCCAATTTTTAACCTAAAATTCACACAATATAATAAAACTCTTTTTTTTTTTGTAAATATGTATGAAGGAACCAATATTCCCAAAGCAAATTAACCCCTTGATGCATGTATGTATGCTACTTTATCCTTATTATGTTGGACGATTTGCTTATGTAATAATTTTTTAAGTAGGATTTTATTTTGAGTATTTATTTATTGCTTTTTTGTTTGAACAGGATGTTTGCTTAAATTCTATCACTTGCATCGTGTGAGAGAGGATTAATTATAAAACTCAATTATAAAACAACACCTAACCAAGATGCCTAATAATAAGGATATCCCAGACACTAGTCTCTGTTCGAGCATCAAATAAGGTAGAGATTCAATTCCCAATATTTTATTGGGTGGCGACTCTATGATACCTACCTCTTTGAGCCCAATGATAGATACCTTTATGGGTTGAGTGTCAGCAATAATTAGGGCTCAATTCTTTATATTATGAAGTTGTCAGTTTATGATTAAAAGCAACCCTATTCCAGTCCTTAGGCCCTAAAATGGGCCTCTGAGAGCAAACCTGAAAACAAAGGGCGGGTTCCGACGAGCGTCATAGTGGTGACTCTACTGGAAAATTAAAGAGACCTTGCTCCAAAAAGCATTTTGGTTAAGTTATTTATAATTGAGTTTTATTCGTTACTCCTGTCTCCTTTCTAAATTGCATTTCTTACATACATCTTAGGGCTTTAAAATTAAGTTAGGCATCCGTTTTTAGCCTCGATGCTATCCTAAAGCATGCCGTACATTCACTTAGTGTAGGGATGTGTTAAGGAGAGCCACCAGCCCAAGTCTACTACCAAATGGTATATAAAATGGTGACACATCGGTCGTTATACTTATGATGAGCTAGACCTATTAGTAGGGACCATGCTTGGGTAGCCCTAAAGTTTCATCACCCTTAATTAAGCCAACGTAATGACAATAGCAACTTTCTCTAGGTTGAATAACCGTAATAATTTTTTGCTTGCTATGTAGACCTCTATGTACTGACCAAACTCAGGTAAATTACGAGGGTACCAGTTAAAGGCTGCCATGCACCTGCGAGCCTTACCCGATCTGTATGAGTTAGTCAAAATACACAATGATCAAAACTCATACGCCTGTGCTTTCAATCAGAGAAGTTATGCTATCGGTTCTTTGTTGTACACCATGTGTGTCCATAGGGTCCTTTGTTGACCTTAGGGAAGAGATAGCACGACCTCCTGTGTGAGAGTAATAAGGTTAGAAGGCTTTGTATATGCTTGTGTGTGTTGTGATTGACGTCTAACGAAACCATGCATTACATTTATGCATCATGTATATATCTTGTACATGCATTATTTATCATACATCATCCCTAACATTTGGATCTTGCAACCATCATAGACTTTTCTAGGTGGTCTAAAGGGTCAAATAGGCGCCTAGTTTGAAGGTCCATATCCAGTTTACTAAGGTCGGATTCAGGTTTAAATTTGGGTTTAAAGGTCAGTTTTGAGTTGGGTTTCAGTTAGTTATCAAAAATTAGCCAAGAAATAAGTTCAAAAAATGGAAAATGACGAAATGAATGAGATCGAAAGGAGAAATGAGACTGGGAGAGTTACTGATGATACCACAGTAAGTTTCCATTTTTTAGGGAAAGGGCAAATGTCACACCTAGTAGGCCTTCAACAGTGAGGGATGATTTGGACCGGAGGTTAGATAGACGCCTACAAAAATTTAAAGAGAGGATGTTAGCTATGATTGGTGAAATGGTGGATTTTGTTGCACTTAACACTAGAACTCAGCCTGTAGTATTTGCTCGCGAGACAGCAGAGTCGACTCATGTTGGAAATGCTGCCACAGTTGATACTACTATGCTTCGAGATCCACCTAGGAAGGAGAAAAGGCATGATCCTGAGGATGATTTCATAGAGAAAGAGGATGAAGATTATGTCCTTCCAGTGATGAAAATGAGAATAAGGGGTCCTAGTGTTGAGGATTCAACTTTTAAGAAGATGAAAGAGAAGATAGAAGCTACATCTAGGCAATTATCTATTTGTAAGGGGATAAACCTCAAAGATAGGGATCTGGATGGAGATGAACCATTGCCCCAAAGGTTCAAGATGCCGGACTTACCCAAGTTTTATGGTACCTTAAAACCTTCAGCTGATATTAAGCAGTACATGATGATCATGAAGGGGACCACCCTATCCAAGAAAAAAAAGGTAGAATACTTTTGTTTGAACTTGACCGGGACTACGATAGCTCGGTATCACAGTTTGGATAGGCAAACTAAAAAGGATTAGGACCTATTGATAGAGGAATTTCTCGAGCAATATGATTGCAGTACGAGAATGGAAGTCACCATGAAAGACCTTGAGTTACTCTTACAGAAGCATGATGAGTCCTTCTATGAGTATCTCACTAGAATAAGGAATAGGGTAACAGAGATGAAAAGGAAACCTAACATTATTGATCATATTAGGTTGTTTATTCGAAATGCGAGTCTATACTTGAGAGATGGTTTAAAAATGAAAGGTTTGAAAGACTAGGAGTCCTTGAAGGATATAGCTATAAAAGCTAAAGAGGAGTATTTAGTTAGAAGGGCAAGTAGTGAAAATGTGAGAAGAAACTTTGGTGGTAACAAGGCCGTCAGGAATAATAATAAGCAGAATAGAGCTAGAAAGACCGCAGAGGTATCTGCTACAGAGGCTAGCCAACAGAATCATTATTCTGACTAGGGAAAATTGATGTTTTGGGTGTTAAATAGGCTAGTTAAAGAAGAAAAGCTTCAACCATTACCGTCAAAGCCCACAAAGAGCCAGGGGTTATGCTACCACAGGGAGGATCAATACTGTGCATACCACCAGCACATAGGACATATGACTGATTATTGTTACACTTTGAGGAATAAAATCCAAGACTTGATAAATAACAAGCAAATTTCAAACCCTAAAAAGAGGGATAAAAAGAAGAAGAGAGAATACAATGTCGTGCTCCCGCTTGTGTACATGATCAAGTCTAGCTTGACTGAGTGGTATGTGATGAAAAATCAGCTAGTTTCTATGATTGACTGTTGGGATACCCCTACAGAGAGTGAGGATGAGGGAACTTGCCTATTGACATCTGAAGTTCGACCAGCGAGGATGAAAAAAAATCAAAGGAAAAAAGGGAGTACAGGTAGTCACAAGAAATGGGAAAGTGGCCTCAAATATTGAGAGGTGGCCAACTCTAGTTACAGTGCCAACAGAGAAGGAAATTAAGGATGATCAAATAATCAAGCAATTAAAGAAGACATAGGTTTACATATGTATTTAATATTTGTTAAGGTAACCTCCTTTGTATAGACAGAAATTGGTAGAGGCCTTGAGCGAAACTATTATTGCTACCATCACCTCGCCCTCTAAATTACTAGATCTGGTTAAAGGAGGAACCGGGGAGAATGTAGTGTACTCTGATGCTGACTTGCCCGCAGAAGGAAGAAATCATACCTCAAAGCTCAGGTTAGTGGGAAACACACGGCTTGTATGATGATAGATGACGGGTCCTCTATTAATGTCTATCCTTTGTTAGCAATTTCAGCTTTTAGGTTAAATGAGCACATGCTAAGCAAATATGATCTGAACATTTCTACATATGACAACCCTAAAAGGCAAGCTGCTGAGACCTTTAAGGCTGTGGTGAAGACAAGACCCATTGAGATTGAAGCTAAATTTGTGGTTTTGCCTATCCCAGCAAATTTCTCTGTATTTCTTAGAAGACCATGGTTTCATAAGCTAAACGGAGTACCCTCTATACTACACCAGATGATTAAGATTCCCTATAATGGTCAAGTAGTCACTATCAAAGCGGCAAGGGAGAATCAGGTGTCTGTACTCAAAATAGCCAAATAGCCATTTAGTGGGTTTCATGTGGTAGTCATTAAAGATGGAGAAAATGAGGGTAGTCATTTTGACAGTCCTCAAGTAATCAATATGCTTAAAAGGATAAATTTCTTACCCGGTGCTGCTTTAGGCAAGAATTCTCTAGGACCTCAGACTGTTATAGCTGCTAAGGATTAGAAAGACAAGAAGGGGTTAAGCTTCACAAGTTCCAGTAATAAGGGTAAGGAGAAGGAGGCAGTGAAAGGAATTCCCCACATTTCTCAGAGCTTTATACTAACTTTAAGCCTGTGCCTTTATTATGGAGAGAATGAGCCTCAGATTATAGGAGGTGAGCTAATACCGGGATTTGAGCTATTTAATGATGTCTTCGATTGGGAATAAGGAATCATCAAACCAATTAAAGGTTTTTGGGATAAGGAAATTCTGCTGCACCATCTAGCCTAGGATAAAGAAGCACCAGAGAAAGTTATGACAAAGAACCTGCTTGCTACTAAACTGAAAGGAAAGAGAAGATACAGGCTGAGGAACCACCCAAATTTAAACCAAAGACTAGAGAGGTGCCTGATGCTGAGAAGATTGAAGATGAAACTTTTATTGATGTTGTTTACATTACTAAACTTTTTTATGAGAACAATGTTTGCTCTTTTGATTACATTAATGAGATGAACAATTTTGCTTACTTGTGTGATGTTTCTTCTAATTTTAATATGCATGATCATGATCATAATGCACTTATATTTGATATTAACTCGACAAACACGTGTTCATTTAATCTTGGAACTAAAGAAAACCCAAAAGAATTTTTACTGGAATCAGATATAACTCCCAAAGAGAGAAATAAATTTGAGAGAATATTGAAAAAATATGAAAAAGTTTTTGCCTGGACCTATGAAGACATGCCGGTAATAAATCAAAAATTCACTGAACGTGCCATTTTGGCATACCCGAGTTATAAACCAGTCAAATAGAAGTTTAGAAGACTTAGGCCAGAATAGGTTGAGAAAGTTAAGAAAGTAGTGACAAAGCAAATAGTGGTTGTGTTCTTAGTGGAAGTTCAATATCCTACATGATTAACAAATGTAGTCCTTGTAGCAAAGAAAGCTGGAAAGGTCAGAGTCTATGTGGATTATAGAGACCTGAACAAAGCCTGTCCCAAGGATGAGTTTCCTTTGCCTCATATAGATGTTCTTGTCGATAGTGCAGCCGCCTTTGCCATGTATAGTTTCATAGATAGATATGCAGGGTACAATCAAATTCTAAATAAAATAATGGATAGGATCAAAATAGCTTTTATAACTGAATAGGGGACATATGCCTATTGGGTCATGCCTTTTCGACTTAAAAATGTAGAAGCTACCTATCAAAGAATGGCTACTAAGATCTAAGATCTTAGATTATTTGATCCACAAAAAAGTAGAGGTGTATGTAGATGACATGATGATCAAGTCAATTATTAGAGAAGGTCACTTCGAAGCATTAGACAAGTTCTTTCCGAAGATTAGCAAGTATAATATCCACCTTAATCCAAAAAAGTGCATATTTGGGGTTACTTTAGGTAACTTTTAGGTCATTTCGTGAGCCAAAGAGGTATAAAGGTGGATTTTGACAAGGTAAAGGCTATCAGGGAGATGCCAGTACCCCAAAAAGAAAAAGAAGACAAGGGGTTCTTGGGCAAAATCTAGTACATAAGTAAGTTTAGTGCCAAGTTAACGTCGATTTGTGAATTGATCTTTAAGTTACTCAGGAAAGATCAGCCCGTGGTTTGGAATGAGGATTGTCAGGAAAACATCTAATTCTATACCTCGTAATAAAAGACAATTCATTGGGGGCTATGATGGCATAAGAAGATGGTTTTGGGATTGAGTATGTAGTATACTTTCTCGACAATAAATTCCTTCTTTATGAGGCAAAATACATAGAAGTTGAAAAGATTTGTTTGGCAGTTATATGGGCATCTAAGAAGTTGAGACACTACTTCTATTCTTATAGGATACAAGCTATGGCTAAGCAAAATCCCTTTAGATACCTACAAGAAGCCCCTTCACTATTAGGAAAGATAGAAAGATGGTTAATTCTCTTGCAAGAATATGACATAGAACACATCACTAGGAAAACCATTAAGGGAAGAGCAGTGGTAGAGTTCCTAACTGATTAGCCTCTAGAAGGTGAAGGGATGGATTATGAATTCCCCAATGAAAACATAGCGGCCATAATAGTGCAAGGTTGGTAGATGCATTTCGATAGAGCTATTAATAATAAAGGAGTAGGAGTAGGAGTGATCTTGGTTACCCCGAAGGGAGAAATGATTCCATTAACTAAAAATTTGAGATACAAGGCAACGAACAATGAAGCGGAGCACGAAGCTTGCATTTTTGGACTAGAGGCTCTACTGGCTGTAGGGGCAAAGTTTGTAGAAGTGTTTGGAGATTCATCTCTAGTGGTTTACCAAGTGAAGGGTGAATGGTCAGTGACCGGTGTCTAGCAAGTGTACTAGATAGGCTAGTAATATAGGGAAATAAGATTATGACCCAAAATATCGAACCCAAGGAAAATTTGTGCTTGTATGTGCTATTTCAATTTCAAAACCAATTTTTGTGTGTAAAGAAAGAAGAGAAATCCCAAAATTGTGATGATTTGAAAATAATAATTTAAACTAAATTGAAACAATTGAAAAAGCAAGTAAATTGAATGAGTTAAAAATTAATGATAAAGACAACTTTCACTAAAGGACCATCCTCCTTAACAAATATTGCTATGACTTAATTAAAAGAAATCATACAAGTGATTATGGAAAATTCAGTTTAATAAACCTAGATAACTTTATTCAAGATTATCATTCCATGCATTAAAACTTTCTTATTCAGAACAATCCAATACTTGGCATAAAGAACTGAATTAAGTCTCCTAGATGTCTATTAAAGCCTTTATCAAGAGATTTAACTTTCACCTATTCTTGGTTACACCTCTCTTAATCTTAACTTACTCAAATTAACACACAATTATAGCTTATTCAGATTATAACCATGCATTAATCCAACTAAATTAACCTAAGAGCATGCAAGTCATTCATCAACTTAAACCAATTAATTAATCAATTCTTAATCAAGTTAATAATCAACTTAAAATTGAGAAAAGACAAGAATATGTTTAAGAACCAAAAAATAACCAACTTGTACTAAAATTTAAGAACAAACTCAAGTCATAACAATACAAGTCAAGGAATCAAGTATCCTTTAGCAAAAGTAAAGAAAACTACTCAAAAACCATTCTTAAAACTAAAAACAACGTTTTGAAAAAACTATAAAAACAAATAACGTAAAAAACTAAGAAAACAAAGCTTCATTCTAAGGAGTAATTCTAAGGATTGATGATGATTCTTCTGTGTTTTGGAATGCTATTTATGGGCAAGAATTGTAGTAGACTCCTTGTTAAACTCCAGTCACAAAATAGGAATCAAATTCTGCTAAACAGGAAGCTCGTAAATCCTTCGCAATATGGGAAAGTTCATCACGTAGCCACGCCTTCAATATGCTTTCCTTCACACGTGGGCACATCCCATGTAGTTCTTCTTCCACACGTGGCCACGTGTGGTCCTTTACTGGGAATCCACGTGGTCACGTGGTTGCATAGTTTCCTTTAGTTTCCCATTCACGTGGCCATAGGTCTTCTTATTTCATTTCTTCACCTTTCATCACATGGCCACGATTCCTCTTGCTTTCTTCTTCACGTGGCCACGTGTAGAATTCCTTAATACTTTCACGTGGTCACGACTCAAGGCTCTAGACTGGACACTGGTTTTCTCGCCTAATTTCTTCATATTCGCACTTTTAACCCTAAACTTTGTCCTTTTTACACTTTAAGCCCTTTTATATCAATTTAAACCTGAAAATCAAACAAAACACAGAATTAACCTCAAAAACATGAATATTAACAAATTAACTCTAAATTAACCCAAATTAAACCAAAACAACTAAATAACTTAACTAAAAACATATCAAAAACTATATATATTTCACACTTATCAAATACCCCACACTTAAACCTTGCTTGCCCTCAAGCAAATTAGAACAAACCCTCCTTCAAAACCATCAAACTTGTATAAAGACATGCAATTTTAAAACCAAACATAGCATTTTAACAAGAGCACTTAACATAAACTCTAAATAGATTAACTTCAACAAGAGAATATAAATTAGTTTCCTTGAGTGTGTGTAAGACCAAATCATTTTAAGCAATTTTTGAAAATCAAAATGTCAACACAACTAAGTAATGAAGTATAGAATATATGAATGCATAAGCATACAATCGGTTTCGTGCTTGAAACTCTAGAAACACAATAGGCCTCTCCTTTAGCACCGGAACCCGTAGGTCATCTCCGCTAAACAACTCAAAAACAAACTTAAAATCACAAAGGTCTTTTCAAGGTTGTAATGGGGCTAAGTGTATGTTTATCAAAGAATGGATAAAAGATAATCAAAATGAATATAGCCACTCTAAGACCAAATAGATTACAAAACACCATAACTTAATCTAATCCTTGCCTTGATTCCAAACTTTCTTTATGCTCTTTCACCAAGAAGTCAATATTTTTTCCATTTTTCCTTGCACTACCCCACACTTATATTTTTTCATAATTGCTAGTTCTTTTTTTTTTCTAACTTCAAACGTTTTTTTTTAACTAAACTAGCCTTTACAAGCCAACCTCAAGGTAATACAAGGTATATTTTCAATTGACTTCATCAATAACTTTGTTACAACTTTCTTACTACACCCAATAAAACTTTACTCTTTTCACTCATTTAATCCTAAAGTGGCCAATTCCATAAGGTGAGATAAAAGCTTTTTAGGTTATATGGTTAAAACATTAGGTGTAACAAGAAAATATTAATGGTACGCATTAAGCATACCCTTATAAGCTCAAAATGGTTTAACAAAGGATAATTTCATCAAGGTAGGACACAATTTTTTAAGAGAGTTTATCAAGAAAATTATTGCCTAGATCATTTTCTAAGTTGCTTGAGTTGTTTATATGGTTTGAAGGGTGATGAGGAAGGTTCTAGTGCTCTAAATTTTCTTACTCCACTACTTTATTGCATTGATCTTTTTCCAAGTTAAAACTGGTCTAAGTGCTTTTTAGAGTTTGAAAACTAACAAATATTTATCAAGTTGAAGATTAACCCATCCAAAGACATATTAAACAACATAAATTGTTCTCTTGCTAAGCAAAGGTCCCAAAACATGCATATTCCATATCTAAGTTCAAAGTATTCAAGTTTTGAAGTTAACTAGGGCAAACTAAGTTTTCATGTAAATTAAATGAAAAAGGTGAACTATATAAGTCTTTAATACATTTTACAAACTAAAAACTAAACATAAACACAATAAAAGAAAAGAAAACAAAACAAAACACAAAACACAAAAATAACAAAGTTTGATTTATGAAAAAGAAAAGTAAAGTTGAAAACAAACTCCCTGAAAGGAGGCTACCCCCTCCTCAAAATATTGTTGTCCTCAGCAAATGATGATCTATTCTGGTGGAGGTGGTGGTGGAAACCTCTGCCAAAAGTGATGGATAAAATGCTCAACCCTCCTATTTTCTTCCATGACCGTATCACGAAGCATATCCATTCTGCCTTGCATTTGATCGAGTCTAATCTGTTGAGCATCCATCCGGCTACTTAATTGATTAAATGGTGCTTCCCATTCCGGTGTTGTAGGCTCATTAATAGGGGAAGGCACAACTGTGGCAATATGCTCCTCTTGCTGCTCTTCTTCTTGCTTTTCTTGATGCTCCTCAAACCGAATGTTATTCTCTCTTAAATATTCCTCCCATGTTGCCCAATGACCGCGGGGCCTAGGTATCAGAATTTTCATCCTTTTCAGCATCCTATTATCAACGCAAGACAAATCTCCTTTAAGGGGTTCTCCATAAACCTGATGATCAACTGCATTTGCCAATACTGTGGCTATCCATCCAATCGAGATATTATCAATGTTTCTTGGCATTTTTTGTAAATCCTTAATTCGACTAACTATAATGCCCGCTCCATTGATTACTTTGCCATCCATCATACATCGAAGAATCATTGCTTGAGATACACTGATAGTGCTGGCATTCTTCAAATTGTTGTACATACTTTTTGCCAAAAACCAATGAATGATTCGCAACGCATGATTCCTTAATGCATGTACCTTGCATTGCCCTCCTATCCAAGGCTCATCCAATTCCAGATCTTTGATTCTCTCCCAATTTTCCATAGGTGAAGCATCTTCCAATTCCCAGGGAGCAGTTGGCACAAAACCTAAAATTTCAGAAAACTGAGTGAAAGTTAGAGAATATCCTTTCTTACCGAGCTTAAAGCCCACTGTGCCATCCTCAGCATCTCTCGTGAAATAACACTCAAAGGAATAAAGAAAATCTCGTGCCATGTCCGGATACACCTTTGGTTTCTTCTTAATGAATTCTTACCAACCAATACTTTGGATTAATGGTTCTATCTCATCGTCCCATAGATTTCCAGCTGGAATATTGAGGAACAAGTGGCTTAAATAGGCAGGCTGGACATAGGTACATTTGCTGAAGTAGTCAAATTTATTGATTTTTGCCCTATCCACATACGACGGAATGTGTATACCGGATGAACTAGCTACATCAGGGTATTTAGTCCTTCGAGGTGCCACTACAAAGAAAAAAATACATTCTAAGTGTTCACCCGAAATAAATTAAATTATGATTGCATGAAAATGAATCAAATGATGCACAATTGGATGAAATGATAAGTTAATAGCATACGTCATGATAGGCATAAAATGCATTCAAAAGTTGAGCACAAATAGTATGTTATCATAATGCTTATCATGCATAAAATCGTGAACAATTCTTTCAAAAGGTGAATCAATGCTCATGCATTAATGCAACTTATAAACATGCCAACCAAAGAGTGAAAGTTAAAAAAAAAAATTAAAGAAAAACTCATTGAGGCATTTTATCGAACACGTTTTGAGCACAAGTTCGAGCATGAAATTAAGAAGCATAACAAAAAGTGTTCACTACCCTATTTCATACCAAGTATCTATTATATGCACATAATAATCATAATCATCCAAAGAAGCAAAAAGAATTAACATGCAAACAATATGTTAAGTGCAAATTAACCTAAAAACCAAATATTCATGAACAATAATTGCATAAAACACAACCATGGATGATAACCAACTAATAATTAAGGAGTAATGGGAGTAAATACTTACTTGAAAGTGAGAATTACACCAAAATTGCAGCACAAATTTGAGGTGGTGTGTGTGAGTAGTGAAAAACCTAAAATAATGAAGAAAATGTGGAGAAGGAAGAAATTATGGGTAGGAGAGAGAGAAAAATGAAAGAGAAAGCAAATGGAGATGGTGATGATCGGAGATGAGTGAAAATCCCGTGGTCACGGGTTAAATTCGTGGTGGTGAGGCGTGGGCATGGAAGAGAGCAAACCAAAATGAAAATGAAGAAGAAGGGAAGAAATCGTGAAGCTTTTATAAAAGAGGAGGATTTGGGGTGTGGCCACGTGAGTTTCAATGAAGAAATACACGTGGTCACGTGTAATTTCGTGAACTCACCATTGTAGCAACCCATGGCCACGTGATGGCAAAGGGAAAGCCACACGTGGTCATGTGTCTTTAATGTTTTCTGCCTTTCTTCTTTGACATATACCCATACAATTAAACTTCCTTTAATGCAATTTTTCCATTAAAAACATCAAATCTTTTCCAGGAAAAACATGTCTCCATTTTGTTAATGTACTTTTTCCATGAATCAAAACACATAAACACTCAAACATGCAGAAAACACAAATTTTGACTGAAAACATAAAAGAGATAGAAAGTTGGAGTTCTGAGTTTTTGGAATCTCCAACTAAACTCTCCAAATCGTTTTTTAAGTACCTTTAAGAACCACGGTTGCTTTAGCAACCTCTTGTTGTCCGATTTGGTATGGTTTAAGTCAATGACCATTGACTGTAAATTCACGTCCATCTTTTAAGCTTTTAATCATCACTACACCAAGATTACTGCTTGTCATCACTTGATATGGTCAAAGCCATTTCGATTTCAACTTTCCTGGAAATAAACGAAGACGACTATTATAAAGAAGCACTAACATTCCCGGGACAAAATCTTTTACCCTTAGATGCTTGTCATGCCATCATTTGGTCTTTTCTTTATAAAGTGCAGCATTATTATATGACCATTGTCGAATTTCATCAAGCTCATTGAGCTGCAATTTTCTCCTTTCTCCTGCATTTCTCAAATCAAAGTTAAGAAATTTGGTAGCCCAATATGTTTTATGTTCTAATTTGACTGGAAGGTGACATGCTTTTCCAAAAACAATTCTAAAGGGAGACATACCTATAGGAGTTTTATATGCGGTTCGATAAGCCCATAAAGCCTCATCTAACTTACAAGACCAATCTTTTCTAGAGTTATTTACTGTTTTCTCCAAAATTGATTTCAACTCCCTATTAGATACTTCTACTTGGCCATTGGCTTGAGGGTGGTATGGGGTTGTGATTTTGTGCTTAACACCAAATTTCTTGAGTAAGGTCTTAAATTGATGGTTGACAAAGTGTTTGCCTCCATCACTTATAATAGCTCTAGGTGCTCCGAATCTAGTGAAAATATTCTTCCTAATGAATTCCAGCACAATTTTTGCATCACATGTCCTAGTAGCTATTGCCTCTACCCATTTACTCATATAATCCACAGCTACCAAAATATACTCAAACCCAAATGAATTTGGAAAAGGTCCAATAAAATCAATGCCCCAAACATCATAGATTTTCACTTCTAGCATATTGTTCATAGGCATCTCATCTCTTTTGGATATATTTCCTACTCGTTGGCATCTATCACAAGTAGATATAAAAGATCTTACATCCTTAAATAAAGTAGGCCAGAAAAAACCTAATTGGAGTATCTTTTGAACTGTCCTATTTGGTCCGTGATGACCTCCAACTTCACCTCTATGACATTGGTTCATGATAGCTTCTTGCTCCGATTTCGGTACGCATCTTCTTAATATTTGATCCGAGTATATCTTGATAAGGTATGGATTGTCCCAAAGGTAATGCTTGGCATCCGCTATGAGCTTTTTCTTTTGTTGCCAAGTAAATTCCTTAGAAAGATAGCCACTTGCAAGAAAATTAGCTATATTAGCATAGCATGGAACTAAATTCTCATAAGTGTAACAAGTACAAATATGTTCATCGGGAAATAAGTCAAAAATTTCTCCCTTTTCGATACTAGCATGATCCAATCTAGATAGATGGTCAGCCACAAAATTTTATGTGCCTTTCTTATCTTTGATTTCAACATCAAATTCTTGAAGTAGTAACACCCATCGAATAAGTCTTGGTTTAGAATCCTTCTTTGCAAAAAGATGTCTCAATGCGGCATGGTCCGACCACACTATAATTTTGGATCCTAAGAGGTAAGACCTGAATTTCTCAAAGGAAAAGACTATTGCTAAGAGTTCCTTCTTCGTAGTGGTGTAATTTACTTGGGCTCCGGTGAGTGTATGGCTTGCATAATAGATGGTGTAGAAAATCTTCTCCTTCCGCTGTCCTAAGACTGCTCCAACTGCATAGTCACTTGCATCACACATAATTTCAAATGGTAAGCTCCAATCGGGTGATGTAATGACCGGTGCACTAACTAATTTTTTCTTCAATAAGTTAAAAGCCTGCAAACACTCAGCATTACAATCAAATGTAGCATCTTTAAGTAATAAATTAGAAAGTGGTTTGACAATTTTAGAGAAATCCTTAATAAATCGACGATAAAACCCGACGTGACTAAGGAAACTCCTAATGCCTTTTTTACTAGTTGGTGGAGGCAATTTCTCTATCACATCAACTTTTGCTTTGTCAACCTCAATGCCTATTTCAGAAATTTTATGCCCTAAAACAATGCCTTCTCTAACCATGAAATGACATTTTTCCCAATTTAGTACCAAATTTGTTTCTTGACACCTTTTCAAAACCAATGCTAGATTATGCAAGCAAGATTCAAAATCATGACCATAAATAGTGAAATCATCCATGAAAACTTCCATAAATTTTTCAATAAAGTCATGAAATATGGCTATCATGCATCGTTGAAATGTGGCAGGTGCATTACAAAGACCAAAAGGCATTCTCCTATATGCAAATGTTCCATATGGACATGTGAATGTGGTCTTTTCTTGGTCTTTCGGGGCTATAGGTATTTGCATATACCTCGAATATCCATCTAAGAAACAATAAAATTTATTTCCTGCTAATCTTTCTAACATTTGGTCAATAAAAGGCAATGGGAAGTGGTCTTTCTTAGTGGCATTGTTTAACCTTCTATAGTCTATACATACCCTCCATCCCGTTACCGTGTGTGTAGGAATTAATTCATTATTTTCATTTCTCAATACAGTCATTCCTCCCTTTTTAGGTACACATTGAACGGGACTTACCCAATTACTATCGGAGATAGGATAGATAATACCTGCATCAAGTAGTTTCAATACCTTCTTTTTCACTACCTCTTGCATAGTTGGGTTGAGCCTTCGTTAAGGTTGCACCACCGGTTTAAAGTCGTCCTCCATGGGTATACGATGTGTACAGTAGCTTGGGCTAATCCCTTTTAAGTCGGATGTTGCCCAACCTATTGCTCTTTTGTGCTTTTTGAGGACTCCAATGAGCATTTCTTCTTCCAAATCTGTCAACAAGGATGAAATAATTACGGGATTAGCATTATCACTTAAAAATACATATTTCAAATGAGATGGAAGTGTTTTAAGTTCAGAATCTCCCTTAGGAGGGGATGGTTCATCCTCCCTTTCATTATCTTCACTATGCTCTTATTCTAGAATTTGTATCAACCTTTTCTCCTTTGTATCCAACTCTTCCATTTTCTTTGGATGCATTAAGCAAATTTGAAGCTCATCTTTGAGAATGATTTCCTCTTGCTTTGTGTTGGTACATTCTTGAATCTTATCAACAAAGTAAATGGATTCTTTAAAATCATATAAGGGGTGTTTTAGAATTATATTAACATTAAAAATTATTTCCTCCTCGTTAAATCTTAAAGTAACCGTTTGTCCATGAACATCTATTAAAGCTCTTGCTGTGTTCAAGAATGGCCTCCCCACAATTAATGGCACTTTTCTATCTTCTTCCATGTCCATCACCACAAAATCCACCGGAAATATGAAATTTCCTACTTTTACCAATAGGTCCTCGATGATTCCTTTTGGCCTCTTCACCGATCTATCCGCCAATTGAAGCGTAATTCGGGTTTCCTTTAAATCACCTAGATTCAATTTCCTGCAAATTGAATAAGGCATTAAATTAATACTTGCACCCAAATCACATAAAGCATTTCCAACAAAATTACTTCCTAATTCACAAGGTAATGTAAAACTACTTGGATCTTCTAATTTTTCCGAAATTTTATTGGTTAAGATAGCACTACAATTACCGGACAATTGAACCGTTCCTATGCCTTCTAGCTTTTTCTTATTAGAGCATAATTCTTTCATAAATTTAGCATATTTAGGCATGTATAATAAAGCTTCAGCAAATGATAAATTGATATGTAGCTTCTTAAACATGTCAAAAAATTTACTCAATTGTTCATTTTGTTTCTCTTTTCTAGCTAGAACCGGAAATGGCAATTGAGATTCATCAAGAACAGTGGAAACAAGTTTTTCTTTACCTTTACCCTTCTCAATCGTAGGAGGCATTTTTTCATTATTTTCAGAATTAGAAACACTTACCTCTGTTGTCGGTTCCACCTTTTTAGAAGAATTCTTACCAAGTTCAGTCTTCCCACTCCTTAGGGTGATTGCTTTGGCTTCTTCCTTTGGATTTCGGTCTACATTGGATGGAAATGTCCCTTGAGCACGGTTTGATAAAGAACTAGCAAGTTGCCCCATTTGATTTTCTAGGTTCCTAATGGATGCCTCTTGGTTCCTCATCCAAATATCTTGTGATTTCCATCTAGAATTTTGATTACCTAAAATTGAGTTTTGGGAAGCCATGAAATTCGCAATCATTTCTTCAATATTAGATTTCTTTTCTTGAGGAGGGGGAGGTTGAGTTTTCTGAAAACTGGGTGGTTGGTGGTAAGCTTGTGATGGGTATTGATTTGGGTAATGATGTGGAGCTTGGTTTTGGTATGGAAGTTGATTATTGGAAGTTTCATTATGGTTGAATTGGGGTCTAGGATTGGGGTTAGAAGAAGAACCTTGATTACCTTCCCTCCATGAAAAATTTGGATGGCTTCTCCATCCCGCATTGTAAGTGTTGCTATACGGATTTAAGGCATTAACTTCTTCTACCATATTTTCAGCATTCTTCATTCCCATAGGTCTTGGAATTCCTGCATAAGAATCAACTTCATTAGATAGCATAGAGACATTTTTAGCTTTAAGCTCATTTATTTCTTTTGAATATCTCTTTTTCATTAATTCTAATTAAGCTTTCAACATAGCTACTTCATCAATATTATGAACTCCCTGTTTCTTTTGAGTTGCTCTAGAGCTTGCCCATTGAGCATCATTAGTGGCCATCTCATCAAGGAGCAAAAATGCATCTTCGGGAATTTGATTCATGAAACTTCCATTTGAAGCTGCATCTAACAAAGATCTTGTTGATGGATGAGCACCTGCATAGAAAATATGCATTAATTGAAAAATAGGAACTTCATGATGAGGACAACTTTTTAATAGTCTCTTAAATCTTTCCCAAGCTTCATGGAATAGCTCCTTATAAAATTGCTGGAAGTTACTAATTTGTTTTCTAATGAGGGCAGTCTTGGTGGGTGGGAAAAATTTGCACAGAAATTTCTCTTGCATTTGTTGCCAAGAATGGATGGATTGATTTGGTAGCATTTATAGCCAATCCCTAGCTTTTCCTATTAGGGTGAATGGAAAGAGTTTCAACCTAATTGCATCAGTCGATACATTAGGAATTTGCACAGTGTCACTCACTTTTAAGAACATATCTAAGTGTTGTGTAGGATCCTCTATGTCTGAACCCGAAAATTGGTTTCTTTGTACCATAGTGATGGTAGCGGGTTTAATCTCAAAGGGTTGGTGGTGAGGAATCCTAATAGTCCTATGTTCTTCATTCCACCTAGGGATAGCATAATCCCTTATGGTTCTAGGTCTACACCCATTCCCGGGAGCTTGGTGGGGTATGTGTTGCTCTTCGATTCTAGGTGGTGGATCATTCATAGGTTGTTCAATTTCTAGGTCGTTCATATTGCCTCTTAACCTTCTAATCCTATGGAATGTCCTCTCAATTTCAGGGTCTAATGGTAAGATGGGGTTGTCTCTCACCATAAACCACTAGTCACCTAAAAAGAAAATAAGAAATTAGATGAAGAAGAAAAGAAAACACACAAAAATCACTTTAAAATCAAAATAAATAAACAAATGCCAATGTGTTCCCCGGCAACGGCGCCAAAAACTTGACCGGTATCTAGCAAGTATACTAGATCGGCTAGTAATATAGGAAAATAAGATTATGACCCAAAATATCGAACCCAAGGAAAACTTGTGCTTGTATGTGCTATTTCAATTTCAAAACAAATTTTTGTGTGTAAAGAAAGAAGAGAAATCCCAAAATTGTGATGATTTGAAAATAATAATTTAAACTAAATTGAAACAATTGAAAAAGCTAAAGTAAAGAAGAGATTTATTGAAAGCAAGTAAATTGAATGAGTTAAAAATCAATGATAAAGACAACTTTCACTAAAGGACCATCCTCCTTAACAAATATTGCTATGACTTAATTAAAAGAAATCATACAAGTGATTATGGAAAATTCAGTTTAATAAACCCAGATAACTTTATTCAAGATTATCATTCCACGCATTAAAACTCTCTAATTCAGAACAATCCAATACTTGGCATAAAGAACTGAATTAAGTCTCCTAGATGTCTATTAAAGCCTTTCTCAAGAGATTTAACTTTCACCTATTCTTGGTTACACCTCTCTTAATCTTAACTTACTCAAATTAACACACAATTATAGCTTATTCAGATTATAACCATGCATTAATCCAACTAAATTAACCTAAGAGCATGCAAGTCATTCATCAACTTAAACCAATTAATTAACCAATTCTTAATCAAGTTAATAATCAACTTAAAATTGAGAAAAGACAAGAATATGTTTAAGAACCAAAAAATAACCAACTTGTATTAAAATTTAAGAACAAACTCAAGTCATAACAATACAAGTCAAGGATTCAAGTATCCTTTAGCAAAAGTAAAGAAAACTACTCACAAACCATTCTTAAAACTAAAAACAACGTTTTGAAAAAACTGTAAAAACAAATAACGTAAAAAACTAAGAAAACAAAGCTTAATTCTAAGGAGTAATTCTAAGGATTGATGATGATTCTTCTGTGTTTTGGATTGCTATTTATAGGCAAGAATTGTAGTAGACTCCTTGTTAAACTCCAGTCACAAAATAGGAATCAAATTCTGCTAAACAGGAAGCTCGTAAATCCTTCGCGATATGGGAAAGTTCATCACGTGGCCACGCCTTCAATATGCTTTCCTTCACACATGGGCACGTCCCATGTAGTTCTTCTTCCACACGTGGCCACGTGTGGTCCTTCACTGGGAATCCACGTGGTCACGTGGTTGCATAGTTTCCTTTAGTTTCCCATTCATGTGGCCATAGGTCTTCTTACTTCATTTCTTCACCTTTCATCACATGGCCACGGTTCCTCTTGCTTTCTTCTTCACGTGGCCACATGTGGAATTCCTCAATACTTTCACGTGGTCACGGCTCAAGGCTCTGGACTGGACATTGGTTTTCTCGCCTAATTTCTTCATATTCGCACTTTTAGCCCTAAACTTTGTCCTTTTTACACTTTAAGCCCTTTTATATCAATTTAAACCTGAAAATCAAACAAAACACAGAATTAACCTCAAAAACATGAATATTAACAAATTAACTCTAAATTAACCCAAATTAAACCAAAACAACTAAATAACTTAACTAAAAACATATCAGAAACTATATATATTTCACACTTATCAGTCAGTAAAAGAAAAATGCTTGCTACCTTATCTTAGATACTTAAACATTTTGAGCAGTCAGTTTGAGGTTTACACTTTTAGATATATGCCTAGGGAGGAAAATCAGTTGGCAGATGCCTTAACTACCTGAGTGTCTATGTGGGATAATTCGAGAGGAGTGATTATGAAACTTGTGTTAGCTTTAAGCTCTGATAGGTCATTCTTTGAAAAGAAACAGATCATGGATATTATGGTAGATGACAGAAAGCCTTGGTATTATGATATTCAAAATTACCTTAAAAAGTCGGTGTTTCCTGAGGAAGCAACTGGGAAAGAAAAAAGAATGATTCGCAAGTTGTTAACTCAGTTTATCACTATAGGAAGAGTGTTTTATAAAAGATAGCCCGATGGAATTCAATTAAGATGCTTAGATGAGAAGGAACCAAAAAAGTAATGGAGGAAGTACATGTGGGAGTATGTGGGTCCCATATGAATGGGTTAGCCTTGCTAAAGAAGATTATAATATAGGGTTTCTTTTGGCTTATGATGGGCACTAACTGCTTTGAGTATGTCAGAGAGTGCCAACTATGCCAACAGTATGCAGATCTAAGACATTTGCCTATTTCTGAACTGTGTAACCTCACATCGCCATGGCCATTTGCTACATGTGGAATAAACATCATGGAAATGATCCATCCGCCTACCTTAAATGGACATAGATTATCATAATAGCCATTGATTACTTCAATAAGTGGGTAGAGGCTAAATCCTTCAAAAAGGTAGATGTACAGGATATGGCCAAGTTTATCGAGAAAAATATGATATGTAGATATGGTTTGCCTCATCATGTGATCTCAGACAATGGACTATAGTTCTCGGGTGAAGCTAGATAAATGATTATTAGATATGGGATTCAACATCACAAGTCTTCTCCTTACAGACCTCAAGCAAACGAAGCAATCGAAGAAGCCAATAAGAATGTAAAAAGGATTCTAGCCAAGATGGTGTGAACTTACAAGGATTGGGCCGATAAGCTACCTTTTCACTATAGGGTTATAGAACCACAACTAGAACTTCAACAGAAGTGACTCCATTTTCTCTGGTTTACGGAATAAAAGTAGTATTACTGGTAGAAATTGAGCACCAATCCTTGAGAGTAGTTCTAGAGGTTGAGATACCAGAAACAAAATGGGCTAGGTAGAGACTATCGCAACTTTATTTGCTTGATGGGGAAAGAATGAGGGCATATTATCACAATCAAGTTTATTAGAAGAGGTTGGCCCATTCATTTGGAAAGAAAGTCAGGAAACACCCTTTGAAAGAAGGAGACTTAATGTTCAAATAAATGAGGCTAGGGATTCTGGACATTCGAGGCAAATTTAGGCATATGTCAGAAGGACCTTTTATGCTTAAAGAGTTTTTATCCAAAGGTACTGCTATTTTTTCAGACAGTGATGGCAATAAATTTTGAGAACCTGTGAATATCGACAGATTGAAAAGGTCCCATGGCTAAAGACTAAAAGAGAAAAAGAAGAGAATAAATGCCCTACAAGCCGAAAATCAAAAACTAGCGGCCTTGCTAAAATTGGGTGCCTCGCTAGGGTGAAAATAAAAAAGGCATCCTGAGCAAAAATTAAAGGCTGAGAGAAAATAATCAATTAAGAAAACCCGAGAGGGCTGATTGATGACAAAAGTTCTGATGCTTGTAAAGTTTCATTTCGAGATTGAATAATATGTACCATTGAGATAAAGTCAAATACTGATCATGTGAACCAAAATCAGAAATGAAATATCATACATGTATTCATAGATGTCATCAGGTATCTAAAAGTAACATTTTCTATCATATGTTTAATAAAAGCAAAAAACATCATCTATAAAAACATCTAATCTAATCTATCAGTATCGTATCCCTCTCTCCATCTAGGTGCCTCAAGTGAGAAAGTTTGTTGTCAGTAGCTAGACTAGTGACCCACCATGTGTATGAGTTGGAGGTAGTGAAATCATAAGAACCCACATCAAAAATAGTGGACCTTATTGAAAGCTGAGTCCAGATCCTCTAATAATATTTCGTTACAAAGTAAGCAGTAAGGATGCCTCTGTGAAAGCCCAAAGGTCACCTAACAATATCTTGCCTACCTCCAAATTGGCGAACACATTGGGTAGAGACATAAAAGGTGGCTCAATAAAGTCTACAAAGAGGAACACATCCTAGCTCTCCGTCCATGACCACAGAAATAATAAGCAACTAGGGACACCTAAACTTGATATCGGCATTTATGGAATGATTGAGCCAATCAACGATATCCTAAACTGACTAAAACTCATGCTGAAGATGCCTAGGCATGACAAGCCTCATAGGGTAGATCTATATAGCTCTAACTCAAGGAGGAGTCTCAGACAATAACTGTAACTTCTCATGAAGCCATACTTGAAAAAAGCTACTGAGGTAAGTTGGGTTCATCTCAGGCAAAAGTAATGCATAGAAATGTGCAAAAATCCAAAAGGATGCACATTTCAGTAAGAAAAGCTAGCATGAAAACCCATAAGAGGCATGCTACCTTTAAAAAATAAAGACATACTTGAAAAAGTAAAGGACTACCTGTCACAAATGAGGAAGAACCACGCTAAGTAGAAGACTTGAGATGAAAGTCATCCAATCCTATGATGGCCTTTGCCACGATCAAGGGAAATAGATTATACCCCCTATGTATGCCAGCAACAACATCGAATAATCCATAATTTGCGATCATGAGGTCACCAGCACACATTAATAGACATCGAGAAAGGAAGCAGAGCAGCATTATGCCAGAACGAAAAGTGGGAACATCATTGAAATTAGTTAACAGCCACTCTAGTGGAAAGGTCTCCCCATAAGGCATAGAACCCTGGCCTCGGAAGGAAGGACACCCAGGGCATGGACCACCTCTCTAGGATAAGTGACCATAGGAGAAGGTATGCATGGTCGAACATTAAGATCGAACCTAACACCCACCACGACAGTAAATTCTTCAGGTAAAGGACATAACTCCTAGTGAGTGAATTGAAATACGTGAAACCTAGGGTCCCATAACTGAACTACAGTAGATAGAAGATGTCTATCTGGAGAGACTCTTCTCAGAAACCTTAGGCTTGAATAAGAGGCTAAAAGGGGGTCTTCTCAAGTTTTTAAGTCATCCAGTAACTATGTAATTTCATAAGTTTAGTAGTCATGATTATGGGATTTTTAGGTAATCTAAGATGCAGAAATGATAAGAGAAAATAAATAATTGAAGGAAAAATAGGCAAGAAAAGACAATAAAGGAAAAAGAAAGAAGAGAAAGAAGATTACTTGATGGAAGCTTCCTGGAAGTTGAAAATTCAAT
This sequence comes from Excoecaria agallocha, assembly GCA_037975025.1. Taxonomy (NCBI): domain Eukaryota; kingdom Viridiplantae; phylum Streptophyta; class Magnoliopsida; order Malpighiales; family Euphorbiaceae; genus Excoecaria; species Excoecaria agallocha. The sequence continues at coordinate 18,211,469 of CM075821.1, read as the reverse complement.
GGCATAAAATCCAAGAAAAGGGGCATTATTTATAAAAAGTGGTAAGCCACGACTGTCCCTCACCCCAAAACGAGCCACGAGTTGCCTGTTTCTCATGTCTGAAAGGCCAAAAGTCACATTTTTACATGTCCCATGCATTATAGGTACATATTAGAGCATTTGCCTTTGTTTGTATTTTGCAGGTTATTTAAAAAGACCGATGACCTTAATGCCCAAGCTTGGGAGATTTAGAATGTTTGGGACACAAAAATCAATATTTCATAGAGAAATAATTAATTTCAGGGGGTATTTCAAATTTTTGGGCACCTGTGTATAATAAAATATAATTAAAATCTATAAATCTTGTAAAAATAATATTAAAACCCATAAAAAGCATGTTAATAATATTGTAAATTAATTTTAGATGGATAAAGAACGAAAAATCAAGAAAAATAGTCCAAAAATAGAAGAAAGCGAAGTTAAAATATAAAATATAAGAGAAAAATAAAAGCAAAAGGCCAAATGATCTTTTTGACTTGAGGGATGGGACACCTTATACGTCCCATCTGTCGCCAAGCAAAGGATGAGCTTCCCATTCCTTGCTTGATTCCAACCATATAAAGGTTATTTCTTTCATTTTGTTTTTGTTCATACTCTTTTTTTTTGGCAAATAAATCCTCTCAATGGGTTTTCAGGCTTTACCCCTTTGTCTAACGTTCGATTCTCGATCCATTTGCACCTATGGACTCTTGGAAGCAAGGCACACTTTAGGAAGCCTAAATTTTTTGCTTTCTCTTTCTTTCTTTTGTCTGCTCTTCCCAAGTAAGTTTAATTTAATAATTTTCTATTTTCTTCCTTTGTTTTATTGTTCTCTTAAGTTATAACATAAACTAGGCTAGAAAACTTTAGTTTTGGCGCGATGGGTGCGAGCACTTACTGTAGTATTTGTATTTAATGTATTTTTGTTGTTATACTTGATTTTTAAATGATGCCTTGTAATGTAAGTAACATAATGTTGATACCAAGTCTTTTTGTATGCCACTGTAAAGATACCTTATTTATGAGCACATATAACTTGTAGTATGTTATCTCTTGATAGTAATGTACATTTTAGAGGTAATCTTTCATCTTTTCTATTACACCAAGCATGAATATCAAGGATTTGTGTTGTTTGGCAACCTAAATAGTATGTGGCTTATTGTTTGCTTTTAAATTTGATATTTGTACAGGAAGGTAGTGTCATTCCTAGCCGGAATGCTGCTGAATTTTTTTCTTACCTTTATTATTCTCGTTAAGCATGAAACATTGATATCTGTGTTGTTTGGTGGCCTTAAAGGCCTAGGTTATGTTGCCATTGCTTTAAATGTGTCTTTTTGAGCAAGGTGCAACCACATTCCTAACCAAAATGCTATCGAAATTTTGTCAAAATTTCTCCAAAAATGTGAAGTATACTGTTAGTGGCTGTGAAAGCCTATGTGTTGCTTGAATATATCTTTTTATGCAGGGGTAGCCTCATTCCTAACCGAAATGCTATCAAAATTCATTTTTTGTAAAGTGTGTAATAAGGGCTTTCGCCCTATTTTTCGTGCATGATTCCTAGAAATGCATGTGTCCTAAATATTATTTTTGTAAATTGGTTGTAAATAGTCTAACAGTCTAATCCTTTTGTTGTCTGTAACTTAAGTAAAATACAAACTAACATATCATATTTGCATAATACCTTACAGGATAGCATGTCCTCAGCCTTCACCGCCAGTGCCGGCATATATAATGCCTGAGCAGGCTAACGGATACATAGCCTTGGGTCAAGTTTAGTATAGAGCTAGTTAACACATGTCCAGGCAGTTCCTAAAGGACTTCAGTTCGTTACAGGAGGCTAACAGGTTGTTAGCCAATGCTGATTGGACTGACTTCTTCGCATCAGCTTTTAGGACATATATAGATGTGACCAAGGAGGTATTGGCCACCTTATGGTACGGGGGATATTAGTGGTCCAACACCCGAGAAGGATCAGTTCGATTCAAAGCCCTAGGGAGACTATATAACATCACTAGGTGTAGATTCACAGAGGCTATAGGGCTTGCTACTAGGCCAGGCACAATCACACCCTCTAGACTGATGGATAAAGATAGATGCAGGGCTGTGACATTGCCTGGTGCAGTATACGATTTGAACAAGGCAAAGGGCACAATGTTAGCTCTTCAAATTTATAGATACCTATAGAGGATTTTGTCTACCTCTTACCTTGAACGAACTGTGAGTCCAAGTAATGTCAACTCGGTAGACGTTATTAGTCTATAGGGGATGCAGGTGGAAAAAAGTATAGACATCTCTTATGAGATTATCGCAACCCTAACCAAAGTGACCACCATGCCGGAGACACAGATATGTGTAAGTAGAGCTATTACGAGATTGCTGATATCGCTTGGGTTGGATAAGGACTGCTTCAGATAGCCCATCCAGGAGAGCATGTACATAGATTTGTAGAAATCCCTCACCATGAGCATGGTTGAGCCTATAAATGAGCAGAAGGGCCAATACAGGTTACTTATAGTGCCTGAGATCTAAGAGAAGTTTGGTCTCGATCCTATTGTACCAAATCAAGCAGCAGAGTAGGATGCTTAAGGACAAACAGTAGTGGGGATACCAGTAAAGCATTTAAAGTAGCAATCTCAATAGGATGACTAAGCAAGTGAGCCTTATGAGGCAGAGGGTTCACAAGGGATGGAGTCAGATTTCAATTATGTTTTCGATATGCAAATTGACCTGTATGATCTCTTAGGTGGCTCACCCTAGACACCATCCCACCATAGGTCTCTTCTTAGACATTTAAGGTTGCTAGCTATGAGGTTTTCTCCATATGGACTTCCAGGAGCTTTATCTTCTACCACCCCTCCACTTTATGGACATCCAAGGGCATTTACTTTAACGGTTCCTCCTCTATAGGTTCCATCACCTACTACCAAGACACCTCCAACTCCTATTTCAGATGACATATCTAGGCAGCTAGCTGTAATAAAAGAGGCATAGAGGATTATGGTTGCAGCGATACAGCATTTACAAGCACCACCACCAGCTGTCCAGGAATTAAAGATAGAGGTACAGGGCCTTAAGATAGACATATAGGCTATAGGGCGTAGGTTTGACGAGTCCTTATAGGTAGTAGATGACTCCCTCATCGAGCTCAGAGATCAGGGCACCCATATAAAGGCAGAGGTTCCTAGAGCTAGACAGACAATGACCAAGACTAATGAGAAGTTGAAGAGGCACATTGAGTACTTGAGAGGGGATTTGATGAGATATTTAGAGAGCCATTCTCGGGCAATCCTTCAAGTAGGGTAGAGATCAGAGAGGCTAGCAGATGTGATATCATAGATCCTACAGCCTTTGACTTCAGTGCTACTAGGTTTTAAGTTTGTGTTTGAGTAGGTAGGTGAGCAGCCACCTCCAGCGCCTCAAGCCATGCCTTCAGTGCAACTTCCTAGGCCACCAGCATTTAGACCTCCATCAAGACCAACATACTGCTGAGCATCAGGGCTAGGGCCTTCACAATGACTAATTGTTTTGTTGTATTTAGGGAGTTTTATTTTATCAAAATTTTTGATGTATATAAAAGCAGAGTTGTATGCAACTTATTTTGCCATTGTATGTCATATATTATTTATGCTTCCTTTGCTCAGAAAATGAATGAATGTGAATGCCATGTAATTAATGAGAACTTGTAAATAACCATGCCATAATAAAGTAAGGTAATAACAATGATGATAATAATAATAATAAAAGAGAAAGAGAAAAGAGAAAAAAGAAAAAAGAAAAAAAAAGGAGAAAAAAGGGCCTAATTCAATAAGCAGTACATAGATATCCAATGTCTTTCACATCAGGTACTTAAAATCCCACAAAAGGGACGTATATTCACTACATCAACAATAAGAAAACTAAAGCAACTATCGCCATCTCTCAGAGCAAGAGAAGTTTCGATATAGATTCATTAAAAGACATAAGACTGATATTGAGAGCAAATAATTACTGAGCAAGGGACCTCCATACCTCACGAAAGTATGTTTACTGGGATAACATCAGGCAAGTTAGTGATTTCCCAATGGATAGATATCTATCTACTAGGAACATCCTTGGTGGAGCAACCAAATCTCTCAAAAAGAACAACCAATAGGTCAGCTAATGAATGACACCCATCAAATGTTACTCTAATCATCTCCTTCAATGTTATAGGACAACTCTAATATTTAAGTACGAAGTATCATCTTGACTCTGTATGCCAACAAACTGGCACTAGTCACGACATATTTTCAATAATTTGATTCTATATGCCCCATGCACTAATCAAATGTAACCAAGTCAACCTGATTCTACATGCTCCAGGTGCTAATCAGGGAAGACCTTTGTTCTTTTCACAATTTTGCATGCCTCAAGCACTAATTGGATAAGTAGAGACTCATCGGCTTTAATGGAGTTAGTCTCAAGCCTTTTTGATTCTATATGCCCTAGGTGCTAATCATACGCACTCAAATAACCTAATTCTGCATGCCTAAGGCGTTAATTAAAGTTAATTAATTTGTCTCGGCTCTATATGCTCCAGGCACTAATCGGACAATCAACACAGGATTAACACATCGAATATCCAAATTTAAGGTTAATATGTATGCAAAATGACGATAATTACCCAATCAAGAGACTCACTACCTTAAAGATATGTGTTGCAATCAAACCAAACAAGAGATTCCCTGCCTCATGTACGCATCTTTTTCCTTTCACTCTAAATTTTGGCTCACTTTGGCACTAGTGCACCAGTTTCCCAAAATTGAGGGCAGCTGTAGACACTGTGACTTAAGGCAACCTAGATTAGGATTACCTAATAATGAGGAAATAGTATATTGCTAACAATGAAATCAAATCTCAAAGCTCTGATCATAAATTTGTCATATTCTTTCAATGATTTTCATGATCTTGTAAATATTTTCAAAATATTCTCAAGTGTTTTAACTAAATAAACAAAAAAGCATGTGCCTGGACTGATAGTGGTGACAGACAGCCGTATGTCACTTAAAGAGTGGCTATCTGTAAGTCTTTACCTCCGAAATAGTGTAAATTAGAGGCATTTTAGGGAAAGCTAAGGTCTAGTGATGAGGGACGGCCATCCCTTACTCACATACAGCCATCCATAGGTCGAAACCCAAAATTTCCCACATTTTCCTAGATTTAAAAAAAAAATGGAAGGTTACATGAAAAAGATCGGGTTCGAATTTTAGGGTTTTTCTCTCTTGATCTGGTAGTTTTTGAGTTGTAATTGGATTAAAACTCTTCTTTAAGTATAAAAACAAAAAATCTAGGGTTTTTTAGGGGAAAATCATTATTTTTTGGAGAGCAACCATTAGAGAAGGAAGAAAACTAATTTCTTTCTTTCTCTAAAAGGTTATACTCTAGCAATTTTTCTAAAAACACATCAATGAATTTCATACTATCTTTGAGAATGTAAGAGCACGATTCAGGGTAGAGATCTGGACTAAAGAAACCAGAGAGTCAAAATATCTCTTGAGGGTAATATTCTAGGCTTATTCTCATCTTCTCTCTTTATAATTCATTCACTAAATTTTATGATTATTTGAATGTTGATTTGATTCTCTTTAATTATTAAATTTGAGTAAAATGCATGTTTTATCAAAGTAGAATTCATTTTTGGCTTGTGCAATATGCTAGAGGCATGATAGACTATAGCGATTCCTCCAGTGTTGTTATAAAGTTCTTCTTCTTTTCATGTATATATATATACTAAAATTTCCCAATTTTAACGTAATATGATGCATGTTTTAGTGTTTTAATGAATTCGAGCACGATTTAGTGTTTAGTTATTGCATATCTAGGACTAAGGAATTTATTCGAGTAATTTTCTATATTTTTACCTTCATCTTGCAAATTTTGTTATGTTCCAGGGGTGATATATAGGAAGAAGGGTTGAAGGACGGCCGTTGCTTATCCAAGGGATGAGACTATTGGGCTTCAAAATATTAAAATTAAAATTTGCAGCAGAAAAAGAAACCCACCATGGATCCAAGCGATCCAATTGATTCAATAGAAAGAGAAGTGTAACGATTACCAACCTTTCAAAAAGTAGATAAATCAAATTGTAGGTGCGATTTCACGTGAAACGACATCTTCTACCAATATCCATATGCGAATGCAATGAAGAGAATCGTCTGAGGTGCTAACTCCCTTCTTTGGCGGCTAGGGTTTTTTCTCTCTTTTGAGATTACAGAAGAAAATGATTTTCTTTCTCTTTCTCTCTTCAGTGGCAGCTACAACTTATTCTTTTGCTTAATTAGGGTTTTATATATACATCTATATATATATATATAGTTGACCTAACCCTAATTAAGAGAGAGAAAACTTCAAGCCCACTTTTCTTATTAAAATAAGAAATACCTTATTTCTTATTTAAAATAAGAATAATATTAATATTAATCTTAAATATTATTATTATTATTATTATTTTTTGTATTTCAAATTTTAATTTATCATAAAATAAAATTCGAAATGCTCGAATTAACCTTTAGTCCATTCATCACATTCTATATGTACGACTTAATAGGTTCATATTATATTGGTAGTGGACCCTAATCCCATCACGGACCCACAAGTCATAAGCAGCCTCTAGCAAGATATTATGACTACCTAAATAATACGAATATCGATAATTCGATTTTAACCTAATAGAATATGTTATAATCCCTTTGTCATATGATTGTTTGAACATAAGTCATGATCCATGTCAAACTTATATAGTCCAAACATATAATTTCTCGATCACTAAATACAGTAGTAATATCAAATGATATTGATTGCTCCATCAATTAATTTGAGCATGAGCATACATTTCTCGGTCCTACTTATCGATGGACCTAATAGATATCTCTCTCATAAAAGAGGGACAAATTCCTTCTTGATTATTTACTATCCTCTGCATTATTCTCATTATGTCCAATCATAACCTTTATGATTATCCGATTAAAGATAATATTTGATTATGTTAAAACATAATGTTCTTCATGTAGGATACTGTGATAATCTCAGGTCTAAGGATCGATAACATAACTATTATGAGATCACTAATGACATTAACCCATGTAGTATCTGATTGTAGGTTTATCCAGTACTCTATTCTCTAACAAGTACTTATAAGTTTAATTCATATCACCATATATAATCATCCCATGATTATCAGTCAAACTTATACTAGTCTTTATTTATCATTAATCATTTAATGATAAATGACTAGGGATAGTCAAAATAAAATTAAATTGTTATTTACAAACATTATTATAACTTAACATGCCAACAATATAATAATATGAAGAAAATCCAATTTTATAAAATAAAATGTGACATTACATAAAGGGCCTAATGTTTGGCCTAAGGCATAACCACTAATAGAGACGTCTCATCTCCTTCCTCCTGGCCATCACTTGCTCCACAAATGGCCATCCCTAAGGTCTTTTTATGGTGTTTTTCATGCATTTTTAGGGTTTTTTTTTGTGTTTTTTAAATTATTTATCTTTTTATACAATATTTATGCAATATTTGGCACATTTTTTTGTTACTTTACATATATTGTTATGCCTACAATTGGCCTATTTGTATGAATAAAATGTGTAAATGTCTTATCATCAATGCTAATTAACCTGCTTATCTAATTTTTTCTAGTAATCGATATATTTATAGCTGCGGAGGACATATAGTATTTGCATGGGAAGTCGTGCTCCCACTCTGGTCATCACCTCTATCCTGGTTACATCGTTACTTCAATTCTTTATCTTCCTTATTATGATGTTACTTGCTATTCATTTTATTTTCTTCATTATTGGTTTGTTTATTTCTAGATGTATTATTTTTTTTAGGATGTAACCGGTAGTAATAAATGATTTTTTGCACGTTAAATGATAAAATTTCATTTAAATCATTTTTACTAGTTAACCGGATTTTCTTTAATAAAATGGAATAATATCCAATTTTTAACCCAAAAATTCACATAATATAATAAAACTCTTTTTTTGTAAATATGCACGAGGGAACTAATGTTCCCAAACCAAATTAACCCCTCAATTTATTTATGTATGTATGTATGTATGTATGTATGTATGTTACTTTATTCTTATTATGTTGAATGATTTACTTATGTAATAATTTTTTAAGCAGGATTTTATTTTGAGTATTTCTTTATTGATTTTTTGTTTGAATGGGATGTTTACTTAAATTCTATTGCTTGCATTATGTGAGAAAGGATAGATGATTGATTCTAAAACTCAATTATAAAACAACATATCCAAGATGGCTAATAAAAGGGATGTCTTGAACATCAGTCTTGGTTTGGGCATCAAAATAAGGTAGAGATTCAATTTTCAACGTTTTGTTGGGTGGCGACTCCTTAACTCCTGCCTCTTTGAGCCTACTAGTAGATGCTTTCATGGGTTGACTGTTAGCAATAATTAGGGCTCAATCCTTCTTATTGCAAAGCGGTTAGTTTATGATTAAAAGCGACCCTTCTCCATTCTTGAGCCCTAAAAATGGGCTTCCGAGAGAAAACCCGAAAATAAAGGGCAGATTTCGATGCGTGTCACACGACTAATTATAGATACATTGCCTGATCAGATTGAATGGTGACTCAGCTAGGTTCCCTCCTCTATTTCACTACCCGTATACTTGATATACGCATTAAATGATATCTGAACTTAAGTAAATCAATCTTAACACCATTAACATTTATGATTGACTTTTAAGGAGCATGACAATGAATTTATATATGAGTAATTATTGGCATATGAATACTCTAATGCTCCTGGTAGTGAATTGTATACTATTGTTATCTATATATGACTATGAGTATGTGTCTTTTTACGAACAATAAGTGCATAAATGCATATACTCACCTATGTTTATCTATATTTATAAATATGCTGACTTAAGGACATGGTAAGTGGAATAATTGTATGTGCAAGAATTAAGTGATACTTTTGCTTATGCTTTAGAACATTAAAAGTATACTACATAATTTGTAAATTTCTTCAAAAGTACAATAAAGAATATTTGATTGCAGGTATTCATAAAAATATGTATGCTTTTCATTGAAATCAAACATGTAAATGTATACTTCTTAATGCTAGTAGTATTAGAGCTTAATGAGTGAAGTGGTATAAAAAATGACTTAATGCCTGCATATAGTACTTGGTAGTGGAAGCATGGGTAATTGCAGTTGCTAGTATTTTTGGCCCCGTTTGGATTCGATAGTTTGTCATTGTTTGGGACTACAATCTCAGCCCCATTTAGGTCTACAGGATTTGATACCTACAATTATCCACGTGATCGAATTTTTAAAGCACACACCACTACTGCAAGTTCTAAATCATGTGTAGGGCAGTTTTGTTTATAAGACTTCAACTTCCTTAATGCTTAAGGCACTACCTTTCCATCTTGCGTTAGAATACACCCCAAACCATTCCTCAAGGCACTATACATGGCATATTCTTTACCCCGGGTTGGTTGTGTTAACAATGGAGCTTCAATAAACATTTTTTAACTACCCAAAGGTTGCTTAACATTTATTATTTCATTCAAATTTAACACCTTTCCAAATTAACTTAGTGAATAGTGAGAAATAATTGTGAATCCTTTCACAAATGCCTATAATAGTAGATATGCCCTAGGCCAAATATTTGGTTCTTTATGTAATGTCACATTTCATTATAAAATTGGGTTTTCTTCATGTTATTATATTGTTGGCATGTTACATTATAATAACGCTTGTAAATAACAATCTAATGTTATTTTGACTATCCCTAGTCATTTATCATTAAACGAACAATGATAAATAAAGACTAGTATAAGTTTGATTGATAATCATGAGATGATTATATATGGTGATATGAATTAAACTTATAAGTACTTGTTAGAGAACAGAGTATTGGATAGACTCACTATGAGATACTACATAGGTTAATGTCATTAGTGATCTCATAATAGTTATGTTATTGATCCTTAGACCTGAGATTATCATAGTATCCTACATGACGAACATTATGTTTTGAAATAATCAAACATTATCTTTAATCGGATAATCATAAAGATTATGATTGGACATGATGAGAATCATGCAAAGGATAGCGAATAATCAAGAAGGAATTTGCCCCTCTCTTATGAGAGAGATATCTATTGGGCCACTCAATAAGTAGGACTGAGAAATATATGGCCGTGCTCAAATGAATTGATGGAGCAATCAATATCATTTGATATTATCAAAATATTTAGTGATCAAGAAATTATATGTTTAGACTATTTAGGTTTGACATGGACCATGACTTATATTCAAATAAGAATCGTGTGAAAAAGGGATTATAACATGCTCTATTAGGTTAAAATCAAATTATCGATATTCATATTATTTGGGTAGTTATACTATCTTGGTAAAGGCTTGTGATGGGATTAGGGCCCACTGCCAATATAATATGAACCTATTGGGTCACACACATAGAATGTGATGAATGGACTAAAGGTCAATTCGAGCATGTTGAATTTTATTTTGTGATAAATTATAATTCGAGATAATAATAATAATAATAATAATTAAGATTAATATTTTTATTTTTATTTTAAATAAGAAATAAAGTATTTCTTATTTTAATAAGAAAAGTGGGCCCAAAGTTTTCTCTCTAAATTAGGGTTAGGTTAACTATATATATATATTTTTTTTAAAACCCTAATCAAGCATAAAAAAAGAGAGTGGCAACAATCACTTAGTAGATAGAAAAGAAAAATTGTTTTTTCTTTTGTAACCTTGAGAAAGAAAGAAAAGTATACCCTAGCCGCCAAGGAAAGGAGCTAGCACCTCGGGCAATTCTGTTCATTGCATTCGCGTGTAGATACCAATAAAGGGTGTCATTTCGCGTGAAGCTGCACTTGCAAATTCGATTTATCTGCGCTTCAAAAGGTTGGTAATCATTACACTTCTCTTCTATTGAATCAATTGAATCACATGAATCCTAATGTCTTTCTTTTTTCGTTGCAATTTTTTTAATTTTATTATTTCAAAACCCAAGAGTGGTATCAGAGCCACTTGCTAGTTCAATTGATTCAATTATCATATTTTGTATGTATGTGATGTGTACAAAGTCGATTTTATGTGATTTAAACAGATTGTATGTTGATACATGATTAGTTAATAATTGTTATAATCATTTATCTTAATCTCTTTATATAGGATATGAACGAAATTAATCTATTTATATAAGATATAAATGTAATTAATCATTTGATGTTTATGATATAATGTATATATGCTGCGAAATTGATAGATGTTAATATGATTAACATGTGTATGTTAATTTTGTTTTAACATAATTAAATGAATTATCATGAGATCAAATGTATAATCTGTATTCAATTAAATTTGGTGGTATTCTATATTGATCCTATAAATACATTAATTTTAAATGTTGCGTCTAATATATCGTTAATGTTATTATTCGCCAATTTTAATACATCAATTTTATGCAATTAATTAAGCTTGATATGAGATGTCTTGATTTTAATTAATGTATGTATGTATAATGTCTTTGCATGGTGCATAGCATGGCCAATTGCCACCCTTGTGATGGTGTTTACTTTATTTATTTTATTTATTCTTTTTATGGGTTTGTACTTTTAAATATGATTTGCTTGTCATTCTTTTGTTGTAATTTTATTTGGCTAATAGTTTTAATAGAATAGTTTATTTCATTATTGTAATGAAGATAAAGGAATTTCATGAAAACCATGAAAGGGATCAATCCAATTCCATGATGATGGAGGTGCAAAGTGGAAGCTATTGATCAAGTCAAGTTTATACAATTTCACCTAGGATTGACCTTTGATCTTCATATTGGCTTATGAAGATCATATAGTTTTGGCCATGCTATGACACATTTTATACATTATACATATTATATCGGTATGTGATGCGATGAATGATTATATATCTATATGAGATGCCATGTATGGGATGATGCATGATATGTAAATAAATAGACATCATAACTTAAAATTTAAAATTCCCTTACCAAAATTTTAAGTCTTATGCCACCTATAATTGTAACACCTGTCAAGACTAAGATCACCAAAATGTAGGTTCTACCAAAGCAAAGTACAGTATGTTATCATAGTAAGATAGGATAGGTAATGGTGCTACCCATATGTTTAAAAATGGTTAGACTTAATTAGGCTATCAAAATGGTTTTGGGCATAAGGCATTAGATGGGATTACAACATGCCAGGACATATGATGTCAAAATCCCATAAAAAATCTAAGAGTTATATGAGATGTAATTACTAAAGAATTATCTACCTAAATAACTTGATTTTAAACATCATGCCAAAGCTGACTTAGAATTAAGTGAAATATAGATCTTAGCCCACTAAAATGTCACAATTGTTGTAATTAACATTGAGGGTGAATATTTTAATGGGAGTTTCAAGAAATACCCTAAAATGAAATTGGTACTAATTTTAATATTTATTTTGCATATTTATAGATTAATGGCTTCAAATAACACTTTCACACTATCACTGCGATCAGTCTTTGAGAAGAACATACTAAAAGAAGATGGCACTAATTTCCTTGACTGGTTTAGGAACTTGAGAATTGTTCTCAAGCAAGAAAGGAAGTTATATGTGCTCGATGACCCTATTCCTCCTATCCCGCCTACAGATGCCTAAGGGTAGTCAAGGATAAACAAAAGAAACATGTTGATGATTCTATTGATGTGGGATGTCTTATGTTAGCCATAATATGCCTAGAACTTTAAAAGGATATGAAGCATATAGAGGCTTAAAAGTTGAGTGATCATCTCAAGTAGACATTCCAACAATAAGTAAGGCAAGATAGGTATGAGACTACCAAAGCTTTGTATGCTTGTAAAATGGTTGAAGGTACATTAGTAAGCGCTCATGTTCAGAAAATGAAAGGCTATATTGATCACCTTGAAAGGATTGGATTTCTTATCACTTTAGATTTGGCCACGAATTTGATCTTTAATTCATTAGCTAATAGTTATAACCAGTTTGTTTTCAACTATAATATGAACAATATAGAGAAATATTTTCCTAAGCTGCATGCGATGCTTAAGACAGCTAAACAAAGCATTACAAAAAGGCCCAGTCATATTCTTATGGTTAATAAAGGAAAGGGGATGAAAAATAAGGGCAAGGTGAGGCTAAGGCAAAAGTTGCTGGTAAGCCTAAGGCATGAGCTAAATACAAACCCAAGGCAAAAGCTCCAAAGGATGGAGGTTGCTTCCATTGCAATGAACATGATCATTGGAAGAGGAATTGCAATCTCTACTTGGAAGAATTGAAGAAGAAGAAGAGTAGTGAGACTACATCTTCAAGTATTTAAGTTATAGAAATTAATTTATCTACTTTTACTTCCTAGGTATTAGATACTGGATGCGGTTCTCACATTTGTAAAAATGTGTAGGGACTCAAAAGGAGTAGGCAACTGAAAAAGGGTGAAGTGGACCTGCAAGTTGGAAATGGAGCAAGAGTTGTTTCTTTAGATGTAGGGACTTATGAGTTGACTTTGCCTAATGGGCTTTTGTTAGTTTTTAATAATTGCTTTTATGTTCCTACTTTGAGTAGAAATATTATTTCAGTTTCTTATTTGGATGATAAAGGTTTTTCTTTTCTTATTAAGAATAAGAAATGTTATATTTATTATGATGATATGCTTTATTGTATTGATGATTCATATAGTGGCCTTTACGTTCTAAGTCTAGAAAAATCCAACAATCAGGATATATATAACACAACTACAAAGAAATCTAAACCCAATGATTTGAATAAAATATATTTATGGCATTGTTGCCTTGTTCATATAAATGAGAAACGCATATCAGAACTCCATCAAGATGGACTTTTGAAATCATTTGATTTGAATCATTTGAAAATTATGAATCTTATTTATTAGGCAAGATGACAAATGATCCAATTACTAGATATTGTGAAAGGGCCATTGATTTATTAGGCCTTATACATATTGATGTATGTAGTCCATTAAGCATAAATGCCAGGGGAGGATTTCAATACTTCATTACTTTCATTGATGATTTCTATAACACCCTACTCTCATCCATATATTCGTACATTATATAGAGATACTAGCCAGATCTACACATATATATAAATTCAAAATCATTTACTAAAACAATAATAACTCTAAATATAAAATACCAGACATTAATTATAAAATTGTTCTACCCCAGTTTATGCGATCCTAATATCTTTATGTACATGCTATTCAAAATTTCTCCTTCATATCCCAAATTCTTATGTTCCTGCGTGCAGTCGATAACCGCACGCTAAGCAACATTGTCACTTAGTGGGGGATACAGCTACTCAAAATTTCATTCGATTAAATTCTATTTCAAATTTTTATTATCTTGAGCAATTCTATATATTTATTTGACCAACTTTATCTTTTAATACTTTATTGATTTGTTATCACAGTTTTAATTCATATAATACTTATACCCCTGCAATTTTCATTATTATTTACTGGTTCTTGCCTGTCTTTTCATTTAAATTGTCCTTCTTCTGTTACTTGATTTGGAATTTCTATATTGGTTTACTATAATTTATACGGTAAGTTTTCATTAGTTATAACATTCCATTTCTATTCTCTTTTCAATCTTCTTCTCTCATTTGATATTTAGTACTTTGTCGTACTTCATTATCCTATTATTTTCTCAAAACTTGCTAGCTTATTCTTCGATTTTCTTCAAATATTTCTCGATAAGAAACTTCTATTTTCTCTCAATTTGATCTTTAATTCCATTCTCTACTCCATTTGTACAATTTCATGTTTTATTTTTCTTTCATTGCTCTTTTTACAATTTCATTTATCATTTACAAAAATTTCAGTCTAATTCTCTCTCTTTTTTTACCTCTATTTATTTATTATTTTTTTTTCTTGTCTAAGTTTAATTCTCTCTTTTGATATCAGTTTATAATTTAATAATTAGGTCCTTTATTTCTTCATATTTTATTTAATTAAATTCTAAATTGATTTCTTTTTTTTTACTTTCTCTTATACGTAACTCTTTTAATTTTCATTAAATTATTTATAATCCTCAATTGGATGCAAAATTTCAGTTAAGCCCCTAGACTCACTACTCATTGTCCTTAAATATTACTTATTCTTCATTTTAATTCCTTCGACCTTCTTTACTCTTCTTTATCCTTATTATATATTTTTCTTATTTGATTTCATTTCTTTCCTCATTAAATAAAAAGTCACAAATTAAATCCTTGTAATTTTTTTTCTATTATATAAATCCATGATTTATTCTTAATATACTCATAATTTACTTTAAATCTCTATATCACTCATTCTTTCTAATTATTTCTCAATTTCTCCGAAGTTGACTTTTTCTTAACCAATTTTGACCACAATTTTGATTGGTTTAACTTTCTTTGACTTTTAATTTATATTAAGTGCATATTTTGCAATTTAGATCCTAAAATTTCTCTCATGGTGATAAATTACATTTTGGTCCTTAAGATTTTTACTATGGACGATTTTATCCTACTTAATTTGTCTATTCAATTTAATTTCTTTAATTGCTATATTAATATTCAAATTTACAATTTTCTCTAATTAACTTATATTTTGATTCCTAAATGTAACACCCTTACCAGAACAGTATTTTCCAATGTGAAACTTAGCGGCAAACGGTAATTTTTTTCTAACTTCAACCACTAACAAACGACTTTAATATCATTTAATATTACTATTCAATTTACGTAATTTCAACAGTACAATAACTAGAGCTTCCTAGTCTCCTACAAGTCTAACAAAATCATAGCCTCATAAAAGCATAATAGATTATAATGGATAAAAATATACATTATAAATAATAATAGCCAAAATACAGTTTGATTTTTTACCTTAATTGTCTACGTATATACATGCCAAAACACACAGTGGAGCAAGATCGGAAAAGAAGAAATAGTACAAAATCCAATGCACAAATTACCTTTTAATTCTTTGAATTTCTCAAAGATGATAAATTTACAATTTAGTTCTTTAACTTTTAACTAACTACATTTTTTCCCTTTTGTCTTATTTAACTATTTTAACTTCTTTATTCACTATTTTGCTTCAATTGACCAATTTACCCTTATTTTATCACTTAATTATGATTTTTCCCTTACTTATCTCATTGATATTATTTTTCACATTATTTATCATTTAATTACATTTATGGCATCCAAGTTATCATAATTACTTTCTTATCTCAATTTCATACAAAATTACCATTTTACCCCTAGTCGTGGACAACCACGAACTGGATAAACGGGAAGTAAATACAGTGTACTTGAGGGATTCCACCCATAGGTGCAACACCAAAACCCCAATACTAATGCATAGAGTACGTAGGCTATCCTTTTTCATATCTAATGGTCATTTATGATAACAAATATCTCATATACTCATGGTATCCCATGGAATAAATTCTTATGGCTAGCAATACTATCCAAAGAACTGGATTTCCCACAGACACTAAGGGCATTATTGAATTTTATTTCTTATCATATTTATACAATATTATTTTTCCTCATTATTATATTTTAGTCACAACATGCTCTTAACATATAATTAACCTCATCAATCATGCATTCATCACATCGATGCTCATTATTAGATAACTGTAAATAAACTATAAAATTTACTCATGTTCATCATACGGGCATCAATAGATTTTCTTTTCATTTATGAATTATTTCTCTTTTTAATTTCATATCATACATAATTTTTTATCCGTTTATAGTCATTTTATGGTGAAATAACTATACATAATAAATCCCAAACTTCATTAACTTTTCACATTATGTAATTATAATGTAATTAAGGTCCTTCCTCATTCTGTTTTTCACTCAGTTAACAATATTACATTTTTTATGCTTTATTTTACCTAATTATTATCGATTGTTCAACTAAACATTATTTATACATTTTACATCCCCTTATATATATTTTTCAACCATTATATATATATTTTTTACCATTATTTTCTTGTATCTTATATTATTCAATTTTTATTAAACATTCCAAAATAAGTTAACTTATTTCATTATATTAATTATAGGTGTTTAATTCGATCATTAGGTAACCTAGTACTTTTAATTTGTTTTTTTTTCTCACATTACTTATATGCATCTTACATTAATTTACAACATTATTAATTTATATCAATTTATTTCACCCTTTTGTTCACTTATATATATAGTCCCACAATGTTACATTACTATATATATATATATATACCTATAGTGCACTTTATGTTAATAAGTTTATTTAACTCAAATTATTCTAATTAAACTCATCTAAATTAGTATAACATATTTTATACGCAAAGTACTATTTAATATCAATTCTTCGCTTCATATACCATTATATACCATTCAACTAATATATAATTTTTAACACTCACCAATCTCTTCATGCTTTGTTCTAGGCTATTTATGTTTCTAACACCACATGTGTTAGAATATATATAATTAACACTTAATTTATTTAAATATCTTTTTGTTACCCTTATGAACATCATTATGTTTTATATGTAATTTCATACTTATATATTATCTTTAACTCCATTCCATCATAACACATGTATTTATCGTTAGAATGTTATATTTGTACTTAATTCCTAATAAATCACTATATTTCATTTAAGATTTTCATGGGCATCATTAGGCATCAATTAGCTTTCCAACTAATTACTTAATTTCTTCTTCTATTCTCATCTATTTCATGCTATATCATTATTTTCTACTATTAACTCAAATTATTTATCATTATTTCTTAAATTTATATAGTTGCCTAATATAAAAATTCACCATATAATTCAAAATTGAATTAAATTAAGGGTAGTTTTTATCCACATACCCGTTAGCATCGATCTCTGTATTTTTCTACATTTTGTCATCCTTGGGCTCGTCGGAGCTTTGTCGGAGGCTCGTCGAAAAGACACCGGCAGTGTTCGCTTGAAGATCCAGGCCCAGGGATCCTAAGGTGGTTGGTCACATGCTTCATCGTCGTCAATTTTGACCAAGATCTAGCAAAAACCATCGATAATGTCCCTCTTTCCGATCTACCTTTCATCGACGTATAGAGAGGAATGAAGGACGACGGAGAAGTGCCTAGCTCTCGAGAACTCATTGGTGGTGCTCAATCTACCACCCGTTGTCATGGGTCACTAACAAGGAAGAGGCGGTGAGCTTTAGCTCGGGAAGAGGAAAGAGGGGAGGAAAGAAAACCGACATGGCTGATGGCAAGATGAGTGCTCAACGAGCGGCAGCGGCGTCCTGTTTCCTCACCAGCGTCGTGAGCAATGGTAGCAGACGGTGGTGCCAGCACCGCTCTTCCCCGTCCCCTATTCGTGGTCTGCTCTCCCATTCTCCTTTTCTTTTTTTTATTTTAACCACACACACACTTAACCTTTTTAAATTCCAATTTCTTTTTCTAGATAATTCTTAAAATATCTACTATTATTATTAAAATATCTATTATTATTATTATTATTATTATTATTATTATTATCATCATCATCATATACTTAACTTTTGTTAATTGTGGTTTTTGAAATTAAAATGCATTTTAATTTAACACCATTAATTCAAGAGTTACAAATAATAGATTAGTCGACCTAAATTCTTGATAAAATTTTACCATTGCTCACCTAAATCAAATATGATTCACAAATTAGAAATATTTTCGATCGACTCAAAGTCGGGGCGTTACAGTTCTCCCCTACTAAATAAAATTTCATCCACGAAATTTATCTTAATAGCAAAACTGTAGTTACTGCTATTCATATTTCCCCACATCATGATATGTTCAAATCACTATAATAGAGCATATGTTTGTTCCTTAATTGATTATTTCATCAACCCGAGATATAAGTAGTCTTTCATCAATTAACAGGTCTTCTATCTAATGATAACTGATATTTTATTACTCTCTTTAACCAATTTGTCGCTTAACTACATCGCTCCTCTAAACTCTTGGTTATCCTGATCTTCGTTGTTCAACTCTGATATTTGATTTTTGTACATAGGCTCCTTATTAAGAAAAGGCTCATGTTTACTGTTTATTATTGAATGATTTAATAACTAATAGAAATCAAGAATCTCTTTTATCTCAATGAGGCCTTTATTCAATGTAACTAACAAAATCTGTGCTGGATTTCAGCTATAGCCCCTTACTAGTATAACAAAACTGCCACTAATAAAACCGAATACAAAGCATGTAACTGTATGACTATGCAATAACAAATGTATATGTATACTATGAAGCATGTGGCCACATGACTGAACTGTATGTATGTATATCATATGTCTATGCATGGACAGAAATACAAATGTACACATGGATGACTGATGCATAATATTAGTGGCGGTGTATACTAGCTGGGTTAATGAAATCACCCAAAAGCGTTATCTCATAACTATCGAGGTAACTAAGAGTCTAACTCTCGTCCTCAATCACCAAATTACTTATTTATACCCAAATTATCTGAGGAAACAGATAACAGCAAGTTTGCCCTTTTAAATTCACTCATTCCATATGAAATATACATAAATTACAAGTAAAAATTTCTTTGCTTACATAGCCACTCCAATCTTAGGATCGCCTAAACTAAGCTCTGATACCATTAAATGTAACACCCTACTCTCATCCATATATCTGTACATTATATAGAGATACTAGTTAGATCTACATATATATATAAATTCAAAATCATTTACTAAAATAATAATAACTCTAAATATAAAATACCAGAAATTAATTATAAAATCGTTCTACCTCAATTTATGTGATCCCAATATCTTTATGTACATGTCATTCGAAATTTCTTCTTCATATCCCAAAATCTTCTGTTCCTGCATACAGTCAACAATCGCACGCTAAGCAACTATGTGCTTAGTGGTGGATACAACTACTCAAAATTTCATTCGATTAAATTTTTATTTCCAATTTTTATTATCTTTATTATCTTAAGCAAGTCTATTCATTTGACTAACTTTATCTTCTAATATTTTATCGATTTGTTATCACAGTTTTAATTTACATAATGCTTATAACCTGCAATTTCCATTTTTATTCACTGGTTCTTGCATGTCTCTTCATTTAAATTGTCCTTCTTTTGTTACTTTATTTGGAATTTCTATATTGGTTCACTATAATTTATACGGTAAGTTTTCAATAGTCAAAATTCATTAGTTGTAACATTCCATTTCTATTCTCTTTCCAATCTTCTTCTCTCATTTGATATTTAGTACTTTGTCATACTTCATTCTCCTATTATTTTCTCAAAACTTGCTAGCTTATTCTTAGATTTCCTTCGAATATTTCTCAACAAGAAACTTCTATTTTCTCTCAATTTGATCTTTAATTCCATTCTCTGCTCCATTTGTACAATTTCATGTTTTATTTTTCTTCCATTGCTCTCTTTACGATTTCATTCATCATTTACAAAAATTGAAGTCAAATTCTATTTTTTTACCACTATTTATTTATTTATTTATTTTTCATATCTAAGTTTAATTCTCTTTTTTGATATCAGTTTACAGTTTAATAATCATGTCCTTTATTTTTTCACTTTATTTCTTCATATTTTATTTAATTAAATTCTGAATTTATTTCTTTGTTTTTACTTTCTCTTATGCTTAACTCTTTTAATTTTCACTAAATTATTTATAATCCTCAATTGGATGCAAAATTTCAGTTAAGCCCCTAGACTCACTACTCATTGTCCATAAATGTTACTTATTTTTTGTTTTAAATCCTTCGATCTTCTTTACTCTTTTTTATCATTATTATATATTTTTCTTATTTGATTTTATTTCTTTACTCATTAAATAGAAAGTAACAAATTATATTATTGTAATTTTCTTCTATTATATAAATCCATGATTTATTCTTAATATACTCAAAATTTACTTTAAATCCCTTTATCACTCATTCTTTCTAATTATTTCTCAATTTCTCCAAAGTTGACTTTTCCTTAACCAATTTTGACCACAATTTTGACTGGTTTAACTTTCTTTGACTTTTAATTTAAATTCAATGCTTAATGTGCAATTTAGATTCTAAAATTTCTCTCATGGTGACGAATTACATTTTGGTCCTTAAGATATTTACTATTGACGATTTTATCCTTCTTAACTTGTCTATTCAATTTAATTTATGTAATTGTTATATTAATATTCAAATTTACAATTTTCTCTAATTAACTTATATTTTGATTCATTTGGCTTTATTTGACTTTTACTTAATTTCCAATGCAAAAATTACCTTTTTAATTCTTTGAATTTCTCAAAGGTGATAAATTTACAATTTAGTTCCTTAACTTTTAACTAACTATATTTTTGTCCCTTTTGTCTTATTTAACTATTTTAACTTCTTTATTCACTATTTTGCTTCAATTGACCAATTTACCCTTATTTTATCACTTAATTATGATTTTATCCTTACTTATCTCATTGATATTATTTTTCACATTATTTATCATTTAATTACATTTATGGCATCTAAGTTATCATAATTACTTTTTTATCTCGGTTTCATACAAAATTACAATTTTGCCCCTGGTCGCGAACAACCACGAACTGAATAAATGAAACGTAAATACAATGTACTGGAGTGATCCCACCCATAGGTACGACACCAAAATCCCAGTACTAATGTATATAGTACGCCGACTATCATGTCTCATATCTTATGGTCATTTCTGATAACAAATATTTCATATACTCATGATATCCCACAGAAGAAATTCTTATGGCTAGCCATACTATCCAAAGAACTGGATTTCCCACTGAAACTAAGGGCATTATTGAATTTTATTTCTTATTATATTTATGCATTATTATTTTTCCTCATTATTCTATTTTAGTCATATCATGCTCTTAACATATACACTTAAGCTCATCAATCATTCATTCATCACATCGATGCTCATTATTAGATAACTGTAAATAAACTATAAAATTTACTTATGTTCATCATTCGGGCATCAAAAGATTTTCTTTTCATTTATGAATTTTTTCACTTTTCAATTTCATATCATACATAATTTTTTTATCCGCCCATAGTGATTTCATGGTGAAATAACTATACATAATAAATCCCAAACTTCATTAACTTTTCACATTATGTAATTATAATGTAATTAAAGTCCTTCCTCATTTTATTTTTCACTCAGTTAACAATATTACATTTCTTATGCTTTATTTTACCTAATTATTATCGATTGTTTAACTAAACATTATTTATACATTTTACATCCCCTTATATATATTTTTTGACCATTATATATATATTTCGACCATTATTTCCTTGTATCTTATATTACTCAATTTTTATTAAATATTCCAAAATAAGTTAACTTATTCCATTATATTAATTGTAGGTGTCTAATTCGATCATTAGGTAACCTAGTACTTTTAATTTTTTTTTCTCACATTACTTATATTCATCTTACACTAATTCACAACATTATTAATTTATATCAATTTATTTCACCCTTTTGTTCACTTATATATATAGTCACACAATGTTACATTACTATATATATATACCTATAGTGCACTTTATGTTAATAACTTTATTTAACTCAAATTATTCTAATTAAACTCCTCTAAATTAGTATAACATATTTTATACGTAAAGTATTATTTAATATCAATTCTTCGCTTTATATACCATTATATACAATTCGACTAACATATAATTTTTAACACTAACCAATCTCTTCATGCTTTGTTCTAGGCTATTTATGCTTCTAACACCACATGTGTTAGTATATATATAATTAACACTTAATTTATTTAAATATCTTTTTTTATCCTTATGAACATCATTATCTTTTATATGTAATTTCATACTTATATATTATCTTTAAATTCATTCCATCATAACACATGTATTTATCGTTAGAATGTTATATTTGTACTTAATTCCTAATAAATCACCATATTTCATTTAAGATTTTCATGGGCATCATTAGGCATCAATTAGCTTTCCAGCTAATTACTTAATTTCTTCTTCTATTCTCATCTATTTCATGCTATATCATTATTTTCCACTATTAACTCAAATTATTTCTCATTATTTCTTAAATTTATATAGTTGCCTAATATAAAAATTCACCATATAATTCAAAATTGAATTAAATTAAGGGTAGTTTGTATCCATATACTCGCTAGCGTCGATCTCCGTATTTTTCTTCATTTTGTCATCCTTAGGCTTGCCGGAGGCTCACCGAAAAGACACCGATAGTGTTAGCTTGAAGATCTAGGCTCAAGGATCCTAAGGTTATTGGTCACGCACTTCATTATCGTCAATTTTGATCGGGATCTAGCAAAAACCGTCGGTAGTGTCCCTTTCTCCGATCTACCTTCCATCGACATATGAGAGGAACGAAGGACAAAGGAGAAGCGCCGGATTTCGGGAACTCCTTGGTAGTGCTCGACCTACCACCCCCTATCGTGGGTCACCGACAAGGAAGAGGCGGTGAGCTTTAGCTTGGGAAGAAGAAAGAGGGGAGGAAAGAAAAATGGCATGGCTGATGGCAGGATGAGCGCTCAACGAGCGGCGGCGACCTATTTCCTCGCCGGCATTATGAGCGACGGTAGTCAGACGTCAATGCCAGCACCGCTCTTCCCCTTCCCAGATTCGTGGTCTGCTCTCCGGCTCTCCTTTTCTTCTTTATTTATTTTTATTTTAAAGTTACTTTCTTTTTAATTTTTTAACCACACACACACTTAACCTTTTTAAATCCCAATTTTTTTTCTAGATAATTCTTAAAATATCTACTACTATTATTAAAATATCTATTATTATTATTATTATTATTATTATTATTATTATTATCATATACTTAACTTTTGTTAATTATGGTTTTGGAAATTAAAATGCATTTTAATTTAACACCACTAATTCAAGAGTTACAAATAATAGATTAGTCGACCTAAATTCTTGATAAAATTTTACCATTGCTCACCTAAATCAAATATAATTCACAAATTAGAAATATTTTTGGTTGAGTCAAAGTCGGGGCATTACAGTTCTCCCCCACTAAATAAAATTTCATCCTCGAAATTTATCTTAATAGCAAAATTGTAGTTACTGCTATTCATATTTCCCCACATCATGATATGTTCAAATCACTATAATAGAGCATATGTTTGTTCCTTAATTGATTATTTCATCAACTCGAGATATAAGCGTTCTTTCATCAATTAACAGGTCTTCTATCTAATGATAACTGATATTCTATTACTCCTTTTAACCAATTTGTCACTTAACTACATCGCTCCTCTAAACTCTTGGTTATCCTGATCTTCGTTGTTCAACTCTGATATTTGATTTATGTATATAGGCTCCTTATTAAGAAAAGGTCCATGTTTATTGTCTATTCTTCAATGATTTAATAACTAATAGAAATCAAACATCTCTTTTATCTCAATTAGGCCTTTATTTAATGTAACTGACGAAATCTATGTTGGGTTTCAGCTATAACCCCTTACTAGTATAACAAAACTACCACTAACAAAACTGAATACAAAGTATGTAACTGTATGACTATGCAATAACAAATGCATATGTACACTATGAATTATGTGGCCACATGACTGAACTGTATGTATGTGTATCATATATCTATGCATGGATAGAAATACAAATGTACACATGGATGACTAATGCATAATATTAGTGACCGTGTATACTAGCTGGGTTAACGAAATCACCCAGAAGCATTATCTCATAATTATCAAGGTAACTAAGAGTCTAACTCTCGTTCTCAATCACCAACTTACTTATTTATACCCAAATTATTTGAATTTCTATCCGTACATTATATAGAGATACTAGTTAGATCTACACATATATATAAATTCAAAATCATTTACTAAAATAATAATAACTCTAAATATAAAATACCAGACATTAATTATAAAATGATTCTACCTCAGTTTATGCGATCCCAATATCTTAATATACGTGCCATTCGAAATGTCTTCTTCATGTCCCGAAATCTTCTATTCATGCGTGCAGTCAACAATCGCACGCTAAGCAACTATGTGCTTAGTGGTAGATACAATTACTCAAAATTTCATTTGATTGAATTTTTATTTCTAATTTTTATTATCTTTATTATCTTAAGCAAGTCTATTCATTTGACTAACTTTATCTTCTAATATTTTATCGATTTGTTATCACAGTTTTAATTTACATAATGCTTATGCCCCTGCAATTTCCATTTTTATTCACTGGTTCTTGCATGTCTCTTTATTTAAAATGTCCTTCTTTTGTTACTTTATTTGGAATTTCTATATTGGTTCACTATAATTTATACGGTAAGTTTTCAATAGTCAAAATTCATTAGTTGTAACATTTCATTTCTATTCTCTTTCCAATCTTCTTTTCTCATTTAATATTTAGTACTTTGTCGTACTTCATTCTCCTATTAATTTCTCAAAAATTGCTAGCTTATTCTTTGATTTTCTTCGAATATTTCTCGACAAGAAACTTCTATTTTCTCTCAATTTGATCTTTAATTCCATTCTCTGCTCCATTTGTACAATTTCATGTTTTATTTTTCTTCTGTTGCTCTTTTTACGATTTCATTCATCAGTTACAAAAATTGCAGTCAAATTCTCTCTTTTTTTACCTCTATTTATTTATTATTATTTTTTTCTTGTCTAAGTTTAATTCTGTCTTTTGATATCAGTTTATAGTTTAATAATCAGGTCCTTTATTTCTTCCCTTTAT
The DNA here is from genome assembly GCA_037975025.1 of Excoecaria agallocha. NCBI lineage: Eukaryota > Viridiplantae > Streptophyta > Magnoliopsida > Malpighiales > Euphorbiaceae > Excoecaria > Excoecaria agallocha. The sequence goes on along the minus strand of CM075821.1, from coordinate 18,185,611 downwards.
TTCTTCATATTTTATTTAATTAAATTCTGAATTTATTTCTTTGTTTTTACTTTCTCTCATACTTAACTCTTTTAATTTTCACTAAATTATTTATAATCCTCATTTGGATGCAAAATTTCAGTTAAGCCTCTGGACTCACTACTCATTGTCCTTAAATATTATTTATTCTTTGTTTTAATTCCTTCGACCTTCTTTACTCTTTTTATCCTTATTATATATTTTACTTGTTTGATTTCATTTCTTTCCTCATTAAATAGAAAGTCACAAATTAAATTCTTGTAATTTTCTTCTATTATATAAATCCATGATTTATTCTTAATATACTCAAAATTTACTTTAAATCTCTCTATCACTCATTCTTTCTAATTATTTCTCAATTTCTCCGAAATTGACTTTTTCTTAACCAATTTTGACCACTATTTTGACTGGTTTAACTTTCTTTGACTTTTAATTTAAATTAAGTGCATAATTTGCAATTTGGATTCTAAAATTTCTCTCATGGTAACAAATTACATTTTGGTCCTTAAGATATTTACTATTGACGATTTTATCCTTCTTAACTTGTCTTTTCAATTTAATTTCTTTAATTGTTATATTAATATTCAAATTTATAATTTTCTCTAATTAACTTATATTTTGATTCATTCAGCTTTATTTGACTTTTACTTAATTTCTAATGCACAAATTACCTTTTTAATTCTTTGAATTTCTCAAAGATGATAAATTTACAATTTAGTTCCTTAACTTTTAACTAACTACATTTTTGTCCCTTTTGTCTTATTTAACTATTTTAACTTCTTTATTCTCTATTTTGCTTCAATTAACCAATTTACCATTATTTTATCACTTAATTATGATTTTTCCTTTACTTATCTCATTGATATTATTTTTTACAGTATTTATCATTTAATTACATTTATGTCATCCAAGTTATCATGATTACTTTCTTATCACGGTTTCATACAAAATTACCATTTTGCCCCTAGTCGTGGACAACCACGAACTGGATAAACGGGATGTAAATACGGTGTACTAGAGGGATCCCACCCATAGGTACGATACCAAAACCCCAGTACTAATGCATATAGTACGCTGGCTATCCTATCTCATATCTCATGATCATTTCTGATAACAAATATCTCATATACTCATAGTATTCCACGAAATAAAATTCTATGGCTAGTCGTACTATTCAAAAAACTGGATTTTCCACTGATAATAAGGGCATTATTGAATTTTATTTCTTATCATATTTATGCAATATTATTTTTTCTCATTATTATATTTTAGTCACATCATGCTCTCAACATATACAATTAAGCTCATCAATCATGCATTCATCACATCGATGCTCATTATTAGATAACTGTAAATAAACTATAAAATTTACTCATGTTCATCATTCGGGCATCAATAGGTTTTCTTCTCTTTTATGAATTGTTTCTCTATTCAATTTCATATCATATATAATTTTTTTCCATTTATAGTCATTTCATGGTGAAATAACTATACATAATAAATCCCAAACTTCATTAACTTTTCACATTATGTAATTATAATGTAATTAAGGTCCTTCCTTGTTTTGTTTTTCACTTAGTTAACAATATTACATTTCTTATGCTTTATTTTACCTAATTATTATTGATTGATCAACTAAACATTATTTATACATTTTACATCCCCTTATATATATTTTTCGACCATTATTTCTTTGTATCTTATATTACTCAATTTTTATTAAATATTTCAAAATAAGTTAACTTATTTCGTTATATTAATTATAGGTGTCTAATACGATCATTAGGTAACCTAGTACTTCTAATTTCTTTTTTTTTTCTCGCATTACTTATATTCATCTTACATTAATTCACAATATTATTAATTTATATCAATTTATTTCAACCTTTTGTTCACTTATATATTTATAGTCACACAATGTTACATTACTGTATATATATATACCTATAGTGCACTTTATGTTAATAACTTTATTTAACTCAAATTATTCTAATTAAACTCCTCTAAATTAGTATAACATATTTTATACGTAAAGTACTATTTAATATCAATTCTTCACTTCATATATCATTATATACCATTCGACTAAGATATAATTTTTAACACTCACCAATCTCTTCATGCTTTGTTATAGGCTATTTATGTTTCTAACACCACATGTGTTAGTATATATATAATTAACACTTAATTTATTTAAATATCTTTTTGTTACCCTTATGAACATCATTATGTTTTATATGTAATTTCATACTTATATATTATCTTTAACTCCATTCCATCATAACACATGTATTTATCGTTAGAATGTTATATTTGTACTTAATTCCTAATAAATCACCATAATTCATTTAAGATTTTCATGGGCATCATTAGGCATCAATTAGCTTTCCAACTAATTACTTAATTTCTTCTACTATTCTCATCTATTTTATGCTATATCATTATTTTTTATTATTAACTCAAATTATTTCTCATTATTTCTTAAATTTATATAGTTGCCTAATATAAAAATTCACCATATAATTCAAAATTAAATGAAATTAAGGATAGTTTGTATCCACATACCTGTTAGCGTTGATCTTCACATTTTTCTATATTTTGTCATCCTTGGTCTCGCCGGAACTCATGACACATGCTGAAAAGACACTGACAGTGTCCGCTTAAAGATCCAGGCCCAGGGATCCCACGGTGGTTGGTCACGCGCTTCATCATCATCAATTTTGATCGGGATCTAGCAAACACTGTCGATAGTGTCCCTCTCTCTGATCTACCTTCCTCTATCGTATAAAAAGGAACGAAGGACGACGAAGAAGTGCCTGGCTCTTAGGAACACGTTGGTGGTGCTCGATCTACCACTCGCTGTCGTGGGTCACCGACAAGGAAAAGGAGGCAAGCTTTAGCTTTGGAAGAGGAAAGAGGTGAGGAAAGAAAATCGATATGGCTGATGGCAAGATGAGCGCTTAACGAGTGGCAGTGACCTGCTTCCTCGCATGTGTCATGAGTGACGGTGGCCAGACGATGGTGCCAGCACCGCTCTTCCCCTTCCCCGATTCGTGGTCTGCTCTTCCGTTCTCCTTTTCTTCTTTTTTTATTTTAAAGTTACCTTTTTTTAATTTTTTAACCACACACACACTTAACCTTTTTAAATCCCAATTTTTTTCTAGATAATTCTTAAAATATCTACTATTATTATTAAAATATCTATTATTATTATTATTATTATTATTATTATTACTATTATCATATATTTAACTTTTGTTAATTGTTGTTTTGGAAATTAAAATGCATTTTAATTTAACACCACTAATTCAGGAGTTACAAATAATAGATTAATCGACCTAAAGTCTTGATAAAATTTTACCATTGCTTACCTAAATTAAATATAATTCACAAATTAGAAATATTTTCGATTAACTCAAAGTCAGGGCGTTACAATTTCAGTAGATATGGCTATGTCTATCTAATGAAACATAAACATGAATCATTTGAAATGTTCAGAACCTTTCAAAATAAAGTTCAAAATCAACTTGGTAAACCTATTAACGCACTCCGATCTGATCGAGGTGGTGAATACTTAAGCCAAGAGTTTGATGATTATCTAAGAAATTATGAATTTGTTTCATAATTAACTCCATTAGGGACACTACAATGGAATTGTGTTTCTAAAAGAAGGAATCAAATTTTATTAGATATGATTTGATCAATGATGAGTCAAATAAATATTCCTTTATCCTTTTAAGGCTATGCATTAGAAACAGCTGCATTCACTCTGAACTAAGTTTGATCTAAAGTGGTTGAAAAGACACCATATGAGATATGGACTGGAAGAATTTCTAGTTTGTCTTTTGTAAAGATTTGGGACTATGAAGCTTATGTCAAACGACAAGTCTCAAATAAATTAGCACCTTAATCTAATAAATGCCTTTTTGTGGGATATCCTAAAGAAACTAAAAGATATTACTTTTATAATCCCTCTGAGAATAAAGTGTTTATTGCTTGAAATGGTATCTTTCTAGAAAAAGAATTTATTTCTAAAAGAACTAGTAGGAATAAAATAGAACTTGAAGAAGTTCAAAAACCACAAGATGGCATTGGACCATTGATGGAAACACAACAAGTTTCACAAACAATTGTAGAACTTGTGCAAGTTACACAAAAACTACGCAGATTTGATAGGACATAACATCAACCCGAGAGATATGGATTTCTCATAACAGATAGTCATGAAGTAATGCTCATCAATCAAGATGAGCCCACTACCTATCAAGATGTTGTATCAAGTCCAGATTCTGAGAAATGGCTACAGGCCATAAAATCTAAAATACAATCCATGTATGACAATCAAGTTTGGAACTTGGTTGATCCTCCTGAAGGAATTAAAACTATTGGGTGCAAATGGGTTTTCAAGAAGAAAACTGACATGGATGGGAAAGTACATACCTTTAAAGGAAGACTTGTTGCAAAAGGTTTCAAGCAAACTCATGGTATTGACTATAATGAAACTTTTTCAACAGTTGCAATGCTTAAATCAATAAAAATTCTTGTTGCCATTGCTGCATATTATGACTATGAGATATGGCAAATGGATGTCAAAATAACGTTTCTTAATGGAAACTTGCTTAGGGATGTGTATATGGCATAACCTAAAGGTTTTGTCCACCCTGAAAATTCTAAAAAGGCATGCAAGCTGCAAAGATCCATTTATGGATTAAAACAAGCTTCTCAGAGCCAAAATCTTTGTTTTGATGAAACAGTTAAAGAGTTTGGATTCATAAAAAATGAAGATGAATCTTGTGTATACAAGAAGGTTAGTAGGAGTGTAGTAATATTTCTCATCTTATATGTCGATGACATATTACTCACTAGGAATGATATCCCTATGTTACAAAATACCAAAGATTGGTTAAGGAAATCTTTTTCAATGAAAGATCTAAGCGAAGCTGCTTATATCCTTGGGATTAAAATCTATAGGGATATATCTAAAAGAATAATTAGTTTGAGTCAAAGTACTTATATAGACAAGGTGCTGAATAGGTTCAGCATGTAAAATTCTAAAAGAGGATTTTTGCCAATGTCTCATGGTATTACTCTTAGCAAGACTCAATGTCCTATGACATCTGATGAGCGAGATCGTATAAGTGTGATTCCTTATGCTTCGGTTATAGGATCTATCACATATGTCATTTTATGAACTAGATCGGACGTTTCATATACATTGAGCATGACAAAAAGATACCAGTCAAACCCTGGTGCAAGTAACTAGACAGACGTTAAGAATATCTTTAAGTACTTGCGAAGAACTAAAGATGCATTCTTAGCATATGGAGGATTGGAAGATGAGCTAGTAATAAATGGTTACATAGATGTAAGCTTCCAATCTGACAAAGATGACTATATATCGTAGTTCGAATATGTGTTTTTGTTAAATGGAGGTGTTGTTAACTGGAAAAGTTCTAAACAAAGCACTATCGCTAATTCTACAACAGAAGCTGAGTATATAGCAACATCAGATACAACTAAAGAAGCAGTATGGATTAAGAAATTCCTTACTAAACTGGGAGTAGTTCCTAGTATCACAAATCCTATAGACCTTTATTGTGACAATACTGGTGTTATAGCACAGGCTAAAGAGCCCAGATCCCATCAGAGATCCAAACATATACTCAGGCATTTTTATCTCATTCGTGAAATCATTGATAAAGGAGATGTCAATATATGCAGAGTACCAACATATGACAACATTGTTAATCCACTTACAAAGGCTCTCGCACAATTCATGGGTATTAGACACTTATATGATTAGGCCTAGTGCAAGTGGGAGATTGTTAGTGGATATACCATAGGCCAAATATTTGATTCTTTATGTAATGTCACATTTCATTATAAAATTAGGTTTTCTTTATGTTATTATATTGTTGGCATGTTACATTATAATAATACTTGTAAATAACAATCTAATGTTATTTGGACTATCCCTAGTCATTTATCATTAAATGAATAATAATAAATAAAGACTAGTATAAGTTTGATTGACAATCATGGGATGATTATATATGGTGATATGAATTAAACTTATAAGTATTTGTTAGAGAACAAAATACTAGATAGACCCACTATGAGATACTATATGGGTTAATGTCATTAGTGATCTCATAATAGTTATGTTATCGATCCTTAGACCTGAGATTATCACAGCATCCTACATGATGAACATTATGTTTTGACATAATCAAACATTATCTTTAATTGAATAATATCATTAAGGAATTTGTCCCTCTCTTATGAAAGAGATATCTATTGGGCCCCTCGATAATTAGGACTGAGGAATGCATGGTTGTGCTCAAATGAATTGATGGAGCAATCAATATCATTTGATATTATCAGTCTACTTAGTGATTGAGAAATTATATATTTGGACTATATACATTTGACATGGACCATGACTTATGTTCAAACAAGATATCGTGTGACAAAGGGATTATAATATGTTCTATTAGGTTAAAATCAAATTATCGATATTCATATTATTTAGGTAATCATAATGTCTTGCTAGAGACCATTTATGACTTGTGGGCCCGTGATGGAATCGGATCCCACTACCAATATAATATGAACCTATTGGATCGCACACATATAATGTGATGAATGGAATAAGGGTTAATTCGAGCATTTCAAATTTTATTTTATGATAAATTAAAATTCAAAATAATAATAATAATTAAGATTAATATTATTATTCTTATTTTAAATAAGAAATAAAGTATTTCTTATTTTAATAAAAAAATGGGCTCGAAGTTTTCTCTCTCTAAATTAAGGTTAGGTTAACTATATATATATATATATATATATAAATCCTAATCAAGCATAAAAAAAGAGAGTGGCAGTTGTCACTTAGTAGATCGAAAAGAAAAATCATTTTTTCTTCTATAACCTTGAGAAAGAGAGAAAAATATACCCTATCCGCCAAGGAAGAGAGCTAGCACCTCGGGTGATTATGTTCATTGCATTCGCGTGTGAATACTAGTAGAGGGTGTCATTTTGTGTGAGTTCGCACCTACAAATTCAATTTATCTGCGCTTCGAAGGGTTGGTAATCATTACACTTCTCTTCTATTAAATTAATTGGATCCTAATGGTTTTCTTTTTTCACTGCAATTTTTGTTTTTAATTTTATTATTTCAAAACCCAAGAAAAAGTCACATTTGCTTAATTTAGCATATAATTGTTTCTCTATTAAGGTCTGCAATATAATCCCTAAGTGTTCTGTATGTTTTCATTCATTCTAGAAATAGATTGGTATATCATCAATGAATATTACAACAAACTAATCTAAATAGGGTGTAAACACCCTGTTTATCAAGTATACAAAAGCAACCGAAGCGTTTATTAGCCCAAATGAAATTACCAAGAACTATAGTGGGCATATCACATTTTGAAAGCTATTTTAGGAACATCTACATCCTTTACTTGGAGTTAGTAATACCTTGATTGCAAATTAAACCTAGAAAATACACCTATACCCTTTAATTGGTCAAACAAATCTTCAATTCTCGATAGTGAATACTTATGCTTCATAATCACCACATTCAACTGTCTATAGTCAATACACATCCATAGGATACCATCTTTTTTCTTGATAAAAAGGATTTATGCTTCCCAAGGTGACACGTTGGGATATATAAAAACCTTATCCTGGAGCTTTTGTAATTGAACCTTCAATTCTTTTAACTTTAAAGGTGCCATTCTGTAAGGTGCCTTTGAAATAGGAGCTTTACTGGGTAAAATTTCAATAAATTGTTCAACTTTTTTTTCTAGTGGTAAACCCAGTAGCTCATCAAGAAACACATTAAGGAACTCATTCACTATTGGTATATCTTGTAAATTCACCTTCTCTCTTTTAGAATCAAAGCCAAGAGTGTTTTACATCCTTTCCTAAGGAACATTTAGCTTGCATAACTGATGTTACATTGGCCATAGGACTATCTTGGATACCATGCACTACTATTTTTAGATAATTAAGGCCTCTAAACACATCTATTTTCTACCTAAAATCAATCAAGGCTCGATGTTTGGATAACCAATTGATCCCCAATATCAAATCAAACTCACATAATGGTAACTCTATCAAATTGACCACAAATTCCTTACCATGTATCATAATAGGGCAATTTCTGTACACCCTATTCACAAATACACTATAGCCCACCGAAATAATCATATGTATATCATATTCTAACTGGTCTACATATGATATTTTATCAAATAATCCCCAGTGCAAATGTATGAGTGTGTGGAACCAGGGTCCATTAGTGTATGCATGTCAAGGTCAAAGAAAGAAAAGATACTAGTTATAACTTTTAGGGCATCCTACTCTTTTCATCTTTCATAGCATAACATTAGACTAAACTTGTCGATGTAATGAGATGGTCTATTATCTCATATACTGCTCTTGATGGAGATCTAACTTGACTCGATCCACCTTGACCTCTTTCATGACCTTAAAAGGCAGAAGGTGCAATAAATGCTCTTTTACTCCTCTACTATGTCAGACCTTATTCGTATTTCTATAGACAACTAGCCAGTAAATGGTTGGTGCATCCACATCTAAAATATGTACCTATCAACAATCTGCATATGCCCCAATGTCTTATAGCACAATGTGGGCACTCAGGTAGTCTTCTACCTTGCCCAGCTAAAGATTTTATACCTGTTTTAGATGCTAAGAGTGGTCCTTGTCATCTACGTCTAGTAGCTAGGCTGTTAATTAACTCTGCTAGTTGTACAGCTTGCAAACCACAAGTTCATTTTCTTGTGGATGAGCCACCTCTAGAATAGCTCTTTATTTGCTCTCTTTTTGTGTCAACCATTTTTGATATCTCCACTTTAATGGCTACTTGCACTAATTCGTAATAACTCATAAGCTGTAGAGAGGTAATCGCCACTAGGTGTTCTTTTATGTGATCATTTAAACCGTCTTTAAATTTTTGGTATATAAAAGCTTCAGTCAACACTGGCTTAGGTGTATACTTACTGAGGTTGCTGAACTCTTTATCATATGTAGCTATTGTCTAATTTTTTTTGCTTCAAATAAGAAATTATTTCCATTTGGCTTCCTTGTATGCTTTTGTAATATATGACTTTTTGAATTCTTAAATAAAGGACTCACATGTCAAAAGATTAAGTAATTTTGGATGATACAATACCAATTTCCACTAATTATATGTTACTCCTTGTAAGAGTGAAACAATGCGTGTAACCTTCTATTCAAGTGGCCATTGGCTTTCACTAAACATCCTTTCAATCTTCTCTTAGTTTTCTGCTATATCTTACTCTTCTAGAGTGGTGCCTAGGAATTCCTTAACTCTATGCTTACTTATCACATTGGTAAGCCCTTTTGGTGTTGTCATCCTCTTAAAGATCTGTGCCATATCTTGTGAGATCTTTAATAGTGCATCCCTCGAACCTGTGGATACATTGCCCTGTGAAGCTGTAGAAGGGTATGAAGCAAATGGATTTGATTCCATGAAGGGGTTACTATTAGCAATTTCCTCAACAGTCTCTCTTAATCCTTTCATGATCTACTATCTAAGAAAATAGAGATATCTGCATTAAGCCAACACATACACCAAACTATATTAACATGTTATTTTTCTAGACTCATATTGGCCAGAATCGCCTAAAATGGGCTTTAATACCACCAAATGTAGCACCCCCTATAATGATATTCCTACTTGCTTACTGCACTATCTCTCTTATAAGCCTTTGAAAGTGAATTACAACTTTTGAAATCTTCTATGCAAAAAACTTGAGTTAGAAATTTTCAAACTTTAGGTAAAGTTAAAGGAAAATTTTCAAAAAATACAATTAATTAACATGTGTGTGTGTGTGTGTATATATATATTGATCGATGTCTAGCAAGTGTACTAGATCAGCTAGTAATATAGGAAAATAAGATTAAGACCCTAAATATCATACCCAAGGAAACATGGATTGCTAAGTAGAATATCTATAATTGAATTGAATGCATCAGAGATTATTTCCTAAGTTTTTGAATTGGAGGCAAGAAATAAACTAAATGGACAATAAAGCAGAACAAAAACTAAAATTAGACTAACATAAATTAAACACATAGTAATAACTAAAACACTTCTGCTAAAAGGACTATCCACTTCAACTTTCATTGCAATGACTTAAATCAAAAGTAACACAAGAGATTATAGAAAAACCAGTTAAATAAATTTAGATATCTTAGTCAAGAATATCATTTTAAGCATTAAACCTTCTTATTAGGAATAATTCAACAATTAGTATAAAAATTCGATTTTAAACTCCAAGACATCCATTAAACTCTTTTTCAAGCAAACTTAACTTCAATTTATTCTTAGTTCAACTTTTCTTAGTTTTAATCCATTCCTATCAACACACAATTACCACAAAATTAGAAAATAATCATACATCAATACCAATGATTTAACCTAAGAACATACATATCATAGGTCATACTTAAATTAATTATTAACTATTAATCAAATAAGTTAATAATCAATCTTAATACAACTAAAGATAAAAATGTGCACAAGAACTAAGAAATAATCAAACTTGCATTGAATTAGAGCTCAAACTAAGTCATTACAATAAAAGTATGAGGGTTCAAGTGTCCTTTAGCAAAAGAAAGGAAAACTACTTACCAAACATGATTAAAATGAAAGAAAAATAAATTAAAGAGATATAATACTCATGAAACTTCAAACTTGCTCTTGTGACTTATCTACACACCAATAAAAAGCTTGAGTCTTTACAAGGATTTCAAACTAAGAAAAAAAAAAATAAGCTAAACTACTGTACAAAATTAACCAAAGAAAACTAGGTTAAAAACTAAATAAAATTCATAATTGTAATCCCCTACCCTCTGTCTCTGATGTTTAGGTGTGCTTTTATAGCTTGCAAAGAAGGAGTTTTGGTGGCTTCAAACTTCCTGTTTTAGCAAAATAGAAGAATTTGATCGCAATTCTAATTCTCTGGCTCGGTAAAGTGAAAAACTCACTCTATATAATGGCATTTTGTCTTTTTCTACTTCGTAGAGTGAAAAACTCACTCCACCAAGTGGCCTTCTTTCCTTTTTTTCTCTTTAGGTGACTCAATAGAGTGAGTAATCCACTCCACTGAGTGGCTAGGCTCTGGCCTACATGATGCACTTTGCCTTTATAACAACTTTTAAATGCTGAAATTACATTTTTGCCCTTATAACTTCTCTTTTTCTTCAATTACACATATAAAAGCACCAAATTAACTAATTAAGCTCATAAAGTACTAATTAAGAAATTTAAACACTAAATTAACCCAACCATCCTTAAATTAACACATTAAAAACACACTAGAAATATACTATAATTCATACTTATCAAATACCCCACACTAAGTTTTTGTTCGCCCCCAAGCAAATTAGAACAAACCAAATTTTCAAAATGATCAAACTTCAATCAAGAATTTTTCATTTCAAAACCAAGCTTAACAATTGATAAGAGCACTTAACAAGATCATAACTAGAATAAATTCAAACAAGACAATATGAGCTAGTTTTTATGTATGTGTGTAAGACCAAAATATTTTTATGCATTATTAAAATCAAAACACCAATGCAAATTTGTAGTCAAGCTTAAAATGAATGTACACCTAAGTGTACCAATGTTTTGCACTTAAAACTCTAGAACACCATAGGCTTCTCCTTTAGCAGCAAAACCTGAAGGTTATCTTTGCTAAACCACTCAAAAAAAAATAGAATCACTTAGGTCATAAAAGGTTGTAATGGGGTTAAGGTATTGGTTGTCAAGGAATGGACAAAAGACAAGGAAAAAGAATAGCCATTCTATAACAAGATAAATCAACATTTCTAAACTTTTAATCCACTAGCTCAAAATTTTAAAGTACTAAGCCAAAACTTGCTTACCATACCATTTATAGCTTTCACAGATTAAAATTTTAACCCTTTTTAAAGTTTCCTCTTCTTTCCCTTGTGACTACCCCACACTTAAGGTTTTGCCAAATATTAGCTTTATTTCTTCCTTTTCATAATATATCTTTTCTTTTTTTTTCACGTTAGATTCATTTTAGGCAAAAATCAAAAGATTAGTCATAAGGTAAAGTTGTTCACTATTCTCTTAACTTCATTTAACCTTTTCCAATAATTTCAAACTGTTTCATTACACCCTCAAAAACTAACCTATCCCATTCTAGAGTGGCTAATTCCATAGGTAAAGATAAATGCTTTTGAGGTTATATTGTTCATAATTGAGTGAAATAAGAAAATAACATATGGTACGCATTAAGCATACCTTATTAAGCTCAAAGTGGCTAACAAGGGTCAAATATATCAAAAGGTGGATAAACAATCTTAATATAGCTCAATAAGAAAAATATTGCCAAAATCACTTTCTAAGTTGCCTAAGTTATTTTTATGCTTTAAAGGGTGATGAGGAAGGCTCTAGTGTCCTAAAATTCCTTGCTCAACTACTATAAATCATTGGTTTTTTCTCTTGTTTCAAAATTGGTCTTGGTGCTCAAAAAGTGAAAACTAATAAATATAAGTCAAATTGAATGTTAGACTAGCTAAAGACTTGATAAAAAATATGCTTATCTCAATGCTAAATAAATATTTCAAATACTGTAAATTCTAAGTTCAAGTTCGACTAGTTCAATTTTGAGAACAAACTTGGGGCAAACTAAGTCATAATGAAAGTTAAGTGATAATTATGAACTAACTATTGAGCTAAAATGACTATAACAAAAACACAAGTTGCGTACAAAGACTAGCTAGCATTAAGATTACTAGCACTTAAAACAAGATTACAAAGTTACTCCTGACAGATAAGACAAATAAAACTTCAAAAGAAAAAAAAACATAAACATAAGTGTTTTCATGAAGGGTAGAATTAGATTCTACTTCTTGAATCTAAGCAAAATTGAGCTTAGAGAAGCTCTACCCACTTCTCAAAAATTTGTTGTCCTTGGTAAGACAAAAGGCAGCTCAATTCAACGATGGGAGTGGTGGTGGTGGATATCATTCCCAGAAATTAGCAACAAACTGCTTAAGAGTATGCTTTACTTCAGTAATACTATCCTACATATTATCCAACCACCCATTTACTTGATTCATGAAAGCAATCATTTGGGGTAAAGGTACCTGTGGGGCAGATGCAAATGGTTCCTATTCAGCTTGATCTTTATCTTCCTCTCCATTTCTCCCAATAGTGATTAGGTGCAAATACTCCACCTTATATGACTAATGTCTCATTGGCTTTTTAACTAAAATCTTCACTCATGTTAACATGGCATAATTTATAAATGCAGGCTCCCTAAGAGATTCCCTTAATTCTAAATTTTTTACAAATAATGATCTAGGTATTAAAGGTCTATTATTTGAATAAACTGAAACACTACTTGATGGATTATTGTCTGAAGAAAAATCTATTTGAACTAATCCATCGCTATGTTCTAATATTCTTAAAAGTTGATTATTAATATTAATTGGTCTAAGTTCACATATTTCTTTTAATTCTCAATTTCCTGATCTAGTTATTTCATCCCATCTAAGTCATTTTGGAATTTGAATATTAGAATTTGCTTTATTTGCTTCAAATAACAAAGTTTCACTTCTTTTAAAAGATTTTCTAATTTTAGGATTTATGGTTGTAGACATTACTTTATAACATACTTTATATATTACTACTATTGCTCTAACATGTTCTTTAAAATTTAAGTTTTTTGTTTTAAGAGTTAAAGTTAAAGTATCTAATATGTTTGAATCATATAAACTAATAGTAAATCTTGGAAAATAATTAAAATATACCGATTCGTTAGCTAAGTTAGTTTCTGCTATTACTAATAAAGAATTAGAGAAATCAATATGTTTATCATCTCTTAAATACATTATAACTGTAGTATCCAATCCTAGTCTAAATAAAGGCTTTATTGCTATTTGTACTGATCATATATGTAAAAATCTATATTTTTTTCTTTTTATGCTCATTTATTGCTTTTCTGATAACAATTGAATAATTTCGTATTCTTGATTAATAACTATTGTCTTCTTAATTTGTTTTATAAAATAATCATGAAAAATTTTAAAATTACCTATTGAATATATTATTCGAATATCTTGTTTTGGTATAGTCCAATAAAACAAATCATTTTCTATTTTTTCTATATTTTCTTCTACATAATTTATTTCATCTATCTCTTTAATATTATCTTCACTAGTTAAACCAGATCTAGAATCTTTAATAGAAAATATTCTATTTAATCTATCCATCTAAGTATGTTTATTTAAGCTAAATTCAAAAAGAAGTTTTTTATGAAACCTGTGCGAATCACGGGACCAACCAGCTAAACAGGACCACCAACATGCCATCTCGGCTTCCAAGGGCTAACCATCGCTAAGCTTTCAAGGCTGATCAACATTTCATTGCTCCAAGCACAGTCTCAAAATTCCCTTTAAATTTATCTTAATAACATATACCCATCCGGATATCTTAATAGAATATTTATTTAATAAAAATCTAGATTATCTAATTCAACTTTGCTATTATAGATTTCTATTAAAGTATATATTTCAATTAATGCTATTATAACTTTACATAAAGTAAAATCCCAAATAAATTCAGGCTGAAAATTTAACCAAGGGACACTAATACTACCCCTACCAAGCTCTGATACCAAAAACTGAGGATCGTTGTTATGGGGTTTTCTATAGGTCAACTTCTATAATATTATGGAATTAATTTATGATAGAGTTATAGCTTATAAAAATTTATTATTTATGATTTTAACATATGGGTATATATTTTTTTATTATTTTCTAACCTTCTAATTAAATATTCATTTCTATTGATAATATATCTAATATTTTCTATTAGTCTATAATAATATGAAAAAAGAGGCAAATTTAAAATTTCTATTACTAAATTTCCTTTTCTAAATTAGCTAACTAGGTCTAAGTATTTTTACTTCATCCCTTAATTAATCTATTAATTGATCTATATTTTTAATTTTTCTTTTAATATTTTCCATAATTTTAACTTAAAGGTACACTATTTATTTTATTTTTGAAAAATTGTATCATTGAGTTATTTATTTTTATCATAAATTCTAATCTTTCTATTCTTTTGCATAAATTATAATTTGGAATTACTTCAAAAGTTTTTATAAGTTTTTTAATTCTATATTATCGTCTTAATTGAATTTCTAATTCTTTATTATATTATATTATATTATATTATATTATATTATATTATATTATATTATATTATATTATATTATATTATATTATATTATATTATATTATATTATATTATATTATATTATATTATATTATATTATATTATATTAGTAATTCTAATTTGTAGGTCAATTATATATTTTCTTAATCTATCCATTTTTAAAGTTTTACTATTACTTTAAAGAAATCTAACATTAAATTTACTAATTTTATATTAAGATCAAAATCTCTATAATCACATATATTATTTTCATGCAACATATAATGAGAAACTATAAGATGAACTTTTAATCTAGATATTTGATCATTAAATTCACAAATATTTTGTTTAACATTCTAAATTTTTTCATATCCTTTTATAAGTTTTCGTGTTTTTTGCTCTCTATCAATTAATTGAAAAATTCTACAGATCGGGAAAATGATTTGCAGGAATACTTGGAATAAAATCAATTACAATATCAATTAAATTTATTTTCTTATGAAAATCTTGGCAATTACAAAATTCATCTAAATGAAAGTCTAAATGAAAATTTTTATGTTCTTTTAAACTAATTAATTCTTTCCTTAATAAAAATATATTTTTTATCATTATCAAAATTTATAGCACATAAACCCTCTAAAAATTTATTAATACACCAAGACATAATTAAAAAAAAATACCTGATAGATTATAATCTGATAATAATTTACAAGTGGGAGTATCGTATGAGGTTATAGGAAGAGTACATGAACAAGTTCTTGAAAATATAAGTTATAAATCTAAGGTTTTATTACAAAGGAAAGTAGAAATTACAAGGGGTTTTTTTTATTTTTCTCTCTAATCTTGATATTGAAATCTTGGTTGTGCTCTTGGATGATCACTTAAGCTCCTATCTATAATTGATAAAATTGTCTCCTTATATAAAAAACATTTGGATTCAAGATAAGGTTGGGTCCTACTTCAAGTCGGTTGAATATACAAATAATAATTGCATGCTTTGCCAAGAGATAAGTTTTTTTGCTTAAAGGTGTCACATACAATTTTAAAATTGGATGATGGCTTTTTATCTTTTGTTGAAAATATGGCTCGTAATGATGGTTTGTAATAAAGGCTAATAGTAATAAAAGATAAGATAGTAAATAGGAAAGATAAAAGGTTTATCTAACTTTAAAGGTTTTAAAGTTTTTTCGGAAAAAAAAAAACTTTTTAGCAAGGCTTTAAAGACTATTAATATTCTTCTTTTGAATTTTTGACTTTTTTTATTTTTGTCTTTTTCCTCTTTTTTTCTTTTTTTTACATTTACATTTTCATTTACATCTACATTACATTTGCATTTGCATTACATTTACTTTTACATTTTATATTTCAATATTTGCATAAGGGTCTTGAGAATTTTCAAATGCTCAATTGGGAAGAGAAGTATTGCTTTCTGATGAAGATGCCCTTTCAGCTGATATTCGATTGATAATTTAATTAAACTCACCTTTTAATGTTGCTGATGGTAATAAATTGACAATCTGAGTTTTATTTGCAATGAATCCTATTGAAGGTGTTGATTATCAAGCTGCTGAAGTCTTTGGTTCAAAAAAGTTAATAACTGCTTGCCTATCTGTTTTATTGATGTCAAAACTATCCCATCATTTTATTTTGAACTCTCTATATAGAATAGGTAATTGCACAAAACTTTAAAAGATTGTCAGGAGCACTTAGGTTGCAATAGGTAGTAAACTTGACAAAAGCATCTTTTATTTGAAAAGGAGTTGCTTTAGGTATTAATCCAAAATAACTGAACCATCTGATGAACCAATTTGGAAGAACACCGCCAAACTTATACGAAAAGTAAAAAAACAAAGAATTTTGAAAATTTCTCAAATAAAATGCTTTGTACAAATCTTCTTGATAATCGTAGTAATTGTATAGCAATCTTAGAGGATAAAATGATAATGTCTTTACTTGATAAGGTCTGGATCCCCATTCTGATTGAGTAATGACATGGATAATTTTTACTTTACTATAACTAATCCTATCTTTTTCCTTTTGATCATAATTATGTTATATTTCTACTGATCCAGTATCTACTAGTATGGCTTTATAATATTCTTTAGTTTTACTTTAATCTTCTTCATGATAATGCCAACTATTAGGAAATACATAATCTATCAATCTATAAAAACTTTGGGTTTCTGATATATTAAGCTCTTCTTATTCTAAAATTTTGATAAATAATTTCTTTTGGTTTAAGAAATAAGGAGAGGTATTTTTGGGTTTGGACATAGCTGGAGAAGATATAATAGGAGAAAAAGGAGAGGAAGGAGAAGCTAAAGTTGGTGAATATGGTCAAAGAGGTATAAAAGGTGAAAAAGTTTGAGGTCTTTGGAGTGGTGGAAAAGATGGTGATTAAGAATAAAAAGATTTAGGTAAGGTTCTAATAGGAGGTGAAGTGAGTAGAGGAGTCTGTTGATAATTTCCTGATGATAATGGAGTTCCAATTAATAATGTTGCTTTAGTCAAAACTTTTTTGTTTTAACTCATTTTTCCTGTTGAAATTCACAAGAAAATCAGGTAAACTATTATCTTTACCTTTAATGGATTCGATGTCAAAATCGTAGTTGCTTAGTAAAGCTTGCCACCTTATGAAAATTTATTTTGAAATTAAATTTTTAACATGTTTTTCTAAAATATATTTTTCTGATAAACAATTAATTCACAAGAAAAACTTTTTCATGTATAAATCATCTTTAAATTTTTTTAATGCATAAAACAATGCTTAAAATTTTATTTTTAATAGTAGAATAATTCTTCTGAGTTTGATCCAACTTCCTGAATAAAATCTTACTAACTCTTCCTTATTTGACTCTTTTCTCTTTTGTTTTAAAATACCTGTATAGCCTATATCACTAGCATCTGTTTTTATTATAAAAAAAGTTTCTGGGTGTGGAATATTTAAACAGGGAAGGCTTTTAATTTTTTTTCTTTGATTTCCTTTGCTATACTAGTATGTTTTTCTATCCAAGGCTCTAGTTGTTTTTTAATCTATTATACAAAAATTTGCATAATTTTCCTAAATTTTTGAAAAAATCATTGACATAATTTAAACATCTTAAAAATCTATGTAATTGATTTTTATCCTTTATTTCATTTGAAAATTTATTAGTGAATTCTAAACTTCTTGTTATTGATTTTATAGTTCCTTGACCTATATCACATCCTAGGAATCTAACTTTAGTTTGAAAAAGTTGCATTTTTGATGCAGAAACAACTAATCCATTTTGATGAATTAATTGAAAAATCTCTTTAAATGTTTTATGTGTTGACTTGTAGAATTAGAAAAACTTACTACATCATCTATGTATACTATTGAAAATTCATGTATTGATCTTAATATATCATTCATAACATTTTGGTAATCTGAAAGAGCATTTTTTTAATCCAAAAGACATTACATTCCATTCATAATATCCAAAAAGAACATTAAATCTTGTCTTATATCTATCTTCTTCATCTACTTGTATTTGCCAAAATCCTGATTTCATATCGAATTTAGAAAAAATATTTGCATCATATAACTTTTTTAATAAGTCTTTTTTACATGGTATAGGGTTTATTATCCATTGTAAAACTACATTTAAAGGTTTACAAATTACTACTAATCTAGGAATCCATCTTTCTATTTCAGCTGCATTCATAACATAAAATGTTGAACATGACCAAGGTGATTTTGAATCTCTTATTATTCCTTTATCTTTCAAATCTTGTATTTCTTTTCTACAAAATTTTTCTAAGTCTGGTATCATCTTGATAGCTTGTGATTTTGTTGAAATCTTCTTTTCATCAAAGTCTTTTATATAAGATAATTTTACTACATGTTGTTTCCTATTCCAAAAAGCATTAGGAACTGGTACACCAATTTCTTTTTAAAAAGTGTTTTCAAATTCTTTGATTTTTTCTTTTATTTCTAGACTTCCTAATTGTTCTTTTATTCATTTTCCTTTTATTTCTTTGATGAGAAATTTAATTTGTTTTTGTTTATTTTTAACAAATTGATTT
Organism: Excoecaria agallocha; assembly: GCA_037975025.1. Classification (NCBI taxonomy): domain Eukaryota; kingdom Viridiplantae; phylum Streptophyta; class Magnoliopsida; order Malpighiales; family Euphorbiaceae; genus Excoecaria; species Excoecaria agallocha. The sequence continues at coordinate 18,166,293 of CM075821.1, read as the reverse complement.
TTTGAATATTTTTTCTTATATGACTTATTTCTCTAGATATTATAGAAAATGCAAATTCAAAAAAAATTATTTGTCTAATATTGTTGTTTTAATTCAATTGTCACATACTTGGAAATGATATAATATAGTAATAAAAAGGCGTTACTAATATAACTCCAGAATTTAGATTTCTGACTAAAACTAATTGAGTTATAAAACAATATCCCTTATTACAAATTTTTACTCTTGATAATTTATAATTAATTATTAATTTTGATCCATTAGTTGTGCCTAATCTTTCAAAAGTTTTTTCATAACATTTAGTTGGTATTAAACCTTCTTGAATACAATTTTGATATGCTCCACTATTTATTAAAGTTAAAGTAGTTAAATGAAAATCATCATTAATAACTATATCTAATTTTACATACCACTTTTGATAATTTACTTGAAATATACTATTAATATATTCATCTTGTGTTTTCTTAATAATTATACCAGATGATGCTATTCCTTTTAATTTTTTATCTTCTTGTACTAGATTACTAAGATAACTTTAAACTTTCTTCTTTTAAGTTTTGAACTTTTCCTTTTAAAATATTTACCTCTTTTTTTAATATTTTAATTTTATTTTGAAGGTCTTGTATAGTTAATTATTTCTTAGTTTCAAATCTTTTATATACTTATGATAGATTAAAATATGGTTTTTCTTTTGAACTTATTATCTCTCTTAATCTAAGTAAATAATTCTTTTTTATTTCTAGATCATCTATTTTATCTATAATATCTAATATAAATTCTTTTTCATTACTTAACATATTTATATTGTTACATTGACATGGTCCTATATAACTACAAGATTCTGATTCAGAATTACCTTTTAAAACTATTAGTTTTAGATTCTTCACTTATCGCATTTAAATCATTTTTCGAATAATCAGTAATTTTTTCATCACTACTAGAAATTTCATTTATTATTATCTTGGCTATTTATTTTTTTAATTCTTTTGAGATATCTAAATTATTAATTCGTTTTCTTATCTTACAGTCTCTTAAATAATGTCATTGTTTTTCACATTTATAACAAATTACTATATCTTATCATGAAATATACAAATCCTAAGGGAATTCAAAAATCACCTTTGAGAGTTGTTGAATAGTTGATTAATTCTCACCAGATTGTCACAAACCACAATACCCAATAGTGAATACCTCCAATGCATAATCCACACTAAAAAAAGGCAAAAAAACCAATAATTTGGTTACAAAAGGGCTGCCAAAAATTCTCTTAGTGCTAGTGACCGGTATCTAGCAAGTTTACTAGATCAGCTAGTAACATTGGCAAATAAGATCAAGATCCTAAATATCGTACCCAATAGAAAATGGATTGCTAAGTAGAATATCTATAATTGAGTTAAATGTATCTGAGATTATTTCCCAAGTTCTTGAATTGAAGGCAAGAAATAAACTAAATGGACAATAAAGCAAAACTAAAACTAAAACTAGACTAACATAAATTAAACACTGAGCAATAATTGAAATACTTTTGCTAAAGGGACTATCCACCTCAACTTCCATTGCAATGACTCAAATCAAAGGTAACATAAGTGATTAAGGAAAAACTAGATAAAGAAAGTCAGATATCTTAGTCAAGAATATCATTCTTAAGCATTAAACCTTATTGTTAGGAATAATTTAATACTTAGCATAAGAATCCAGTTTCATACACCTAGATATTCATTAAATCCTCTTTCAAGTAAACTTAAATCCAACCTATTCTTAGTTCACCTTTTCTAAGTATTAATCCACTATTATTAAAATCTAGATTAGAAAATAATCATGCATCAACACTAATGAACTAATCTAAGAACATGCATATCATAGATCATACATTAATCAATCATTAACTATTAATCAAATAAATTAACAATCAATCTCAATACAATCAAAGATAAGAAATTGGTCAAGAACTAAGAAATAATCAACTTGTATTGAATTAAAACTTAAACTAAGTCATCATAATAAAAGTATGAGAGTTCAAGTTTTCCTCAGCAAAAGTAAGGAAAACTATTTACCAAACATGATTATGAAAAAAAAAACTAAAATAAAGAGATACAATACTCATAAAGCTTCAAACTTTGTTCTTAATGACTTTAATAAAAAGTTCGAGTCTTTTAAAGAATTGTAAACTAAAAAGAAAATAAAACTAAATTAAAGACTAAGCTAAAATTAATGTATAATAACTAAAGAAAACTAAAATTAAAACAAGTGTAAAATTCGTAATTCTAGCTCCCCTTCGTCTTAATGTCTTCAGCCCTTTTTATAGCCTTCTAGTAAAGAGTTTACGCCTCCTGTGACTTCCTATCTTGAAAGAATTCATGTTTAATTGAAATAGGAAGCTTTTAATCGTATAATTAGGATATTTACTTGGGAGAGTGAGTCTTGCGCTCGGGAGAGTGACCTTGATGCTTGGGAGAGTGGCCATTATGCTCGGAAGAGTGAATTTCTACTGCAATTCACGTAACTTCACTTGGATGAGTGAAAATTTCACTTTGGAGAGTGCCAAATCACTCATCCAAGTGAGGAAATCACTCAACCGAGTGATTCATGGCTGCCTCACATGAATGAAAGCCATAATTCTCTTTAATTCCAAATTTGCCCTTAACTTTATCCTTTTTGCACTTTAGGCCATTTTCTCTTAAATTTGGCTCTGAAAAATACCAAAATTAATAATTAGTCCTAAAAACACAAAAACTAACTAATTAAACCTAAAATCAATTAAATTAAGACTAACTTGACTCAATTAACCACATAAAACATACTAAAAACATAGTACAATTCACCCTTATCAGCTAGCTAGAGAACTTGGCCAAGGAGGAGAAAAGAAATTAAATTAATTAATTAATTTCTCCATAATGAGACTTTTAATCCTAAGTTAAAAATACACTTTCCTTATAAGATTAGGATTTTATATCTAGGCTAAAATCACCCTTTGCTAAATGGGATTAGAATTCTACTAAAAATATTAGAACTCTAATGCAAATATGCAATGCCATGAATTTATTTGTGATGATTAGTTCTTTCCTCTTATGAATAAAATAGTTTATTTACAAAAATATTATAATAGTGGTGTACAGATGGAAATGACTTTTTTCAAGAAATGGGCCATTGACTCATTACAACGTGTGATTTATTGTTAAATATCATGTACAAAATATATTGGTAGAATGCTTGAAAGGGGTTTGGTCCAAATTTTTTTATATCTTTTTTTTCGAGGAGATTTAACTATAATAATGTCTAATACAATGTTTTCATAAACGAATCGAATATTGATTTGGTGTGCCAACTGAGTCATAAGTCAGTTGGTTGACCGAATTAACTCGAAGTTTTTATTTTCTTAAATATAATTAAACATAACAAATTAAAAATATGATATGTCAAAATATATTCAAAAACCTATTAGTTATCAAATATCAATATAAAAATTATTAAGTCTAACAAAGTTTTTAAATATAAAAATCAAGTAAATTGTCCAAATACAAGTAATAAATATCTAAATAAGTCCACATAATATCTAAATAAATTCATTTAATATGGTGATGAAGAATCATCCTCAATCATCAATTTTTATCTTCATTTTTGTCTCTGTCATCATCTTCATATCTATTTCCGTCTACTCCTTGGTTCGATTGAATTAAATTATGCTCTATAGCATCTAAATTTTTTTAAATAAATATATAATTAAATATAACTCTATACAAAATTTTTAATATACTAAATTAAGTTTGTATTATATAAAAGAAATATTTCATTATGGATCAACAATTCTATAAGAAATATCAATTTTTTTTGGTCCGATTATAAAGTTGGATATTTTAAAACTCATTTTTGCTATTTTTTCTTTTTAGATATTGTTTTAAAATTTTCAAATTAAAGCTAACATAATATAGAGGAAAACTATATAATATTAAACTTAAATTTTAATTTGTACTTATTTTAATATTTTTATCGTATTTATAACTGATTTTAAAATATTTTTATAAAATGATGAAGCATTATTTTAATAAAAGATTTAAAAAAAAAGCTTCTATTTGTACATATATAATTTATGTAAAACTGTTGGATCTAACCATACATAATAATTCAATTATAGAGTTGTATCAAATAAAAATGATAACTATTTTCTGTAAAGTTGTAGGTTTTTTATTTTTTAAAATCTAAAAACTATTTTTAGTTTTTATTATCTATTTTTTAAAAAACTGTTTTATATATTTAAAAACTATATCATAGTTTTTTAATTATTCATTTATATTATGATAATGATTTTAATGGTGGCGGCAGAGATAGTAGTTGCAGTGTGGTGGTGACAATGGCGATAATTGCGGCGGCGGTGGCAGTGACGGTGGTGTAGTGGCAACAGTGGCAGTGGTGTAGTGGTGGCGGCCGGTGGCGACTAGTGGCAGTAGTGGCAGTGGCGATGTGGTGGCGGTAACAGTGATGATAATAAGGATAAAGTAATTAAATTATTGATAAAAATAAAATCCTAAAAACCACATTTTGACGATTTTTAATTTCTGTTTTGGGGTGTGAAAATCACTTTTTTAAAATTTTTGCAGAAACCAAAATGGAAACAATTTGACGAACATGTTTTGGTTTTATCTTTAAGAAAAAAAAATAAAAAACCGAAAATAATATCCTCCCCAAACGCACCCTTAAGAAGCAGCTTGGCTATTCTAGCAAAGAATCATCCCTCTACTTTTTCTATGGAATGAAATGAATTAAACCTTTCGATATCCCAAACTCAAAGTAATTTATCAAAAATAGTCCCTATAAGAGGAACTCAAAATGCGAAGTGTACTTTCAGAATGATGCGTTGTAAGAAGTTGCTCGAGGTGAAGAAGAAATGAAGAAGAAGAGGATAAGAGAAGATAGATGCATGAAATGGATGTAGAGAAAGGTATGGCTGAGCATGGACTGGTTAACTAGTCCATAAGCCAAAAAAAAAGTCCATTAAGATTGATTTTTTGAAAACACTAATCGTTAATCAGTCCGTTACAATTGGTTAACTAGTCCATCAATTTCGGTCTTTCAGACTGGTTAACCAATTTTTTTCAGTTAACCATTACAATTATAAAATACAATTTTGAAAATTAAAATTTTTAAAATACTTAACACTAAAAATTAAATATAATATTTAATTCAACATATTGTTTAAACTACAAATATAAAAGTTAAAATGTTGAAAATACATGATATTAAAATTACAAATTACACTCATAATGTTTGAATCAATTCAACAAATAAATATCAATTAAAAATATAATTCACATAAACTTTTGCATAGTCAACTCTTTAGTCATCAACTTCAATCACATTATGGTCATTTACATCACAAGCTGATTCTACAATTAAAAAAACAAAAAAAAATATTACAAATTAAAAGTTATTAAATCAATAATAGAAATATAAGTATAAAAATCAAAATAAGAAAAATTAATACATATCTCCATACTTTCAAGTTTTTTTAAAACTTGTTCAATTGAAATTGGTTTACTACTTAATCTAAACCAATCTTGTCCACAAATGAGTGTTTTCACAAATCTAGGAGTTAGACTATATTGAAATGAGTCAAGAATACGACTTCCTATACTAAAAGCAGATTCTGATGCAACGGTTTACACAAGTATTGCCAGTACATCTCAAGCCATTGCAGAAAGTATTTGATATCTTGATGAATTAACCTTCCACCAACTCAATATATTAAAGCCTTCTTTGTCTTCCTCAAGCACCTCATTATAATACTTGTCAGACTCAGTTTTTACTTCTCCACTACCTCTAGAAACTTTTTGCTTCTTCAAAACTGCTTAAATAATATCAGTAGTAACCCTGGACTTAACCTCATTTTTATCATGCTCAATTGTTTCAACTGCTTTTTCTTGAGTGG